>BLSH010050390.1:158876-182235 GCA_018402905.1 Glandirana rugosa
CTTGAATGGTATAAATAGCCGCATATTGTGTGTGAAAAAGAGGGACTTTTAGTACGCATACATTATTTTCACATGATTTTCAGGGAGAAAAAGTGTGTGTTATACGCCGATAAATATGGTAAGTTCACTAATACATACTTAAAATCCACTAAATCCCACAAAATAAAATAAAAAAATGCCTGTAAGTAGTTTTTACATCTCAAGTACAAGAAACAAGAAAATAAATGTATGGGGAATTCAGTTTTATTGAACCATCTAATTAAATTAACAAGTGTTCACACCATTGAGCAAATTGCACTATAAAGTTTTCTTACAAAAAAGAAATTGTTTTACAATTACGTAACAACAGTCAATGAATCTCATTTCTTCAATGTTCAATGTATATGCACAATGATAATCAAGCATTACTAATTAAGATTTTTGCTTGGTAACACTTAGTACTAGTACAAATTAGGCTTAAAACACATGGATTATCATTTTTAAATTAAAAAAGGAATACAAATACCTACCAGGATGTTAAATTGAGGCTCACGTGAAGAAAAAACATGAAATTCAATTTGAATGAGTCATATTCATGAGTGTATGAAGGAGAATCTGTTCATTGTTCAGCTCTTTTTTTAGACCAAGGTCCATTGTTTCTTGTTCATGTTATTAAGGATCTTGTATCCCTGTCTTCAGGACTAAGGTCTAACAGCTACAATTCCCCTGTCAAATTAGTATGCCTTGGTAGCCAGATCAGAAACTCTCATTGGACAGTGTGGAGAAAAGAGGATATGAGGGAGCTTCTGTAAGTGGCAATTACGATGCTACAGTTGTGCTCATAAGTTTACATACCTTGGCAGAATTTATGATTTCTTGGCCATTTTCAGAGAATATGGATGATAACATAAAAACATTTCTTTCACTAATGGGTAGTGTTTGGCTGAAGCCATTTATTATCAATCAACTGTGTTTACTCTTTTTAAATCATAATGAAAACAGAAACTACCCAAATGACCCTGATCAAAAGTTGACATACCCTGGTGATTTTGGCCTGATAACATGCACACAAGTTGACACAAAGGGGTTTGAATGGCTATTAAAGGTAACCATCCTCACCTGTGATCTGTTTGTTTGTAATTAGTGTGTGTGTATAAAAGGCCAATGAGTTTCTGGACTCCTGACAGACCCTTGCATCTTTCATCCAGTGCTCATTGACCTTTTATACCCACACACTATTTACAAGCAAAGAGATCACAGGTGAGGATGGTTACATTTAATAGCCATTCAAACCCCTTTGTGTCAATTTGTGTGCATGTTATCGGTCCAAAATCACCAGGGTATGTCAACTTTTGATCAGGGTTATTTGGGTAGTTTCTCTTGTCATTATGATTTAAAAAGAGTAAACACAGTTGATTGATAATAAATGGCTTCAGCAAAACACTAGCCATGAGTGAAAAAATGTTTTGTGTTATCATTCATATTCTCTGAAAAATGGCCAAGAAATCATAAATTCTGCCAGGGTATGTAAACTTATGAGCACAACTGTATATTGCAGATGAAAAAAATGTTTTCTCAGTTAAACCAAAGCCAAGATTTTCTACCTGGGGGTGGGAGTTCCACATTTAACTTCTCCAATAGGGATGGGCCGAACACCTCCCGGTTCGGTTAGCACCAGAACATGCGAACAGGCAAAAAATTTGTGCGAACATTCGAACACCATTAAAGTCTATGGGACCCGAACATGAAAAATTAAAAGTGCTCATTTTAAAGGTTTATATACAAGTTATTGCTTTAAATAGTGTATGGGGAACCCGGCTCCTGCCCTAGGGGACATGTATCAATGCAAAAAAAAGCTTTTAAATCAATCGTTTTTTCAGGAGCAGTGATTTTAATAATGCTTAAAATGAAACAATAAAAATGAAATATTCCTTTAAATAATGTGCCTGGGGGGTCCCTTAGTCTACCTGTAAAAGGGCACACCTCTGTGATGTTTAGATTTAATAAAGGGGCCCCCAGATCCCGACCCCCCCCCATGTGAATTAGTATCGTGTACATCATACCCCCTACTACTTCACCAAAAAGTGTCAAAAAAAGAAAAAAACACAGAATACAATTAGGGACAAGGCCTTTATTAAAAAATAAAAAATAAAAATAAGTGTCCCCCCTTGTCAATCACGGTGAGCGACAGACCCGAAAAATAAAAAAACAGCTCCTACTCCATGACAGGGCTCCTGCCGACAATGCTATCTTTGCTTTGACGTTTTATTTATAGTGAAGGGCGGGGTCACCCAGTGACATAATTGAGCGTGCCGCCCCTCTGATGTCACAGGCCCTGCACTATAAATAAAATGTCAAAACAAAGCCAGCACAAAGCATTATGGGGCGCTCCACGGTGGTGAAGTTGCTGCGAACGCCCCATAATATTCTAAATTCGACGAACGGGCGAACTTACGTTCGTCTCGAACCATGGGCCCATCCCTATTGGTAATCAATGTGTAATCTGCATCTGTCTTTTTGTCACCAAAGTGCATACATTTATACTTCTCAGTATTGAACTTAGTTTGCCATGTAGCTGCCCAACCACCAACTTTGTCAACATCTTGCTGTAATGATGCAATATCCTGTGCCAAAGTTGTTTTTCAGCATAATTTGGTATCATCAGAAAGCACTGAAATTAAGTTCTTCATTCCAGTCGCTATATTCCTGGTGCCCAACCTGCATAATGTGTCTACAATCTCCAGCCCGCCCCGTTGCACATCTGCAGTCTCTGATTGTCTCCTTTATTATGTGTGATGTCTCTGACATCTTCTGTCATATATTGCATATTATGTGTGACCCTTTACTGCCCTCAGGGTCCACATATGAGGCCCCCTACACCTTGTAAGTTGACAACCGCTGCTCTGTATCATTAAAACAGAATCCTGGGGAACACCATTCTCAGAAACTTATGATACCTTTATCACAGACATACTGTATTTCTGTATAGAGGCTAGGGATGGGCGAACGAGCCGAACGTTCGTTGTTCGGACATTCGGAGCACAGCCGAACAAACGGGACCTTCGACCGTTTGTTCAACCCCCCCGAACTGACCATAATGCATTGCGGCGCTGAACAGTGCATTGCAAGTCCTGAAAGCAGTGAAAGCTTCAGCCAATCAGGACACAGAGCACTGTCAGAGTCATGATTGGAAACTGTGATAATGACTTTAACCAATCATGGCTCATTCACACCCCACAGTATAAAAGTATTCTTTCAATGGCAGCAATTTTCAGTGTGATTTCGGCATGGAGAGAGATAGAACAGGGCTCTGTTCAGTGCTATAAGTTAGTTAATGTGCTATACTGTGCTATTGTGCTTCAATTGTCAGTGTAGAATATTAGTTTAGTGTCAGTCTAGGGATAGTGTGAGTGTAGTGAGAAGGACCATCATTCAGCTTTGCATAGTGTGCAGCTAGAATAGGGACAGCTCAGATAGTTTCGCTGTAGTGTAGTGAGACCGTGTCATTCATACATACATTAGTGTATATGTAGAGTAGGGACAGCTCAGATAGTTTCAGTGTAGTGTAGTGAGACCATGTCACTAATCTTTACATTAGTGTATAGCTAGAGTAGGCACAGTTCAGATAGCATCAGTGTAGTAACAGTTGAACAACATATATTTGATTGCGTTACTGCAAGTTTAACGCCATTTACTTCTGTGTGCGTTACTGCCAGTTTAACGCTTTATAGTTCTGTGTGCGTTACTGTCAGTTTAATGCCATATAGTTTTGTGCATTACTGCAAGTTTAACGCCATATAGTTCTGTGTGCGTTACTGAACTTTTAACGCCATATAGCTCTGTGTGCGTTACTGCCAGTTTAACGCCATATACTGTAGTTTTGTGCATTACTGCAAGTTTAACGCCATTTACTTCTGTGTGCGTTACTGCAAGTTTAACGCCATATAGTTCTGTGTGCATTACTGTCCCTTTAATGCCATATTGTTTTGTGTGTGTTAATGCCAGTTTAACGCCCTATATAGTTTTGTGCGTTACTGCAAGTTTAACGCCATTTACTTCTGTGTGCATTACTGCAAGTTTAACGCCATATAGTTCTGTGTGTGTTACTGCCAGTTTAACCCCATATAGTTTTGTGTGCGCTACTACCAGTTTAACGCCATATAGTTTTGTGTGTTACTGCCAGTTTAATGCCATGTAGTTCTGTGTGCGTTACTCGAAGTTAAACGCCATATAGTATAGTGCGTTATTGCAAGTTTCACACCATATAGTTTAGTGCATTACTGCAAGTTTAACACTATTTACTCCTGTGTGTGTTACTGCAAGTTTAACACCATATAGTTCTGGGTGCGTTACTGCCAGTTTAACGCCATATCGTTTTGTGCATTACAGCAAGTTTAACGCCATATAGTTCTGTGTGCATTACTGCCATTTTAACACCATATAGTTTTGTGTGCATTACTGCTAGTTTAACGCCATATAGTTTTGTGCGTTACTGCAAGTTTAACACCCTATAGTTCTGAGCGTCACTGTACGTTTGACGCATTATATTGCAGTATATTATAGTGTATCCATGGAGTGTGTCTATGTAGTGTGATTACTCAAATTAAAGTGCACCAAACACCACTTTATATTGATTAAAGTGCATCTACGTACAAATTTCCACTTCTTCTTTACATTTGCTAATAAGCACTACCCCCTGCCTCACAATAATGTCTGGGAGGACAATGAGGAGAGGCAGACGCTCCCATGGCACTGTAAGGGGGCCAGCAACAAATGCGTCCACAGGCAAAGGTGGACGTGGTGGTCAATCCTCAGGCAGGGCATCATTTCCTCTGTTTAGTGAGTTTGCCCGTTGTATCCAGCCACAGCATGCAGAGGAGGTGGTGGACTTGCATACTAAACCTTCCTCATCCTCCTCATCCTCTGTCACGCAAGCAGAGACAAGTGTGCAGTCCCCTGCAGTTGCTAGAGTGGATAAACCTGCCTCCTTGTCCACATCTATTCCTGCCATAGCCCCAACATCAGCCATGGAGGAGTTAGCTGAGTTATTTGACCACATCATCAGCCACTTGCTCCTTAATAATGCCCAGCCATTACTGGATTCAGATGTTGGTTCTGAGGTTGAGGATGACAGGAACATGAGCCTAGAGAGAGGGGAGAACACTGGTAGACAATCGGCATTAATGTTCCGCCAGCCGCAGTGTATTGCCAAGTTGTCTCCAGTGGTAATGGTGATGATTAGAGTTGAGCGGACACCTGGATGTTCGGGTTCGGCCAAACTTCGGGAAGAAGTTTGATTTCGGCCCCAAACTTGACCCCAAACTCCGAACCCCATTGAAGTCAAACTTTTGGGCACAAAAATGGCTCTAAAAAAGTCCTGGAAAGGGATAGAGGGCTGCAAAAGCAAGCAAAATGGGGTTAAGAGTAGGACAAGTGCCTTAACTTAAAATCACATAAAAAAAAATGGAGGAGGTGGTGGATGTGGAGTATGAAGTTAAGGAGGCAGTGACTATGGCGGTGTAGGTGGAAGTGGCGGTGGAGGAGGAGGAGGTAGCCAACACAGTTTTTTGTTTGTTTGTTTTTTTTTTTAATTGGGGTAGCCCCCAAATTATTGAGACATATTAAAAAAAAAAAACTATGTTCACTTAAGTATACCAATGGCTGTGTGAGGTCGGTATAAATGTCTATTCTGCACAAGGTACAGACAAGTCTTGTGGGATCCATGCCTGGTTCATTTTAATAAATGTTAGCTTGTCTGTGATAATGCCCCCTGCCATGCTAAACACACGTTCAGAAAATATACTGGCTGCAGGGCAGGCCAGCACCCCCAAGGCATAAAGGGCAAGCTCAGGTCATGTGCCCAATTTGGAGACCCAAAAGTTGAATGGGGCAGACCCATCAGTCAGTATGTGTAGGCGTGTGCACAACATACTGCTCCACCATGTTGCTGAAATGCTGCCTCCTGCTAAGACGTTGCCTATCAGCTGGTGGTGCTGTTTGTTGTGGTGTGCTGCTGACAAAGCTTTTTCACATTTTGGCCATGCTAACCCTGCCTTCTGAGGTGCTGGCGGTGCCACAGCTGTGTTGGCGACCTCTTCCTCCTCCTCTGCCTTCGCCTTGTGCTTCCACTGAGCCCCCGGTGTCATCTGGGAATGCCCTCAGCAGTGCGTCTACTAGCGTGCGTTTGTAGTCGTGCATCTTCCGATCACGCTCTAGTGAGGGAATTAAGGATGGCACTTTGTCCTTGTAACGGGGATCCAGGAACCCACCCTCCGAGCCACTTGTGAATGACTTGCCTGATAACCGTGGAAATGACCCCTCTTCCTCCTCCTCTTCCTCCTGTGCCACATCCTCTTCCATCATCGCCCAAAGTGTTTTTTCAAGGAGACATAGTAGTGGGATAGTAACGCTGAGAACAGCATCATCGGCACTGGCCATGTTGGTGGAGTACTCGAAACACTGCAATATGGTACACAGGTCTCGCATGGAGGCCCACTTGTTGGTGGTGAAGTGGTACTGTTCCGCAGAGCAACTGACCCATGTGTGCTGCAGCTGAAACTCCCCTATTGACTGCCCCTGCTCGCACGGTCTATCCAGCATGTGCAAGGTGGAGTTCCACCTTGTGGGCACATCGCATAGGAGGCATGAGCAGGAAGGCCGAAGTTCCGCTGCAGCACAGACAGGTTGATAACGCCGAAAGCATGCACAGACGGCCCGCACTTTCTGCAGCAGCTCTGACATATCAGCACATGCGCCAGGCAAGGGATGTGCATCAAACCAGCTAAGCCCAGAGTTGCTACAAGATTTCGCCTATTATCAAACACCACTCATCGGTCTGTTGTTCAATGCCCGTCCACAGCTGCTGCGCAGTGTGGGGTTTATCCCCCAAACTTATCAGTTTTAAAACAGCCTGCTGTTGTTTCCCCCTGGATGTGCTGAAGTTGGTGGTGAAGGTGTTACGCTAACCGGATGAGGAGGTGGTAGAGGAGGAGGAAGCGGAGTAGGAGGAGGAGGCAACAGGAGGCAAAGAGAAATGCCCTGCAATCCTTGGTGGCGGAAGGACATGCGCCAAACTGCTATCCGCCTCAGGCTCACCCACCACTACATTTGCCCAGTGTGCAGTTAGCGAGATATAGCGTCCCTGCCCGTGCTTACTGGTCCACGTACCAGTGGTTATGTGGACCTTGCCACAGATGGCATTGCGCAGTGCACACTTGATCTTGTCCCCGACTTGTTTGTGCAGGGAAGGGATGGCTCGCCTGGAAAAGTAGTGGCGGCTGGGAACCATGTACTGTGGGACAGCCACCGCCATCAGGTTTTTAAAACTGTCCGTGTCCACCAGACGGAATGACAGCATTTTGTAGTGATGGAGTGATTGAGTGATGTAGTAGTGGATGAGGAATTTTGAAATGCTGGCATTCAGGGCCAGGGATTGCGAGTGGGTAGGGGGGTACTTCCTCTTTCTCTCCAGTGTTTGGGAGATTGACAGCTGTAAGCTTCCATGGGACCATGGTGTGGAAATGCTTGGGGACAGTGGCGGACATGGTGGCATTGCTATCACATCGTCTGTTTGCTGGGTGGCAGGTGACACTGGCACTGTAGAGGTGGAGGAAGAGGCCGAGGCAGCAGCAGAAGAGGAAGCAGGAGGAGCCCGAGTCCTTT
Source organism: Glandirana rugosa (assembly GCA_018402905.1). NCBI lineage: Eukaryota > Metazoa > Chordata > Amphibia > Anura > Ranidae > Glandirana > Glandirana rugosa. Next base: position 166,518 of record BLSH010050390.1, read on the forward strand.
CTTGGATTTTGAGGTGCTTATTCCACTGCAGCTCGTGCTTTGCATGTAGATGCCTGGTCATGCAGGTTGTGCTCAGGTTTAGAACATTTATGCCTCGCTTCAGGCTCTGATTGCACAGTGTGCAAACCACTCGTGTCTTGTTGTCAGCACATTGACTGAAGAACTGCCACGCCAGGGAACTCCTTTGAGCTGCCTTTGGTGTGCTAGGTCCCTGGGTGCAGTGGGTAGTAGCAGACATACTGTCTAGGGGACGGTCGCTCCGCTTTTGCAACCTGCTTCATCTTTTGCTGTGCTGGTGCCTCTGTGCCACCACCACCCCTTCCTCCAAACTGCACACGTCACTCGCATGACCTTCATTCCATGTGGGGTCTAGGACCTCATCATCCTCCACATCATCTTCCACCCACTCTTCACCACTGCAATCCTTGTCAGTCTGCATACTGTAGAAAGCAGTTGGCACCTGTGTTTTGTCATTATCAGAGACGTGCTGTGGTGGTGTTTTCATGTCCTCATCCTGGAACAGAAGTGGTTGGGCATCGGTGCACTCAATGTCTTCCACTTCCTGGGGCAGGGCTATATGGATGACCCATGGAATGCATATCAGCAGAGTCATCAAAAAGCAGAAGAGACTGCCGCATGACTTGGGGCTCAGACTGCTTGGATGATTTACAAGGGGCTGAGGTGAAAGACAGATGGCCATGGGGTTCAGGTGCCAACTCTGAGCTTTCAGCAAGGGACCGGGTGGGAGACAATGTGAAGGAACTGGAGGCATTGTCAGCCACCCAAACTACTATCGCCTGTACTTGTTCTGGCCTCACCATTCGTTGAGAGGCATTTGGCCCTACCATATAACGTTTAAGGTTCAGTCGGTTACTCGCACCCGAGGAAGATGTTTCACTTGTGCGTGTAGCTGGCACAGATCGACCACATCCTCTCCTTGCAATAGGAGCTTCACCAACACCGCCAAAACGAACAGCACCAGCACCACCACGACCACATCCCTTATTTGGCACTCTCCTCATTCTGGACGCAAATATACTATTTAGCACAAGTTTATATTATTTTTTATAACGCTAATCTGTCCCTCACACCAGCAGCAGGTACCTCTCCCTACACTAGTATGAGATGATTTTATAACGCTAACCTGTCCCTCACACCAGCAGCAGGAACCTCTCCCTACACCAGTATGAGATGATTTTATAACGCTAATCTGTCCCTCACACCAGCAACAGGAACCTCCCCCTATACTAGTATGAGATGATTTTATAACGCTAATCTGTCCCTCACACTAGTAGCAGGAACCTCTCCCTACACCAATATGAGATGATTTTATAACGCTAATCTGTCCCTCACACCAGCAGCAGGAACCTCTCCCTATACTAGTATGAGATGATTTTATAACGCTAATCTGTCCCTCACACTAGTAGCAGGAACCTCTCCCTACACCATTATGAGATGATTTTATAACGCAAATCTGTCCCTCCCACCAGCAGCAGGAACCTCTCCCTACACCAGTATGAGATGATTTTATAATGCTAATCTGTCCCTCACACCAGCAGCGGGATCCTCTCCCTATACTAGTATAAGATGATTTTCGCAAGCTAATCTGTCCCTCACAGTAGCAGCAGGATCCTCTCCTTTTACTAGTATGAGATGATGTGACATGCAGCGCTACGTGACTCCAGCTTATATGGAGGCTGGGTCACATGATGCCAATCACAGCCATGCCATTAGTAGGCATGGCTGTGATGACTTCTAAGGGGAAACGAGTGAAACGCTTGTTGATTGGCTGCCCTGCAGCTATTCAACAGGCGCAAAAAAATACCAAACCCCGAACCCGGACTTTTTCTCAAATGTCCGGGTTCGGGACACGGACACCCTAAAGTCATGTACGAACCCGAACTTAACAGTTCGGGTTCGCTCAACTCTAGCGATAATGAAGATGGAGGAGATTGAGATGATGATGATGATGAGGTCACTGATGTGACTTGGGAGCAGAGGAGGAAACTGAAGGTGAGGCAGCACAACCCCAAGGAGGCTGACATCAATAAAGAGTAGAAAGCAGGCTCCCTATTCCATCATTCTGCAGCTGTTATCTCCTGACCCACTTCCCAAAGCTCAGCTGTCTGGGCCTTTTTCAGCACTTCTGCAGCAGATCGCTCTATTGCTAACTGCAAACTGTGTCTCAGGCACATCAAACGTGGCAAAAACACCAGCCATTTGGGTACCACAAGCCTAACAAGGCATGTAACGTCCAACCATTCAGCCCGTTGACAAGAGCACCTAAAAGCCACACAAAAGGGGCACAAATCTGTCCCTCCTCCTCCTCCTTACTCACTTCAGTCTTTCCCTGTAATACCCAGTCATGACCTCTCAGCAGCCTCCACTGACAGGGATGATGGTATAGCACAGGGTGTCCCAGGTCCTAGCAGCACATCTGCCAGCAGCACACCATCAGTTGTAGACAGTAGCTGGCAAATTTCTCTGCCCCATCTGCTGCAGCATAAAATAATACAGTCCCCTGCTGTTCCATCCTTACTGCTGACACGTGGTCCAGCAAGCATGGGCAGGGACGATATATTTCATTCACAGCACACTGGCTAACGCTGCTTGTGAAGGATGCAGGACAGGGCTGGGTGCTGCAGCTTGGTGTGCCCCCATGTCTCCATACAGCTGGTGGTGATGATGCCAGACCTGTGAGCTCTACCCCCTCCTCCTCCTCCTCCGCCACCACCATGCCCTCCTCTGCAGAATTGTCCTATGAACATCAGATACCCCCTAAGCGTCCAAAGGGCTATTCCATGAGTCAGGCTAAAAGGTGCCATGCAGTGCTTCAGCTTGTGTATCTAGGGGACAAGAACCACACCGGAGCAGAGATTCTTGCAGGTCCAGAGTTGGTTCACACCACGCCAGCTGGAGCCAGGAATGCTGGTGTGCGATAATGGCTCAAACCTCCTGTCTGCCCTTATACAGGGAAAGTTGACACATGTGCCATGCCTGGCACATGTCTTCAATTTGGCAGTGCAGCATTTCCTAAATACGTACCCAGGGTTGGAAGATGTGCTAAAGCTGGCCAGTAGAGTCTGTAGCCATTTCAGGTGGTCATACACAGCCAGTGCTGGGTTGGCTGAAATTCAGCTGGAATTCCACCTGCCTGTAAACTGCCTGATTTTTTACATGCCCACCAGTTGGAACTCGACTTTGGCAATACTGCAGCGGCTAAACATGCAGCAGAGGGCCATCAACGAGTACCTGTGTGAGTACGGCACAATGACAGGCTCAGGCCGCCTTGGCTTTTTTTCCCCACACAAATGGTTGATCATTAAGGATGCATGCACTGTACTGTCACCATTTGAGGAGGCCACAAGGATGGTGAGCCGTGACAGCACATGCATCAGTGACACAATCCCTGTTGTGTTCCTGCTGGAGCAGACTCTGTGTGGCACTATAGACAGGGCAATGGAGGCAGAGCAGCAGGAGGAAGAGGAGGACTTCCTTTCCTCTCAAGGCCCACTTTATCCCGACACCATCATTTCTATGTCCTATTCCACTGAACAAACAGGAGGAGAGAGGGGAGGAGGAGGAGGTTTCTGGCCCTTTCGTAGGCTTCAAAGAAGAGCGAGACATGCACCAATCTGTAAGCGATGGCTTTCCAACCCCAGGACCCTTAGGAGTAGTACGTGGCTGGAAGGAGGATGTTCCAGATGCTGTCATCTACTTTCTAAGTGACCCCGGGGAGTCTGCTTCTCAAGCCTTGGCAAATTTGAGGCGCATGGGCAACCTCATCCTTCAAAGCCTGTGAAAGGACCCAAGAATATGTGACATAAAGGAAAAGGAACATTACTGGTTGGAAACCCTCCTTGACCACTGTTGTAAGGGGAAGGTCTCAGAACTCATCCTGCCCCCACAGAAAGTGCAGAAGATTAAATCTCTTGAGGACATGTTAAAGCGGATTTTATTGAACGTTTTTCCCAACTCCAGTAGGTTACAGTGTCGTGGAAAACATAGTTTTGAGGCTTCTGTTGATCAAGAGAGGAGTGTTGGAGAAGGCGTCCACCTAAGTGATGCATTTCGGAATTTTTTTAGTCCTAGCCGCCCAGGGCTGTCAGCTTCCACATCCCATCGGCAGCGTCTGCATCACATGGTGGACGATTACCTCAAGGCCAAAACAGAGATGGAGAGCTTTCCAATTGACGATCCACTGGCTTACTGCGTCATGAGAATAGATCACTGGCCATAACTTGCCCAGTATGCTATTGAATTGCTATTGAATTGTTGGGTTGCCTTGCATCCAGTGTGCTTTCAGAACGGGCATTCAGTGCTGCAGGAGGTTTTGTTACTGATAATAGAAGGCGTCTGTCCACAGATTCCGTGGACCGTTTCACTTTTATCAAAATTAATCAGTCCTGGATTACCAGCTATGAAGCCCTTGATGCCGATGTCACTGATTAAGTGTTTTTGGGATGTGGAATCTCTGCAGGACTTTTAGGCTGCCTAGCTTTGAGGGTGTTCAATCATTTCATCTGGAAGAATGTTTTTGGTATAGGTTTCATGAGCACAATTAACACCCAAAGACCAATTTTCAGCACCTGTTTGATTTTTTTTTGCCTTCATCAAAAGCACCTCTATAGGGTTAGTGTGGGAAGGCGCCATCGACACCCAAAGACCAATTTTCCATTTTTTTTGCACCTGTTTGACAGGTGCATATCATTGAAATTTTTTACAGCAAGGCCAATGCTTGCTTTCATCAAGAGTACCTCTATAGGGTTACGGTGGGAAGTCGCCACCGACACCCAAAGCCCAATTTTTCCGCACCCGTTACTTCTATCCAAAGTCAAAGTGACATCAGAATTTATGCAAAAAATCTGTAATCTTGTTCCCAGTGCACTACATTGTGGCCTCATCATACACACTGGCTTTCCAGCTGTTGCTGAGCAAAATAAAGGCAGCTTGCATGGAAAATGTCATTTTTTTTGGCTTTATAAATGCAATTATTTCTGCAGCACATTCTAGACATGGTACAGATCTGCTTTTTTACAGGTAGACTAAGGGGACCACCCAGGCACTATATTGGAAGGAATTTTTCATTTTTATGCTTTCACTTTAAAAATCAAAAAATCACTGCTCATTTAAAAATGATGCTTTTTTACAAACTTTTTTTTCATTGATACATGTCCCCTGGGGCAGGACCCCTATAACCATTGTATGCCCAATTACTTGCATCTAAGCATTCAAAATGGGCACTTTTGATTTTTGACATTCGGGTCCCATTGACTTTAATGGGGTTCGTTATTCAGGTCTGAACTTTGGCGTTGTTCGAAAGTTTTGATGCGATCCGAACAGGAGCCCGTTTGGCCCATCCCTAATAGAGACCCTTACCATTCCCTCAAATATCGTACATACTATTGATGTTATATTGACTGGTCTGTAGTTTCCTGGTATAGCATATTTACTCCACGCTTTCCGGTTGGTATCATTCCAGTCAGTAAGGTGTTTTAACCACTTAAGGACCAAGCCTATTTCTGACATTTGTTGTTTACAAGTTAAAATCAGTATTTTTTGCTAGCAAATTACTTATAACCCCCAAAGATCATATATATATTTTTTAGCAGAGACCCTAGAGAATAAAATGGGGATCATTACAATAATTTATGTGACACCGTATTTGCACAGCGGTCTTACAAAAGCATTTTTTTGTAAAAAAAATACACTTTTTTTTAACTATAAATAAGAAAACAGTAAAGTTAGCCCAATTTTTTTGTATAATGTGAAATATAATGTTAGACCGAGTAAACTGATACCTAACATGTCATGCTTTAAAATTGCTCACACTCGTGGAATGGCGACAAACTACGGTACTTAAAAATCTCCATAGGCGACGCTTTAACATTTTTTACAGGTTACCTGTTTAGAGTTACAGAGGAGATCTAGTGATCACGGTGATACCTCACATGTGTGGTTTGAACACCGTTTACATATGTGGGCGTGGCTTCTGTATGCGTTAGCTTCTGCGTGCGAGCTCAGCGGGACAAGGCACTTTAAATTTACATTTTTTTTCTTAATTTAACTTTTTATTTTATATTTTTACACTAACCTTTAAAAAATGTTTTTTTTTATCCCTTTTATTCCTATTACAAAGAATATAAACATGCCTTGCAATAGAAATAATCAGGACAGGGCCTCTTTAATGTGAGATCTGGGGTCAAAAAAACCTCAGATATCACATTTACACTTAAAAGCAATTAAAAAAATGGGCCCTTTAAGGTCGGAGGGCAGAAGTGATGTTTGATGTCGCTCTTGTCCTCTAAGGGCATAGAGTCGAGTGGGAGCCATCTTGCCCTCACTCGACTTCCTGCCCATCAGTACACCAGATTGGATCGTTTCTGGTGCTGCTGATCTCTCTGGTTAGAGGTGGAAATGACCTGCAAGTGGCGGGAGGGAAGGGGCACCTCTCCCGCAGCCCATAAAAGGGATCTCATGGCAAATCCGCCGCTGGGACCACTTTTATGTGAAACAGGATCACCCACAGTGTAGCTGCTGCCATAACAACGGTATATAATGTCAAAGTAGCGACGTATATACACGGTGGGTGGTCCGGAAGTGGTTGAAGATTATAAATTTGGCTTGGATATAACTGAGCTTAGTACCCTAAGATGTAAACCATTTGGATCTGGTGATTTGTGGTTGATCCGGAACAATTATTTTGTTTTTGCCTGATGATTTTAACATTCATGTAAGTAGGTTTTTATTTGCGCTATTAAAATATTTTAAAAAAGTGATACACTATGAGCTTCTCTATATTTATACAGAGCCTGGTGGAGATTTACATTGTTTGAATACTTTGGTCCTTGGGAGGAATACCTGTGAGAGGAATATCCATCACCAATTCCTGATCCCACAGACACCAGTTTACGTTTTTTATGGCCCCCAGACTGTAAAGAGGGTCCATGTTTTCTGGTGAGTGGGGAATCAAGAGGGGAGTGTGTCACCATTGTACTGTTTTTGGCACAGAATCATTTACTTGAAGCACTACAGCACTTTTCAAGTCACTGATCAGAGCACTGGACCACCTTTTCTATTAAGAATTGCCTTTTATTATATGAACTTTATGCTGGACATTTTATTTATTTCTGCAGGTGTTGTTTCTTTATATACTTTCATTTTGGGGGTGTCTAGCACCCAGTGTACAGCAGACTACAGTCATATTATTATTGTCAATATTTTCACCATTTGTTTTCACAATTCTTTTGTGAATATTACTTAGCACAGATTTTTGTTTACCAATTCTGCCCCTCTGAAACAGCATGCACCCCTCAAACTGTTGTACACTGAATCACATCATCAGTATGAAAAGACATGGTTACGTTTTTGGGGATAGCTTAACATTTAACCCCTGCTAGAAATGACAATAATGGTGCAGGCCTAACTGTTTTTCATTATCCCTTTGGGCATGCAATGTTTTATTTTAACTATGCTCTTACTGTGGCACCACTTTTTATAGAGAGAGGCTCACAACGCCATCTAAAAGCTATATCTTGGTCCTGATGATACAGAGGTGACCCTCTTTGGATAGGGAATTGTAAATAAAGGGGTACAGACATTATTTTAGGGGAACCAGAACACTGGAAGCAAACTAAAATAGTGAGCACTATTTCTAAATAAAGCACACATTACCAGGAAACCCATTTTAGGTTTACAATTAGGCAGGTGAAGGTTTAGTCACCCCTAGTGTTTTGAGCCCAATTGATTTTTTTAATCTTTCTCTCCTATTATTTTCTCCTACATGTTAGTATAAGCCAATTATTCCACTTAAACCTTGGAGGATCAGTATTTATATTGTATGTATTGCTTTCCACTGTGGAAGACTATTTTGCTCATCTTTTACAGGAGCATGATATTAAAGATATAGAAGTGGTTCTCCTTGGAAAGGGAATGGCAAATGGAGGGATATAGTCACCATTTTAGGGATACCAGAACACTTCAAGCATAGGGAAACAATAAGTCATATCCAACTAAAGCACAAAAACAGGGAACCCCCAACTCAAGATTGTAATAATGCAGATGAGGGTTTGGCCGCCTCCAGAGAATTGTGCTAAATGAATTCCTTCACCTTCCTCTACTACCATTTTCTCCTACATATTAGTATCAACCAATTATTCCACTTCATCTTTAATCTGAAAAAAATGTGTAATAATTTGATAGCTGATTGTTCAACAACTAGCTCCAAGTTTTCCATGCATGTTTCATTTTCCGCCTGCAATCTGCAATACATTATTCATAGTTTCAATATGTTTATTATTCAGAGATGGCTCATCTATAATAGAGAAATGATTGGCTTAATTTTTAACATATATACTTTCAGTTTCCTATGCAAATTATGTATTAAAGCAGCACATTCTATTATATCACATTTTCGTGAATTTGCAAATCATGCTTGGAACCAACGTTCAGGAACGTTAAGTCAGTGACGTTTAATATGACTAATGTTTAAATTGGAGTAAAAAAATATATATTTATGTTTTAAAAGGATCTGTCACTTTTGAAATATTTTATTTATCAAGGGACTTGAGGCACTGGGGTTAAATTGCTAAAAGAGTAGAGACCGTACACTTTACAAAGTGAACGTTTGCTGAGCTTAGTGTATGAGACACTGCTCTCCCTGTCTCTAGCTCTTACAGCTCTGCATAGAGTATCAATCAGAGAGAGATAGGCCACAATTGAGCTGCTATTACTTACCAGAAAGCCACGAATGCTCTGTAAACACAGTAGGGTTGATTCAATAAACAAGTAAATGTTTGATTTTGTACTTTAGTCAAACTATGTTCATTTTGAATAGCCAATCATGTGAAAGGGAATTTGAAGAAGAAGCCCAGGGAAGTGGAGATGCACTCTGCAGCAGATTGGGAGGAAGACAGTCTGGGAGAGGTGCAGGGAAAGATTGGGACTTTGGGAGTAGTAGTCGATCAGGCCACCTAGCACATCTACAAACTTTCTCTACACTATAGGGGCCCACGGTCCCTGCCTGCAAAATGCAGTTACTAGGCCTGGTCAAAGTCAGAACAGGCTCACCATGTGCTATCTGTGCCGGAAGCAAGGTGTGTACAGAAGAGAGGAACAAGGAGAAGCAAGTGTCGTGCAGTAGAGAGGAACAAGGAGGCATTTGAGAAGCAAGAGTTGTGCTGGAGGAAGAAGGAGAAGTGTATATACTGAGTGTCCCATGTAAAGAACTGTTGATCCATGGGCATCCCATAATCATCCTTTACCCCATCCAAGTTTACAATGAAAAAGATCCCCCAAGGAGGGTTTCTTGGCAGCAATATATAGTGCAGAGATGTCTTTTTTATAATTATTATTATTATACGGGATTTATATAGCGCCAACAGTTTGCTAAGCACCTAACAAAATGAAGATGTAAAACATATATTTTATTATTCAAATATCAAAATTCATCTTTCAGTCCCATAAAATTGTAAAGATTATGGAAAAAATAAAAACATGAGCTCTGGTTGTGCAAACAGAGGACTTATACATCAATATTATAATATAACAGTGATACAATGAAAAGGAATCATATACGATACAGCAATAGCTGTGTCGGTGCACCAACGCGTTTCGACCTTAGAAGGTCTTTGGACTTCTTCAGGGGGAAGGATCTTTTTCTAAAAGGGTACCAAAAAGAAAGCTTAAGTTTTTACACAAACGCATATCACATATCACATTCTTGTATATATAGAAACTATATTTACCACTGAACATTGAGTGTGAAGCAACAGTCCCGAAACTAGAGTTTAGTTAAAACCAAATCAGTGAATCTTGGCTCATCACAGGCTGTCCCTGCTCTCATGATGCAGAGTCAAGCCTCCACCTCAGAAGCTTGCAAGAGGACACACGTTTATTGCCTCTCTAGAGGAAGGTGAATGCCCACGTCATGGATGCTCAAGGCCCTGTTTAGATTGATATCCTTGATTAAAGTGTTGTAACAACCAACTGGGATTTGTTTTTTTTAAAAAGTTCTCTACGATGGTTTATAAGGAACATAGTGTATTGATATTTATATATATATATATTAATATTTAAATATTTTTCCGCTTATAAACCTCACGCACCACTTTTTTAAGTGTGTGTGTGTTGAGGATGATGTGTGGGTGTGTGTGGTGTGGGAGGTGTGCTGGTGAAGGGGGTGAGGTAGGTCTGTGTATGAGCGTATAGTGAAAAAAAGTGCAAAGGAAATATGTGGTGTATGTGCCTGATCAAAAAAATTGGCTGAATGTATGTGGAAATGATGAGTGCATGGTGTGGGAAATAGTGGTGAATGTAGAGTGATGGGGTGACAGGTGCTTTGATGTGATGTGAAATTTGATGTGATGTTTGTTTGGTTTATTTCACATCAAAGCACCTGTCACCCCATCCCTCTATATTCACCACTATTTCCCACACCATGCACTCATGATTTTTCCACATACATTCAGACAATTTTTTTGATCATGCACATACACCATATAATTCCTTTGCACATTGTTTCACTATACGCTCATACACAGACCTACCTCACCCTCTTCACCCACACAACTCCCACACCACATCCACACACACCCACACATCATCCTCAACAACACATGCACACTTAAAAAAGTTGTGTGTGAGGTTTATAAATGGAAAAATATTTAAATATTAATATATATTGTAAAAAGGGGGTTAGCTCAGCAGCGGTTATGTTTTACCCCCTGGAAGGGTTCACTACACAATTTTGGGCACAGCGAGACAGCAGTTTCAGGCGAAAATAAAAATGTAGTTTATTCTCACTAGTTACAATGTAAGAAACAGCAAAAAAAAAATAACAAAATAAATCCTAGGCCACTTGGCCACTGACTACACAATAGGTTTCCCTGTCTGTCAGCTGGGTACAGCCTACCGCTGTACAAAGCTCCTATCTCTCCCTGGCAGGATATACAGCCACACACGCCTTACCGTGTAAAGGATGTTAGATCCCCAGTCTATGGTCACAGAGCTGGTTCCAGGGTGGAGCACTCACCTATGCTTGTTGGGAGTTTATGTAGAGGTCTTAATGAGCCAGCTCAACCCAGCTGGACTTATTACCTCTAGCCCTGCAAGACGCAGCACTCCCCCTAGTAGTATAAGTCTGTATACACTTTGAATCTTGGGCAGATGTACCTGCCATCCTGCACACAACCAGGCATCTTTACCTGCCAGCTGTCACATACCCCCCCTCTTGTTTCAAACTGGGGTTTGGGACACACGCAGCCAGGTACGCAGGTACCTGAGATAGAGCATCCACGTTCCCCATTTGAACCCCAGGGCGATGCTTCATGGTGAAGTTGTATTCTTGCAGGGCCAGAAACCAATGATTTACCCTTCTATTAGTATCCTTGTTTTGAGCCATCCACTTTAAGGCTGCGTGATCTGTAATCAGATCAAAGTGTCTACCCAGCAAATAGTATGGCAGGGAGTCTAGTGCCCAGACACTCTTTTTCAATTGTGGCATAATTTTCTTCGTGGCGTTTCAGTTTCCTGCTAAGATAAATGACTGGGTTCTCTTCTCCGTTCCAGACCTGGGACAACACTGCTCCTAAGCCTACATCTGACGCATCAGTCTGTACCACAAAGTCCTTAGCAAAGTCAGGTGAGTACAGCACTGGTTGGCTACATTTCTTTAAAGCCTGAAAGGCTGCTTCAGCCTCCGGAGTCCATTTCACCATGGAAGACTCTTTCCCTTTTGTCAGGTTGGTTAGGGGCACAGCCTGCGAAGCAAAGTGAGGAATGAATAGTATCCAGCAATTCCGAGGAATGCTCGAACCTGCTTCTTGCTGTTGGGGCACGGCCAGCTCTTTATGGCTTCCACTATGTTGACTTGGGGTTTTATCACTTCCCTCCCAATAGTGTACCCCAAATATTTGGCCTCTTCCTGTCCAATGGTACACTTTTTTGGATTAGCCGTGAACCCAGCTTCCCTTATGGAGTCTAGTACAGCTTACACTTTTGGCAGATGTGAGGCCCAATCCGTACTGTGGATGATCACATCGTCCAAGTAGGCTGCAGCATACTTCTGATCAGGCCTCAGAATTTTGTCCATTTTCCGCTGGAACGTGGCTGGTGCATTTTGTAACCCAAATGGCATTCTTTTATACTGGAATGCCCCCTCTGGTGTTACAAATGCCGTTTTTGCCTTCGCTGACTCAGCTAGGGGAATTTGCTAATACCCCTTGGTGAGATCAAGGGTCGTTCATCCATGCGTGGCATGGGGTAGGTATCAAATTTTTTAACTTTATTCAACTGCCGGAAATTGTTACAAAATCGCCAGCTCCCATCAGGTTTGGGCACTAAAATGATCGGGCTGGACAAGTCACTCTGGGACTCTTCTATCACACCTAATTCAAGCATTAGTTGAATTTCCCCTCGTATTGCCTCCCTTCGGGCCTCCGGTATTCGATAGGGCTTTAGTTTTACCCTTTCACCTGGCGGGGTGATAATGTCATGCACTACCCCAGATGTTTGTCCCAGCAGCTCAGAGAACACCTCTCTGTTGCGGAGCACAAACTCTTTCACCTCCTGTTTTTGGGGTTTTAATAAGGTGATTGCTATTCCCACCTCAGGAATTAAGCAATCGGACTGAGTCTGCGACACCAAGGTTTCTGCGACTAGGGATTCCCTATCCCTCCAGGCTTTCAACAGATTAATATGGTATATCTGTTCTGGCTTTCGCCATCCTGGTTGTCTGACCCTGTAGTTCACCTCACTCACTTGTTCTATTATCTCAAAAGGGCCCTGCCATTTGGCCAGAAATTTGCTTTCAACCGTAGGGATTAGTACCAACACCCTATCCCCCGGTGAAAAAGTACGGGTCTTTGCCTTGCGGTTATACACCCTTTGCAGTGCTAACTGTAAGGGTTCGGTTCTCGAGTGTGTGGATCTATTCAATCGATCGGTTGGGTAATCAAACAGACACTGACAAAACTCAGAGTGTAGCAAGATTACAATTTAATGGGAGCCCGCTTACATGTTATATAGAAAAAACAAAAGCATATACGCCTCCTTATGGGCCAATCATTACAGAGTATAAATTTCATGATTAAACATAGATTATATTTTCTATCTGCTCAGCAACAACACATCTGTGTAGGGTCAATGGTACATATTGACCACATTTAACACCTCAATAAACAACAGTCATACATTTTCTCTGTTTCCGAGAAGCAAAACTAGACTCGGCTTAACCACAAACTTATTTTGAGAATAGGTGTTGCGTCTCAGCAAAATTCCCCTTTTGGGTAAACATGAATTCTTATCTTGTAAGCATAATATTCTTTTAAAGCATAAAACAAAAGGAATAACTCTAACCTACAATCTATAATATGGAAGATTGGTTATGCTGACCTTCTAATTCCCTTATAACCCCTCCTTTGATCAATGTTCTATCCAGAACATAGATCACTCACCATACCACCTGCCCCATCTATCATGGGCATACAAACTTCTGGTTCCTTCTCTATCGGCACCTTTGACTTACTTACTTTAGTAATGATACACAATATAATTTTAAATGCCATGTAAGCAAAAAGAAAAAGCACAATTATCATTAATATCACTATTCCTGCCTTTTTGAAGAAACCCATTATTCCTCCCCAAACACCTCCAAACCATCCTCCAATTCCCTGGAAGGGGTTCCAGGTGTCAGCTAAGTTATTGGCCTCCGTTTGTAAGCGTACCCGTTCTTCCTCATGTCCTTTAATTACATCATAATAATCTGGCACTTCTACATCCATAGTGGCCTTTGTTAGGTTATTGAAATATATGCAACATATTTGTTTATTCTCTGTTTGATCACATAATCCTGTAACAGCCATCATAATCCTCTCTTGTCTCTGTCTAATAACCTCCTGTTCCATCCTAAGCTTCCTCACCTCTTCATTTAACATACTTATATCATCATTGGTTATATTGAGCCATCTCTCAATCATATTGGTAAATGCATCTATCTTATACATGAAACTTGCCATCCCAAAAGGGCCTGTCAAACTCATATATGTCTTTTCCCAGGGACCTGTTAGATCCCTTGTGTGTCTATGAAATTTGAGATGACCTATAGCGGGAGTCATTGATACTTGTCCTGAATCTGCAATTCCCATAAAGGGCACCAGTCTTACAAATGTGCACCACCCACTTGATGTCTCATCTACTGGGTAAGGGATAGTAGTATGGCACCATAGTCCACAGCAAACCATCCATCCCTGGGGTAAGTGAGGTGCAGATACCTCAGAAATGTCTGAAAATCCTGTCCTCAAGCCCATTAGACAGATCCAGTCTGCCAAGGAAGGTGAGGGTCCTATCTCTGGGGTAATCCACGGGCCTTGGAAATGTGTCTCCATTACCCAAGTCATTACCTGTGCTGTGGACTGGAATTTCTTTTTAAATCTGACACAGTTAGAGATGTTATACCGAGCTAAGGCATTAACTCTTTCTTCAGCATCAGCTATGGTAGTAGTTTCTAGACCCTCTATTTCTATTTCCTTATTTAAAGCTTTCTTTAAGTCTAAAAGGGTAAAGTTTACATATGTTTCCCTGCAGAAATCCGCATTGGGGAAAATCTGATTACTATTTTTGAGTTTAAATGCCCCATTCAAAACACACATCCGGGGAGAATTGGAATAACCATGTATGAGGAAAGGTTTATTCTCGCTGTTAATGTTGTGGACTGGTAAGGGCTCTGTAATATTTGTCAGAATATTTATGGATATGGGTTTTCCAATCATCGGGAATATCTTTTCTCCTGTATGCATATGAGAACATACCCAACATTTTTCTCCCTTTTGTTGTCTACCAAACTCATGCATTAACAACCAATGATGTGGAATAGTTTCTTGAATGGAATATGTTTCTGAGTTTCTTCCTTCCCCTGTGTATCCCTTTTTAATCCCGTCCACCTCATCCGTGGAAGACATAACATTTATTTCTTTGTATTCGGCCATTGTATTCAAAACCTCCTGTATATACACAGGGCCCGTTCCCTTATCTATGCTTCCTTTTATATAATCCTGTACTGGTTGCAATGTAGGGACTAAACACCAGGTTATATTTTTTCCTTTATAAGTTGCTAACAGCATAGTGGCTGCTATTTTACAGGGACCATCCGCCTGTTGTTCATAGTACCCAAAAACAGTATGCATTCATTCTGTGGATATCTTACTACCTACACTTCTGCAACAAATCTCTTTGCGTGTGTCATGTGCTCTAAAAATAGAGGTTGATCTGGTTGGTCTGTTATGTAACTTAATCATCTCCCCTCCTACAACATACTTCCCTTTTACCCAAAGTCCAGCAGAAATAACTATCAATAACACACATATACATGTCATACCTGCCATCATCATGATATTTACAACTTCCTTAGAAGTGGGTATCTGAACTCTTGGGGGTTTAGGAGGGGGGCTTTGAGGGAACATTTCAATCGGGTCAGGTAAAGTTCGTGCATAACTATTGGGGTAAGGTGGCAAAAGGGACAAAGGAGAGGGTGATGGGTCTTTAGTAGTGTTGAGCGAACCCGGACTGTAACGTTCGGGTCCGTACCGAACTTTCGGGTGTCCGTGGCACCGACCCGGACCCGGACATTTCAAAAATCGTTTGGGTTCGGTCCGGGGTTCTGCTATTTTACTCCACGTGTTGAGAAGCTGCAGGGCAGCCAATCAACAAGCGTTTCACTGGT
>BLSH010050542.1:8979-20932 GCA_018402905.1 Glandirana rugosa
CATTTGTTTTTCACAGTCTTATCGGGACCAGGAAATTGGTGAAGTCGAGGTCTTCCAATTGGGGGGAAGTGTTGATCCGGTAAAAAACGCTATGCCGTGATTCAATGAAATTGACTGTTAACGTGTGAGTACGGTGTGACATGGATTTGTTTTACATACAGGAAAAAAGGGGGGTGTTTATCTCGAAAGAAAACCACCATAACATAGTGGAGACGTTAAAAAAACCTGATATTTGTTTTTCCCGGCACCAAAAGAAAGCTCTATTTGTGGGGGGAAAAAAGGACATACATTTTGTTTAGGTACAGTGTGGCATGAGTGTGCAATTGTCAGTTAAAGTAACTTAGTGCCGTATCGCATAAAATGGCCTAGTCGTGAAGGGGGGTTAACCTTCTGGAGCTGAAGTGGTTAAAGGACCAGGGCTATTCTGACACTTTTTGTTTACAAGTAAAAATCTGTATTTTTTTGCTAGAAAATGATTTAGAACCCCCAAACATTATATATATATATATTTTTTTTTTTTCAGCAGAGGCCCTAGAGAATAAAATGACAGTTGTTGCAATTTTTTATGTCACACGGTATTTGTGCAGCAGTTTTTCAAACACAATTATTTTTAAAAATACACTGTAATGAATTTGAAAAAAAAACACAATATATAACCCAAATTGTTTTAAAATATGAAGGATGATTTTATGCCAAGTAAATAGATACCTAACACGTTGTGCTTTAAAATTGCGCATGCTTGTGCAATGACACCAGACTATTGTACTTAAAAATATCCATAGGCAAAAATGTTTCCAGGTTACCGGTTTAGAGTTACAGAGGAAGTCTAGTGCTATAAATATTGCTCTCACTATAACGTTTGTGGCAATACCTCACATGTGTGGTGCAAACACTGTTTATATGGCATGACCTATGTATGTGTTCGCCAATGTGCGTGAGCCTGGGGGGGGGGACAGGGGTGCTTTAACCACTTGCCGACCAGCGTCTGACGGTGACAAAGTGCCTGGATATCACAAACTGCCGTCATATGACGGCGGCTGCGAGATCCCGCACTGTGAGCGTGCCTCCGGAGGCACGCTCGCATGCTCACTGTGTTTCGAGGGAGCCAGGGAGTGGGTAGGGCGGACTCGATCTCCGCCGGCTACCCGCAGTGAAAGAACGGAGGTCCGTGTAAGTAACCCCGGATCTCCGTTCTGACAGAGGGGGAAGGGCGGTGATCACAGGCTTCCGGTATATGGAAGCCGTGATCACTCTCCTCCCCCTGCCAGCCCAGCCCTCATGCAGTTAGAACACACCCAGAGAACACAGTTAACCCTTAGAGCGCCCCCTGCAGGTTAACGCCTTCACTGCCAATGGCATTTACACAGTAATCAGTGCATTTTTATAGCACTGATCGCTGTATAAATGCCAATGGTCCCAAAAAAATGTCAAAATGGTCCAACATGTCCGCTGCAATATCGCAGTACCGCTAAAAATCGCAGATCGCAGCCATTACTAGTAAAAAATAAAAAAAAATAAAAACCCCAGAAATAAATTTTTATCATCCGTAAACGCGGCAACTTTTGCGCAAACCAATCAATAAATGCCGATTGTGATTTTTTTTCTACCAGAAATATGAGCAAGAATATAAATCGGCCAAAACCGTTGAAAAAAATGTTATTTTTTATATTTTTTTTTGGATTTGTATTTTAGCAAAAAGCAAGAAATTTGGATTTTTTTGCAAAATTGTCGCTCTTCTTTTGTTTATAGCGGTGATCAGAAATGATGCAAAGGGGATTAAATACCACCAAAAGAAAGCTCTATTTGTAGAAAAAAAAAGGACGCAATTGTCAGTTAAAGCGACGCAGTGCCGAATGGCAAAAAGTGCTCTGGTCCTAAAGTGTGAAATCCTTCCAGGGCTGAAGTGGTTAAAAATTGTTTTTGTTTTATGATTGTTTTATTTCATTTTTATTGTTAAAATGTCCTGTTAATTTTTTTTTTGATCACTTATATTGCTGTCACAAGAAATGTAAAACATCTCTTCTGACAACAATAAAGCATGACAGGTCCTCTTTATGAAGAGATCTGGGGTCAATGAGACCCCACATCTCTCCTTTACAATGGAGAGCATCACATAAAAAAAAAACATTGATCTAATGCTTTACTAAAAAAAAAAGAAAAAAAATGGCCTTGTTTACATTGGCCGTGAACCGGAAGTAACGTCATGTCTCTACAGGCTTCCTAGGTTATAGATATGAGTGGAGGCCATCTTTCCTCTGCTAATCTCTATGGCCAGCCGCCGCCAAATTCAGATCAGTTCCTGGGCTTCCCAATGAGCCAGGTAAGTCCAAGAACCACCGGAAAATGTCAGGAGGGGAAGACATCTAGCTGCAGCCATAACGCCGGTATTAAACTGCAAAGTAATGATGTAAATTCCCAGTTAGGCGGTCAGCAGATAATTATATACAAGATAATGAAAGGAAAAAAGCCAATTTGTCAGGTCAAAAACCCAAACCACCTCATCTTTACATTATTATGGGATTGGTAAATGTTAAATGATCGAATACTTTCAAGCACAGATTATACAAAGACTCAGTTTATGAATCTGACAGTATTTCGTATGATATAACAAAGCTGTAGGGGTCAGTATCTGATACATAATGGACATTTCCATCCCATTTTTAGCATTTTGGTATTTTTGAAAGCTATTTAACCTTTGAAAACTAGAACTACCCCTGTATATGATATTAATCTGACTTACAGAAAGAGAGCTATTGATGATTTTCGTTGCCAAGGTGTAATTACACTGAGCTGTAAGATTACAGTTACAGACCACAAAGCTGAGTTGGAGGGCAAATGACAGGTTTTTTGAGTCAGTAGCTACAAGGTTGAATGTAAATCCTGCTGTACTTGTCGGTTCCCACGTCAGAGATCCGGCCGCTGTTAAAAACATACAACATTATTAATCTTTGCATAATACTAAAACAGCTTTATGCAGTTGTGCTCATAAGTTTACATACCCTGGCAGAATTTATGATTTCTTGGCCATTTTTCAGAGAATATGAATGAGAACATAAAAACTTTATTATCAATCAATATTGTTTACTCTTTTTAAATCCTAATGACAACAGGAACTACCCAAATGACCTTGATCAAACATTTACATACCCTGGTGATTTGGCCTAATAACATGCACACAAGTTGACACAAAGGGGTTTGAATGGCTATTAAAGGTAACCATCCTCACCTGTGATCTATTCACTTGTAATTAGTGTGTGAGTATAAAAGGTCAATGAATTTTTTGACTCCTGACAGACCTTTGCATCTTCCATCCAGTACTGCACTGATGTTTCTGGATTCTGAGTCATGGGAAAGGAAAAGAATTGTCAAATGATCTACGGGAAAGGGTAGTTTAACTGTATAAAACAGGAAAGGGATATAAAAAGATATCCAAGGAATTGAGAATGCCAATCAGCAGTGTTCAAACGCAAATCAAGAAGTGGAAAATGAGGGGTTCTGTTGAAACCAAACCACGGTCAGGTAGCCCAACTAACTTTTCAGCCACAACTGGGCTTTTTGCCAAGAGGAATGGGCAGCTTTACCATCTGAGAAGATAAAGAGCCTCATCCACAAATACCACAAAAGACTTCAAGTTGTCATTGATGTTAAAGGGGGCAATATACAGTATTACATTACATTTTGGTCTCATTACTCCAAATGACTTTGTGCCAGAAGGTTTGAGGCTTGTCTCTGTGCTGTTTGGTGTATTGTAAGCAGGATACTTTGTGCCATTTGCGTAGTAATGGCTTTCTTTCTTCAAGTGCCTCCTTATTGTGCATCTTGAAACAGCCACACCACATGTTTTCAGAGAGTCCTGTATTTCACCTGAAGTTATTTGTGGGTTTTTCTTTTCATCCCGAACAATTTTCTTGGCAGTTGTGGCTGAAATATTAGTTGGTCCACCTGACCGTGCTTTGGTTTCAACAGAACCCCTCATTTTCCACTTCTTGATTAGAGTTTGAAGACTGCTTATTGGCATTCTCAATTCCTTGGATATCTTTTTATATCCCTTTTCTGTTTGTACTATCATTCATATTCTCTGAAAAAATGGCCAAGAATCATACATTCTGCCAGGGTATGTGAATTTATGAGCACAACTGTGTATGAGAATTATATGAAAGGAAATGCTTAGTAATTTACTGTTTTTGATCAAACATGTTTTAAGTAGCAGTCACAGAACAAATGTATTTTGTGAAATGATGCTTCTCATTTTATATAGGCTTTTAGTTTAAAGAAAAAAAATGTTTGTTAATCTTCTGTGTAACTCACTAACTTTCCATTTAAAAAGAAAAGCAACTGATATATATTTAAATATGTGCAATTACTCACATGACAAAGAAATGTCCGTGTTTGTGTTAGGGTCAGCTGAAAAAGTCACACCCGTCCCATTGGAAGTATAATTTACTGTAATACTGGTGCTCACGAAGGTCTGAATGGTTGTATCACCAATGATATAAGGAGGAACAGCGTCTGAAACAGACAAGTATAATATCCATTACTGAAAATCATAACAATGGAAACTGAAGACTTACTGGAAAGATGAGGGTAAAAAAAGCATGTTAATATATTCCTTGATTTTGATGAATTACACAAGCAAGTTTGGGTAATGACAGTATATATTGTTACGTAAAATAATTAAACCACTTACTTGTTATAATAAAGATACTTACTCAGTGTTTCATTAACTGCCTGTAAGGTGTCAGATACAATCAATGTTGCTAAGCCCACGTTTGTTTTGTTGGTGCTCATAGCATCAAAGATACATTCTGTGTTGTCTTTGCATAAAACTTTCAACTCTTCATACTGTGTTGAATTTTGAGTTATCAAATCTTTGAAGAAAATTGGAGTGAATACGCTTCTTACTAATATGGGAACATTTGTAAACAAGCTATTCTCTTTGGCCTCCCCTATATAGTGAAAGAAAAAAAAAGAACAGAATATTCAGAATGAGTTATACGATGGAAATCGTTTCAGAGAAAAACAAAATGTCTGAGATGGTGATAAAGATAACACACAATAAAATAGATCATAAGGAAATAAGGCTTTTAATAGATAAATGTTCACTTCAAGAAAATACAGATTACGCATCTTGGGGGCATTTACATTTGCTGATTAAATATTTTAGGAGAATTAATAATGCATTTATTTTAGTGAATCGACCCTGGCGTGTGAACAGGTCCTCACTGAAATCTGAAATTCTTTTAAGAAGAAAAGTTCATAAATTACTAGCATTAAAGATCATACTTTTAAAGGGATTGTATTTTCTTTTCAATGTTTTTAGGCATGTATATGACAAAGATCAGCTTGATGTAAATAAACATGTCAGTGTGTGATAAAGCAGAACTCCAGCCAAAATTACTAAGATAACAATAATAATCCATTAAAAGATAAAATAAAAATGCAATTTTTATTACAATATTCACTTTCAATCACAAGCTCTCCATTCAGTACTTTTTTTTCCACCACAAGGTATCCTCAATCTGATTGCCAGAATAATTAAAACCACTTCCTCTGAGTCCAGGTCATCCTTGACCCATCCCATCCTATGACTAGACAGTGAAAGCACCACAGTGATGAGCTTTTCTGTATGTCTCTGTATGCTCTCTCATCCTGTCGGCATGCTCCTTGTCAGTACATGGACACTTCTGCTGCTACTTTCTCTGACACTCCATCCCTGCCTAACAAGGACTGAAATAGACTGATACCAAGGCTGATACCAAGTCAAATTCCACAAAATGGGTTTCTATGTAAAATGTGTAATTATAAATAAATACGAGGGCAACCTACTTCCTGCTCTTCGGTGCTACACAATAGTTTTACTTTATTGCTCCTCCTCTGTTATATAAGAATACAGGTCAGCCAATTCATTAAAAACAATACATTCTCTATGTGGCTGATCAGAAGAAAAACTGAATGTTTGCTTTCTCTAATAGATAATGTGCAAAACTATACAACGTAAAAAAAAAATATATATATATATATATATATATATATATATATTCACAATATATACATAACTAAATACCTTTACCTTTAAGAAATAAGAAATACAATGGCTAAAATGTGTATATAGTAATAAGGCTCCTGATGTCTAAATGCCACCAAGATTTGTTTAAAGGTATTCTTAAAGCCAAGCTTATCATGTTATAAGATAATATGAAACAAAGCACCCACATAGCAATCCATAATCATATATAGCTTGTTCCGAGCTGTTTGAGGGGATGGTTGTGCCATCTGGTCTCATGAAATCATCACTCTGGTCATTATTCCAGGTACCTATGAAATATTATGTTAGTAAATAAGAATTAATAATGCACAAGTAATGTATAAAGTTGGAAATAATGGGAACCTGTGAGCGCTGGGTCCATGGCATGGTCAGCACTCTCAGTATAAGATAGACACATACCTAGCAATCCTTTAGTTGTATTAAGAAACTCATCTGGAAGACTGGAGACAGCACTAAACATCCCGGAATACTGAGACACTGACACAGACAGAATCCCTTCAAAGGTTGCAGTGATGGAGTCATTTTTAAGCAAAAAGACGGTCGGGTCGTTGCCATTAATCTCAGCATCCATGTCTACAAATCAGAAAAACATACACAGATTGTTACATTTACATAGCACACAAATACATCAAATGAACAGGGTCAAGTCACTAAAGTCATTAACCACTTCAGCCCGGAAAGTTGTTCCTCCCCTTAATGACCATTTTTTGTGATTCGGCACTGCGTTGCTTCAACTGACAATTGCGCGGCCGTGCGACGTTGTACCCTAATAAAATGTATGTCTTTTTTTAGCACAAATAGAGCTTTCTTTTGATGATATTGAATCATCTCTGCAGTTTTTATTTTTTTGCGCTATAAACAAAAAAAGCCCATAATTTAAAAAAAATATATATATTTTTTACTTTCGCCTATAAAATATACTCAATAAAAAAAGTAAAACATCTAATTTATTCATCAATTTAGTCCAATACGTATTTTGCTACATGTTTTTGGTAAAAAAAAATCCCAATAAGCGTATATTGATTGGTTTGCGCAAAAGTTATAGCACCTTCAAACTATGGGGTATATTTATGGAATTGTATTTATTTTTACTAGTAATGGCAGTGCTTAGTGATTTTTAGCAGAACTGCAACATTGCGGTGGACAAACTGGACGCTAAGTGACACTTTTTGGGGACCAGTGACACCAATACAGTGATCAATGCTAATAAAATGCACTGCGACTGCACTAATGACACTGGTAGGGAAGGGGGTAACATCAGGAGCGATCAAAGTGTGTCCCTAGAGGGTGCTTTTTAACTGTGGGGATGTGGTTTGACTAGGGGCACATCGAGATCCATGTTTCTGCTTAGCACACAAGATCTCCATTTTCCCCTCTGGCAGAATGATGGTCAGCCTTGTTTACATAGGCCGTTCTGCCTCTCCTCAGAACGATTGGTGAGTTCTGGCGGACATCGCAACTGCTGGACCTGCTGTGTAGTTCCGGCGGACATCGCATCCGCTGGACCTGCTGTGTCCAATCACAGCGGGAGCAGGTCGGCAGCGGCCCTGTGCACAAAATCTCTTACCTGTATGTGATTTGTACCTGTATGTATGTTGCAGAAGTGTCTCGGCTGCCTAGGTCTCCCCTCCTCATTGGCTGCCATTGGCCCACCATGCTGTCAATCAAAGTCAGTCAATGAGGAGAGAAAGGGGTTGGGCCAGGCCTAGGCTCTGTATCTGAATGGACACAGGGAGCTGTGGCTCGCCTCATAGCAAGCTGCGTGCTGTGGGGGCACTCAAAAGGAGGAAGGGGCCAGGAGCACCGAAGTGGGACCCAAAAAGAGGAGGATCTGGGCTGCTCTGTGCAAAACCACTGCACAGGGCAAGTAAGTATAACATGTTTGTTATTTTTAACTAAAAAAAAAAACAAGACTTTAGTATGCCTGCGTTCACACAGGGGCGACCCGACTTAGGCAGGTTTTGCTAGGTGACTTTTAGCGCGACTTTAGCACGTCTTCAGGCAACTTACAACACAACTTATGCCAGACGACTTTGCCTGTGGCCAATCAGAGAAGGGAGGGAGGGGGTTGCCCTAGATAAATTTGATTATTTTCACTATAAAGTCACTTCCATGTAGATGAGGGATCCGACTTGGAGGCAACTTCTATTGAATTCTGTGGGCACAAGTAGAAGATAGAAGTCGCTTTGAAGTCGTGCAGGAACCTTTTCTGCAGTCAGAGCGACTTCAGTAGTGTACATTAAGACCACTCCTATTCATTTCAATGGGATTTCATTTGTCAAGCGACTTGGGACGACTTGAGGTGACTCAAGTCGGAGCACAAGTCACCCCTGTGTGAACAGGATCTATCACTTTAAATATTGATGGTATTATATGCTGTACACATTATTCTCTCAGTTATACAATGCGAGTTTTTTTTTTATAACTTACTAAAACAGTCAGATTTGCTGCATGCATGGTGAACTATTGATTGGGTTATTACTTCTCAGAATACATCTATCTTCTGACTCGCAGAAACTAGAAGATCTGTTGGTTGTCTTATATTGAGGGTGACTACTTTTTTGTAAGATAAAATACTACATCATAACAAAAGAAGACTTTTAGTGCTTAAATAGCATTTTTTTTTTGGAAAAAAAAGTGACCATGACCATGTGATATAATGAGATCATTAAAAAGTATGAGGTTTTCTCACAAACTGGTATCTCTACTTACCCAGGTAAAACCAGGCAGGTAGCATAGGAAAAATGATCTTCCTGGTGTAAAGCTGAACCAAAAAGTAGAAAAAACATTTGCCTGGCTATGCAGTGAGGCACGGGTGTAGGGATCATAGCACTATAGATCCTTTGGTAAGTAAAACAACGTCATATATTGCTTACTGTATTTTAACTATTTTACCTCCCAAAGCTTTTTTTTTTTTTACAAATGATACTAACCTCTGAAATCATAATGGCATGATAATTTTCTATAGTCCTCATGTTAACTTTATGGACTGTATATGAACTGTCACCTTTTTCATTTCCACCATACCAAAGTATATTTATGTACCTACCTTCTGAGTAAGTGAATGACACAGTTTGACCATTTATAAGGGTAGATATACTGCCATCACTTTGAAGATACCACTCTACCTGTAAAAAAATAGCAGAAAAACTATATTAAATTTTCAATAGTTCTGACGTATTAGTTCAGCATTTGTCCTTTGCAGCAAGAGGCCATTCCATCCAGACACCCTAAAAGATGCCTCTCACAGCTAGTTGCATCGTATATATAAAACTCCAATTAAGGTAAATAGGCAGACTCTCTGACGGCCCGGTTGCTATGTTTTCCAGATAGTATTAGAAGTTCCTTAATTCGTATTACTTGTTGCTTGGAGCTGCTCTTTAAATAAAATGTATAATGGTTTGTGTGTAAATTCTTAAATTATTTATGATGCTCCAACACCTCTGTACCTAAGTTAACTGCCTCTTTTGGTCTCCTGCACATTCCTACAGGACAGTAAGGCAACACAGTGATGGGCCTATAAGAATAGTTGGGGGTCAGGAGATAGCAGCTAAGTACCAAAAAGCGTTGCAGCTTGGGCTGTCAGAACACACCAGTATTTGGCCATAATTACAAGGTTTTCAAGGTCATAGTTACATAGTTACACAGTTAGTGAGGTTGAAAAAAGACACAAGTCCATCAAGTCCAACCTATGTGTGTGCTTTTATGTCAGTATTACATTGTATATCCCTCAATGTTGTGGTCCCTTAGGTGCTCATCTAATAGTTTTTTTAAATTATCTATTCTCCCAGCTGAAACCACTGTTTGTGGAAGAGAATTCCACATCTTTACTGCTATTACCATAAAGAACCCTCTACGCAGCTTAAGGTTAAACCGCCTTTGCTCTATTTTTAATGAATGGCCGCGTATCTTTGTGTGTTCCTTTGCGTGGATTTTGTCCCTATTGTGGGGTCACCAGTACAGTATTTGTACATTGAAATCATATCCCCTCTCAAGCGTCTCTTCTCCACAGAGACTAATTCCAGTTCTCGTAATCTTTCCTCATAACTAAGGTCCTTCAGTCCCTTAATTAGCTTTGTTGCCCTTCTCTGAATCCTTTCTAGTTCCAGGACATCCTTCCTGAGGACTGGTGCCCAGAACTGGAAGGCATACTCCAGGTGCAGCCTCACCAGAGACGTGTAGAGGGGGAGAATTATTGCTTTATCCCTGGAGTTTATCCCCTTTTTGATGCATGCCAATATTTTGTTGGCTTTGCTTGCCGCAGCTTGGCATTGCATGCCATTGCTGAGCCTGTTCTCTACTAGGACCCCTGGGTCCTTTTCCATCCTACATTCCCCCCGAGGCTCTCCCCCTAATGAGTAGTTTGTGTTCATATTCTTGGTACCCAAATGCATTATTTTACATTTTTCTACATTAAACCTCATTTGCCACTTATCTGCCCATCACTTTAATTTGTTCAGATCTTCTTGTAAGGTTTCCACATCCTGTGGAGAAATGATTGCCCTGCTTAGCTTGGTATCATCTGCAAATATTGAGATTGAGCTATTAACCCCATCCTCCAGATCGTTTATAAATAAATTGAATAGGATTGGTCCCAGGACAGATCCCTGGGGGACCCCACTTTCCACACCAGACCATTCCGAGTACTCCCCATTTATCCTCACCCTCTGGACTCTCCCCTGTAACCAGTTTTCAATCCAGGTACTCATCCTTTGATCCATGCCGACAGACCTTAGTTTGTACATTAAGCGTATATGGGGAACTGTATCAAATGCTTTTGCAAAATCTAGATACACCACATCAACGGGCCTTCCTTTATCTAGATGGCAGCTCACCTCCTCATAGAAGGTTAAAAGATTGGTTTGGCATGAGCCATTCTTCATGAAACCGTGCTGATTACTGCTCATGATACCGTTTTCCTTACAATAATCTTGTACAGGGTGGGCCATTTATATGGATACACCTTAATAAAATGAGAATAGTTGGTGATATTAACTTCCTGTTTGTGGCACATTAGTATATGTGAGGGGGGAAACTTTTCAAGATGGGGGGTGACCATGGCGGCCATTTTGTAGTCGGCCATTTTGAATCCAACTTTTGTTTTTTCAATAGGAAGAGGGTCATGTGACACATCAAACTTATTGGGAATTTCACAAGAAAAACAATGGTGTGCTTGGTTTTAACATAACTTTATTCTTTCATGAGTTATTTACAAGTTTCTGACCACTTATAAAATGTGCTCAATGTGCTGCCCATTGTGTTGGATTGTCAATGCAACCCTCTTCTCCCACTCTTCACACACTGATAGCAACACCGCAGGAGAAATGCTAGCACAGGCTTCCAGTATCCATAGTTTCAGGTGCTGCACATCTCGTATCTTCACAGCATAGACAATTGCCTTCAGATGACCCCAAAGATAAAAGTCTAAGGAGGTCAGATCGGGAGACATTGGGGGACATTTCTCCTGCGGTGTTGCTATCAGTGTGTGAAGAGTGGGAGAAGAGG
This sequence comes from Glandirana rugosa, assembly GCA_018402905.1. Taxonomy (NCBI): domain Eukaryota; kingdom Metazoa; phylum Chordata; class Amphibia; order Anura; family Ranidae; genus Glandirana; species Glandirana rugosa. The sequence continues at coordinate 20,531 of BLSH010050542.1, forward strand.
GTTGCATTGACAATCCAACACAATGGGCAGCACATTGAACACATTTTATAAGTGGTCAGAAACTTGTAAATAACTCATGAACGAATAAAGTTACGTTAAAACCAAGCACACCATTGTTTTTCTTGTGACATTCCTAATGAGTTTGATGTGTCACATGACCCTCTTCCTATTGAAAAAACAAAAGTTGGATTCAAAATGGCCGACTTCAAAATGGCCACCATGGTCACCACCCATCTTGAAAAGTTTCCGCCCCCCACATATACTAATGTGCCACAAACAGGAAGTTAATATCACCAACCATTCCCATTTTATTAAGGTGTATCCATATAAATGGCCCACCCTGTATATAATCCCTTATTATTCCCTCCAAGAGCTTGCATATTATTGATGTTAAGTTAACTG
>BLSH010050548.1:0-11999 GCA_018402905.1 Glandirana rugosa
CCCCCCCCCTTCATATATTAAGTTTAATATGACGCAGGTGAACTGCATGCCTTGACTTCCTCTAAACAGAATCAGAGTAGATTTATCTCTCATCTCAAAACACACATGTCTATAAACCCCATTTAAATTTAAATCATAACTTCCCTATATCCCATCCATCCTTGGTATTTCTACCCCTCCTACCTATTAGTAACCGTAAGATACTCTACCTGGTTAAAGACCCTGTTGTGACTTTACATGTCCAATGTTCTGTATTGTTGCCTATTCAACTCTCTTTTTTGTATCTTTTTTATCAGCAAAATTATATTCACCCAAAGTGTTTCTGTATGTACAACATCTGTCATTATTTTTTCTTGTATGTACATTTCTTCTCAATAAAAACTTTAAGAAAAAAAAAAAAACAGTTTAATAAAAAATGCCAGAGAGCCACTATCATAGACTGACATGAATAAGAGCCCAAATCATTGGTGTTACAGTATTAAACAATGCTAAAATCATGGGCCATCACAGATAATTACCACATCGTTGATGTAGCGACTGTATAATACTGTGGTCTGCATAGGGGTTGTTCTGCCAGATGTGACATGCTTCCCATAGCCCCATGGTCAAATTGGCATAGCTGAGGGCCAAATTTTCCCCCATAGCTGTGTCGGTAGTCTGCAGAAAGTATTCAACACTGAAATTGAAATAGATGTGTTGCAAACAAAACTGGTGACCTCAAGGATGAAGTCAGGCTGTCTGCAATTGAGTGCGATATACTTAGCCAAAAAGTGTTGTACAGCCCTAATATCGTTGTCATGAGGTATCGACATGTATAAAGAACACACGTCTAAAGATACCCACAAATAAGAGGGCTCCCACGTTTAAGCTTTGAGTGTGTCTAACAGGTGTATCCTGTATTAGCAACAACTGAGTGTTATAGGATCTCCTTACCCTGGGACCCCGGCTCTGCATAACCTTTTCTGATGGGCACATACTATTCACCAACATGTGAGCTGCTAATTGTCATTTATCCAGTAAAGTCTAGTTATACTACACTTATATGGTGCCCCTGTTGTTCTGATCCTGTGCTTACGTCTGTATTCAGTCCCAGCCTGTTTGACACTGCCTATTTCTGAAACTCTGTTGCTGACTTCACATTGTGATCTGACCTTTCCTCTCATGTGCTGCTCCGATACTTCCTCTGTTCGCTCGATACTGACCTTGACCTGTCTCTAACTCCGCTCCTCATTCCTGATCCTGTGTCTCTGCAATCCGGTTGTTGCCAACTTCTGCCCATCTGACCATGCATCTGATATTCTGCAGCTTCCAGCTTTCCTGCTGCACAGTCTTAAGCTCTACATCTACTACAATATCTCCCAGCTTGGATCTTCTACATGCACCATGCCACTCTGTTCCCTGGTATACTCTGTCATCAACCCCAGGAGAAATGGGACAAGAGGTGTAAAAGAATCCCCATCATCTACTTGGCCTCAGCCAGGTAAATGGCAACAGCTCCCACAACCAGTGTAGATATTCCCCGAGTACATATCTCCTCTCCAGGACAGCTCCTCCCTGTACAGATTTCTGTCCAAGTACAGATTCCCCCTTCCCAACAGTACAGCTTCCCTCAGTACAGATTCTCTCCTGCCAATACAGCTCCCTCTCAGTATATGTCTCCCTCGCACCAGTACCAATCTCCTCAATACAGATCTCCCCTCCATGAAACACACTCACCAGTAAAACCAGGCATTTTAGAGTGAGGGAAAGTCCTCTCTTGGCTGTGTGACCAGAGCCAATGAAAAGCTACTGCCTATCACTAATGGCACCACAGATACTCTCTTGGGTTTGGACCCTCCTATCTCCCCCCTTATCTATGTCCCTACACTGGTGGGTGGTGTTTGAGACGTTGCTGTAATTCAGCAGCAGCAATTCACGTCTCAAACTCTACTCACAAATGTGATATAATTTATTCATCATTACCAAAAGAGAGATGAAGCTCATTTCCCCTTTACTGTAATCCAGCAGCAGAACTCTTGGCACCAGAATTCTGTTTAACCACTTGCCGACCAGCCGCCATCATTTTACTGCGGCAGGTCAGCTCCCCGTGAATCGCCGTAGCTGTACGTCGGTCGTGGGAACGGGTTTTGCGGCAGCGCATGTGCGCTCTCACTGGCCAGCGGGGCAGCCAATCAGTGGGTGGGGTGGACTTGATGTCTGCTGGCCATCCATGATCATTCCCCGCAATGACAGAATGGGGATCTGCCTGTGTAAACAAGGCAGATCTCTGTTCTGACAGGGGAGATCACACAGGAAGATGCAGGAAGATGAATCTGTGTGTTTCCCTAGGCAGCCTATCCCCCATTGAGTTAGAACACACAGTGAGGGAACACATTTAATCCCTTGATCTCCCCTAGTGTTAACCCCTTCCCTGCCAGTGTCATTAGTATAATAACAACGCATATTTTTAGCACTGATTACTGTAATAATGTCACTGGTTCCCAAAAAAGTGTCAAAAATGTCAGTTAGGTGCACCGGCCTGTCCACTGCAATGTTGCAGTCCCGCTAAAAATCACTGATCGCCGCCATTACTAGTAGAAAATAAATAAATAATAAAAATGCCATAAATATATTCCCTATTTTGTAGACTCTATAACTTTTGCGCAAACCAATCAATATAAGCCTATTGTGATTTTTTTTTAACAAAAATCTGTAGAAGAATACATATTGGCCTAAACTGATGAAGAAATTAGTTTTTTTTACTTATTTTTGGATATTTATTATAACAAAAAGTAAAAAAAATATTGTTTTTTTTTTCAAAACTATCGCTATTTTTTTTTAAAGCGCAAAAAATAAAAACCGCAGAGGTGATCAAATACTACCAAAAAATGCTCTATTTGTGGGGAAAAAAGGACATAAATTTTGTTTGGCTACAATGTTGCACGATCGTGCAATTGTCAGTTAAAGCGACGCAGTGCCGTATCGCAAAAAATGGCCTGGTCATTAAGGGGCACATCCTTCTGGTCCTTAAGTGGTTACATGATGTTACTATGTCATTTAGAAATGAGTTTGCGCATCAAAAAACCTATATATACCACCAAGCTGCAAGTGTTGTGTATGAAAAAAAAAAAAATGTGCAATAAGTGCTGCTCTACCTATATGAACACACATCAGACATCCATTATTGCCTAAGGCAGACCATATACGGTGCAAATTTCTTTCCTGCTGAACTGGTTGAGATTCGAACCGTCTATGGCCAACATAAGTAAAGTGCAAATAAACATATGAATACAAATAGATTATATAAATAAATCAATTAAAAATATAAAAACTCAAGGGGCACATGCACGGCATGGAGGAGAGCTGGCGCACCTAACTAGTGCGCCCGTTTGTTGCCCCATACAAACGCCATTCTATCACCGCACAGCAGGTGTATGCCTTCACTGAAACGGAAACACTGTGGAAGGGCCCAGAGAGCTTTAACCCACTATCTTCTCAGAGCCCGGGAGCAGAGCAAGATGGCAGGACAGGGCACGAGTTCTAAGGCCGCCCCTGCAGCAGCGTCACATACTGCAGAGCTTCAGACACCAGCTCACCTTGCACCGAATGACAGTGAGTACTCCCCATTGACTAAAGATGATCTGGAACATCTGGACACTGTGCACTAAATTGATTACTAAATTTCAAAATGAGCTACAGACGTCCACTGCTACTCTGTCTATGGAGATTGCCTCTCTGGGCTCCCACACAGAACTGCTTGAGACCAAGCACAATGAATTAGCCATAGCGTACAGTGGCTTATCCAGGGAGCATGAGACCCTTTCAAAAGCTTTCACACAATTACAAGTCCATATGGAAGATTTGGATAACAACAATAGACAACAATCTCCGAATCAGAGGGGCCCCTGTATCCATTACAGACCTCACTGCATTCACTATAAAGCTATTCAAATCTCTCCTGCCCAATATGACGGCTTCATCTTTCACATGTGACAGAATGCACAGAGCCCTCAGAGCCAAACCCCCTCTGGACAAGCCCCCTAGGGACATAGTGCTTTGCATGAAAGATTTTTTGGTCAAAGAAGAAATCCTAAGTGCTGCCAGGAATACACCAAATATTAACCTGGATGGTGTACCACTGCAGATATACCCTGACATATCCCAAGCTACATTGGAAAGGAGGAAGAAATTCAAAGAGATCACCTCCTCGCTGGCTGCTACTCGTATAAGATACAGATGGGGATTCCCATTTAAATTGATTATCCTACACAACGGCACCACATATATAGCCACCACCTTAATGGAACGTCATGATATTTTGATAAAGTTGGGCTTAGCGGAAGGTGACAACCCTCAGAGACTTCTCTCGTCACCTAGGATCTCTCCACTCTGAAGCACCCATTCACCCAGACGTGACCAGTGCAGGACCCGCCAGGAGGCTGGTAATCCTGACCACGTGGAACGCAATTGATGACACGTTTTTTGCAGTTTTTTCCATTTACAAGTGTTTGGTTGGTTTTGTTTAAATAACCTCACAATTTTGAAGGAATTGCTGTTTGCCACACCTCCCTGCTGCTTAAGTTAGGAGTGTTTCACCGCCACACCACACAGGTTTAGCGGCACGGATATTGTGCAAGCTAATAACACATGTGACCTCCATATTTCATAACTTTGAAGGTACTTCCCTCTGCTGGTCACTGGTCTCCTGGCTACTGGTGTATGTGGTACTCTCACTTTATATACTTTAAAAATACTGCTACCTACTGGTCACTGGTCTTCCTGACACAGGTTATGGACCACAAGGAGTGGGATTCCAATGCAGCAGCCTAATAACTAACTCTGTTACAGCCAACTTATTGTTGCCACCTGTGGGTCTGCATCAACCCTACCACATTCTTCTATGATGGGACTGATCCCAGGATAAATTGCAATTTTCACTGGTGACACTATACATATGGTTCTACTTATCCTAGCCTGAACTTGGAAGAGGTGGTAAATTTCTTTCCAAAATGGGTCCACGGTTTCATGAATACAAAAGTGCATTGGTTTCTCAGGTTACAGTTATAACAATTTGATTCCTGGGTGTTCCCTACTATATACTTGATGGTACAATTTCTTTACGGTCCATGGGCCTTACCCACCTATGTCCGCACTCAGTCCTATCGTACCACCCTGGATTGGCATTCCACAGTGATGCGGCGTGGTTCGGGCGTACTGAGTTTGAGATTGTTGTTTTAGGTTAATCGACAAGAGAGATTTCCATCCTCTGGTCCCGTTAGCTCTTTAGCTATCATGTATTGCCACATTATTTGGTTATTCTATTTTCTTAACAAGTTTACTATCTTATTTTCTTGTGGTATGAAACATACACCTCTGTCTAGTAGTATTCTTGTCAGGGACATAGCACAGAGCCGCAGTCACGCGGGCATGTGTGCATACGCGCGGGTCCCCACAGTAATCCTCCAAACGGGACACCAGCGCTCACTAGCATGAATTGGCACCAATGGCCCTTTAAAAGACAGCAGCTGCACTTATGCATCGCTGTCTGATCTACAGCTATACCTGAGTTCCTGAATACCTGCTACATTATCTCACAAAAGTGAGTACATCCCTCACATTTTTGTCAATATTTTATTCTATCTTTTCATGTGACAACACTGAAGAAATGACACTTTGCTACAATGTAAAGTAGTGAGTGTACAGCTTGCATAACAGTGTACATTTGCTGCCCCCTCAAAATAACTCAACACACAGCCATTAATGTCTACACCACTAGCAACAAAAGTGAATAGACCCCTAAGTAAAAATGTCCAAATTGGGCCAAAAGTGTCAATATTTTGTGTGACCACCATTATTTTCCAGCACTGCCTTAACCCTCTTGGGCATGGAGTTCACCAGAGCTTCACAGGTTGCCACTGGAGTCCTCTTCCACTCCTCCATGATGACATCACTGAGCTGGTGGATGTTAGAGACCTTGTACTCCTCCACCTTTCATTTGAGGATATCCTGCAGAAGCTTAATAGGGTTTAGGTATGGAGACATGATTGGCCAGTCCATCCCCTTTACCCTCAGCTTCTTTAGCAAGGCAGTGGTCATCTTGGAGGTGAGTTTGGGGTCGTTATCATGTAGGAATACTGCCCTGCAGCCCAGTCTCTGAAGGGAGGGGATCATGCTCTGCTTCAGCAGGTCACAGTACATGTTGGCATTCATGGTTCCCTCAATGAACTGTAGCTCCCCAGTTCCGGCAGCTCCCATGCAGTGCCAGACTATGACACTCCCACCCCCATGTTTGACTGTAGGCAAGACACGCTTGTCTTTGTACTCCTCACCTGGTCTCCGCCACACACACTTGGCACCATCTGAACCAAATAATTTTATCTTGGTCTCATCAGACCACAGGACATGGTTCCAGTAATCCATGTCCTTAGTCTGCTTGTCTTCAGAAAACAGTTTGTGGACTTTTTTGTGCATCATCTTTAGAAGAGGCTTCCGTCTGGAACGACAGCCATGCAGAAAAATGTGATGCAGTGCGCAGTGTATTGTCTTAACACAGACAGGCTGATCCCACCACCCCTTCAACCTCTGCAGCAATGCAGGCAGCACTCATATGTCTATTTCCCAAAGACAACCTCTGGATATGACGCTGAGCAAGTGCACTTAACTTCTTTGGTTGACCATGGCGAGGCCTGTTCTAAGTGGAACCTGTCCTGTTAAACCACTGTATGGTCTTGGCCACCCTAATGCAGCTAAGTTTCAAGTTCTTGACAATCTTCTTATAGCCTAGGCCATCTTTATGTATAGGAAAAATTCTTTGTTCAGATCCTCTGAGAGTTCTTTGCCATGAGGAGCCATGTTGAACTTCCAGCGACCAGTATGAGAGATAACACCAAATTTAACACACCTGCTCCCCATTCACACCTGAGACCTTGTAACACTAACGAGTCACATAACACCGGGGAGGGAAAATGGCTAATTGGGCCAGATTTGGACACTTTCACTTAGGGGTGTACTCACTTTTGTTGCCAGCGGTTTAGACATTAATGGCTGTGTGTTTAGTTATATTGAGGGGACAGCAAATGTACACTGTATTACAAGCTGTACACTCACTACTTTACATTGTAGCAAAGTGTCATTTCTTCACCGTTGTCACATGTAAAGATATGATAAAATATTTACAAAAATTTGAGGGGTGTACTCACTTTTGTGAGATACTGTATATCTGTAAAGACCCAGCTTATCCTGACTATCCTGCCTTCTCCAATCCTTAACCTGGCTTGCCTGACCTTGCTTTAAAGGACTGTTATTCCTGCTAACCTGTTGCCAACCTTGTGCCTGTTATCTGACCATTCTCTACCTGCCGTCTGATGTACCTGATACCCTGTCTTGACCCGGCTTGTCTTACCCTGCTCCAGTCTGCTGCTGAATCTGCATCCAGTGCCTGGGATTGCTGCTCTGCACCTACTCATCTGCATCCAACTGTCATCATACCCAGCTCATCCGGTGAAACCTGCACCTGGAATCCTACCAGCCACTGAGGTTTCCATAGGAACTCCTACCCCACTGCGCTCATAGGCTACTGTTCCCATTTCAGTGGTCCTTTGAGCCAGAATTGTATGAGACGTCTCCTCCTACAGCAGTCAGGCTCTACATCAAGGTATGTGACAAACGTTACAATTCTTATCCTACAGAAAATGTTGATGGTTACTACTTATCCATGGAACAATGGCTTAATGGAAAGGTGGCAACCCCATGACATACCTCAGAGAGTCCTTTATATCACCTACTCCATAACATCCCAGCTTATAGACAATTGCAGCTGTGATTATGGCTATAACATGCATACCTCATAATGTACAGGGATTTAACTCCCTGAATAAATGCTGCAAGGCCTTTGTACACTATAAACGCCTGGGAGCGAAAATAGTTCTCCTACAGGAGACACATTTCTGGCAAGCCAATTACCCCTCCTATTTTCACAAGACATATAGTCACTCTTACTATACTCTTGCACCTAACAAGGTCAGAGGGGTCGTCTTTTTTTACACCATTCTTTAGAATTTCAGGTTCATCGGATGTATAAGGACGGTGATAGTCGGTTCCTTATCTTAAAGGGTTGTCTTGCTGGCCATGAACTAACTATTGCGATGGTTTATGCCCCTAATGACAGACAATCCACCATTTTCAGGGAATTTTTTGAAGTATTACAAAAATACCACTCTGCACATATAATCTTGGGGGGCAATTTTAACCTAGTTTTCCAACCATCATTAGACAGAAGCAGTCCCTCTCAAGGTCCTGGTACCTTCTCTAAACCAATGGGCAAACAGCTCAACTCATTTCAGCTCATAGACTCTTAGAGAGCACTTAATGTTGGTGCTTGTGATTATACCCATTAAGGAACATATTCGAGAAATGTTATGGTAACCTGCTCTCTGCACCAGCCTCTCCCATCTTTATGTATTCCCTATCCTGGATGGGTGATATTCCTATTCCCGCACTTACTCAAGCCCAGCAGGATTCACTTAATGCACCTTGTACAGAGGAGGGAATTATGTTTATTATTAAATCACTCAAAATAGGCCCTGCCCCAGGCCAAGATGGTTACTCGACCTTATAGTATAAGCAATATATTGAACAATTGGCACCTAAGCTAAACTCTCTATTTCATTTTGTCCTTGGGGGCATTTTCTGGATGAGATGCTGTTGGCAAATAGGTCGCTGATTCCCAAGCCAGGCAAGGATCACTTAAATCATCACAATTATCGCCCTATCTCCGTCTTGAGCAATGATGTAAAACATTTTAGCAGACTCTTGGTCAATAGATTAGCTGACATAATCCCTAGATTAATCTCACCATTTCAATCAGGTTTCATTCCTTATAGGCAAATTACAGACAACATAAGACTAGCCAATAACAACATACAGGATGCAAACAACACCTCATCTCCCCTCCTTTTTCTAAGCTTAGACATACACAAAGCTTTTAATAGTGTTTCTTGGGAATACTTAGCAGTAGAGTTGAGTAAACTTCTGGAAGTCCGGCTTCTGCTGGTTCAGCCGAACTTCGGGACAAAGTCTGGGTTCGGGTCCGGACAGAACCCGAACTTTGTCCCGGACCCCGAACCCCATTGAAATCAATGGAGACCCGAACTTTTAGGCACAAAAATGGCTGTAAAAAATTCCTGGAAAGTCCTAGAGGTCTGCAAAAGCAAGGAAATGGGGGTAAGGGTGGGACAAGTGCCCTTCAAAGAAATGGGGACAGGGAAATAACTAAAAGCATTTTTAAAAAAATAATTTCATAAAAAAATCAAAAATGGAGGTGGATGTGGACCATCTTCAAACTGTGTCTGAAAAGTATAAATAAGCCGGGAGAACCCATATCACTGTTCTGCAAACATCTGGAAACTGTGTGTAACACTTTAACTAAAACCGGGAGAAACCATACTACTGTTCTGCAAACATCTGGAAACTGTGTGGTGTAACACTTTAACTAAAACCGGGACAAACTGAACTACTGTTCTGCAAACATCTGGAAACTGTGTGTAACACTTTAACTAAAACCGGGACAAACTGAACTACTGTTCTTCAAACATCTGGAAACTGTGTGTAACACTTTAAATAAAACCGGGACAAACTGAGCTACTGTTCTGCAAACATCTGGAAACTGTGTGTAACACTTTAAATAAAACCGGGCGAACCCATATCACTGTTCTGCAAACATCTGGAAACTGTGTGTGACACTTTAACTAAAACCAGGACAAACTGTTCTGCAAACATCTGGAAACTGTGTGTGAAACTATAGCAGAGAGAAGAACAGGGATATGGTTTCTCTCTGCTATAGTTGCACATAGAGTTTTTAGATGATTTTAGAACAGCGATATCATCTAAAACCAGATGTTTGCAGAACAGTAGTTCAGTTTATCCCAGTTTTATTTAAAGTGTCACACACCGTTTCCAGATGTTTGCAGAACAGTAGTTCAGTTTGTCCCAGTTTTAGTTAAAGTGTTGCACACAGTTTCCAGATGTTTGCAGAACAGTAGTATGGTTTCTCCCGGTTTTAGTTAAAGTGTTAAACACAGTTTCCAGATATTTGCAGAACAGTAGTATGGTTTCTCCTGGTTTTAGTTAAAGTGTTACACACAGTTTCCAGATGTTTGCAGAACAGTGATATGGGTTCTCCCGGCTTATTTATACTTTTTTGACACAGTTTGAAGATGATTTTAGAACACTGATATAGCTTCTACTGTTAATTAATACTTTTCAGACCCAGTTTGAAGATGGTCCACATCCACCTCCATTTTTGATTTTTTTATGAAATTATTTTTTTTAAAAATGCTTTTAGTTATTTCCCTGTCCTCATTTCTTTGTAGGGCACTTGTCCGACCCTTACCCCCATTTTCCTTCCTTTTGCAGACCTCTAGGATTTTCCAGGACTTTTTTACAGCAATTTTCAGAACTTTTAGTAAATTTACCAGAACCCCGGACCCGAACCCGGACTTTTTTTTGAAAAGTCCGGGTTCGGGTCCGGGTCCCGGACACCCCAAAGTTCGGTACGTACCCGAACTTTACAGTCTACTTAGCAGCTGTGCTGCAGAGATTTGGCCTTCACTGGGAATTATTTCATGCATTTAAGGCCTTATACACTAATCCTCAAACAAGGATATGTATACCAGGCAACAACCCAAACTTCTTTGGAGTGGGCAGAGGCATGAGACAGGGGTGTCCACTCTCCCCCCTTTTATTTGGCCATAGAACCTCTAGCTATTGCCATATTAAGACACCCTGACATTTCGGGCTACGTGAAAGGAAACTCCCAGTACAAAATAAGTATGTATGCAGATGACATGCATTTGTTTATCTCCAATTCTGCTATCTCCCTGCCCAAGCTGATCCAAACCCTGAATAATTTCTCAAAAATATTAGGCCTGACCATCAATCTTACAAAATCCACAGGGCTGCCAATCAATATACCTGAGCCCCAATTGCAATCACTCAAAGACGCCTTTCACCTACAATAGTCTTACTATTTGTCGCCATACTTGGGGATTTACCTCACCCCTAACTAAGACTACTTTCACACTGAAACATTTTTCAGGTGCTGTGGTGCTAAAAATAGTGCATGTGCAGCGCCTGAAAAACTCTGCCCCCATTCTCCCCAGTGTGAAAGCCAGAGTGCTTTCACAGTGGGGTGGTGCGCTTGCAGGACAGCAAGAAAAGTCCTGCAAGCAGCATCTTTGGGGCAATGCGGTGAGCGGTGTATTCACCACTCTTACACTGCTCCCTCCATTGAAATCAATGGACGGCGCTCCCGTAGCGGCTATACACCGCCTCGGAAGCCTCGAGCGGTGGCACTATTAACCCCTTACTAACCCCCGCTTGGGGGTTAAAAGTGCCCTGCTCCCGCCTGCATAGCGGCGCCGTAGTGCCACTATAACTGCGGTAAATCATCGGTGAAACTAGCGGGGATTTACCGCTAACGCCCACCCGACCCAGTGTGAAAGTACAGTCTCTATTTTTAAAAAAATATCCCCCATTGATCACTATACTTACGTAATCATTAAAAACTTGGTAGTCATATCATATCTCTTTTTGGGCAGAATAACTGCAACCAAAATGATGATCCTTCCTAAACTCCTTTATCTGTTTAGAGCCCTCCCACTCAGAATCACAAAATCCTTTTTAACTGCCTTCCAGAAAGACTTAAACAACTTAATTTGGGCCCATCCCCCTCCTAGATTCTCACGTACAATTTTATACTCCTCCCCAGCCTCTGGAGGCTTGGGAGCCCCCAATCTGTGGCACTATTATCTAGCATCCCGATTTACACAGATGGCTCAATGGCACTTACACAACTCCAGAGTTCCTTGGGTTAGATTTGAAGCCGAATCCATTGGCCCAGTCTTCCTTCCAGGTTTCTTGTGGAATAAGGGCATTTTAATAGCGGATGTGACCCCACTCAATACTATTGTAGCCCAATTCCTAAGTTTGTGGAACAGCTATAAAACAAAGTATTCCCTCTT
>BLSH010050548.1:53309-67552 GCA_018402905.1 Glandirana rugosa
AAAAAAAAAAAATTTGGTCGTTACATCTGCGTGAAAAATAATTAAACAGATTGACGTTACATTTAATTCATAAATTTATACGGTTTTACAAAGGTTGACTTGACTGTCTTGTGTTAACTTCATCACAGGGACTGTGTGTTTGTCAACGTTCACGTGACGTGAACGTTTTTACCGACGTTTGTGAGTGAATTGTTTGTCTTTTTAACGAATCCAAAATATACTCGGTGAAACGAATCGTTTGTTTTACATCAGATCGTTTGTTTTTAGATAAGATCGTGGGTGGGTGGTTATTTAGTGACAAATTCTGTCAGTTCAGTTGGAAACATTTTGGCATATTTAAATACTTAATTTACATTGCAGTTAGACAAATTAATAAAAAGTGCGTCTACATTGCTGGTTTAAAAAAAAAAAATCTAAATACTACATTTGCGGCCAGCGGTGCATTTCTTGCACAAAAATAAAAAGTGCGTCTACATTGCTGGTTTAAAAAACAAAACAAATCGAAATACTACATTTGCGGCCAGCGGTGCATTTCTTGCACAAAAATAAAAAGTTCATCTACATTGCTGGTTTTAAAAAAAAATAATAATAAATAGTGCTACACAATACATTTGCACCTTGCTGTGCATTTCTTTCACAAAATTAAAAAGTGCATCGACATTGCTGGTTTAAAAAAAAATAAAAAATAGTGCTACATAGTACATTTGCACCTTGCTGTGCATTTCTTTCACAAAATTAAAAAGTGTGTCAACATTGCTGGTTTAAAAAACAAAAAAAACCTAGTGCCAAATAGTACATGTGCATCTTGCTGTGCATTTCTTGCACAAAATTTAAAAGTGCGTCGACATTGCTGGTTTAAACAAAAAATAAAAAATAGTGCTACATAGTACATTTGCACCTTGCTGTGCATTTCTTGCACAAAATTAAAAAGCGTGTCGACATTGCTGGTTTAAAAAAAAAAATAGTGCTACATAGTACATTTGCACCTTGCTGTGCATTTCTTGCACAAAATTAAAAAGTGTGTCCACATTGCTAGTTTAAAAAAAAAATAGTGCTACATAGTCATTTCTTGCACAAAATTAAAAAGTGTGTCTACATTGCCGGTTTAAAAAATAATATAAATTTGTGCTAAATAGTACATTTGCGTCCAGAATGAGGAGAGTGTCAAATAAGGAACGTGGTCGTGGTGCTGCTGGTGCTGCTAGTGTTGGTGGTGTTGGTGAAGCTCCTGTTGCAAGGAGAGGACGTGGTTGATCGGTGCCAACTACACGCACAAGTGAAACACCTTCCTCAGGTGCGAGTAGCTGACAGAACCTTCAATGTTATATGGTAGGCCTGAATGCTGCTCAACGAATGGTGAGGCCAGAACAAGTACAGGCGATAGTAGATTGGGTGGCTAACAATGCCTTGAGTTCCTTCACATTGTCTCCCACCCAGTCCCTTGCTGAAAGCTCAGAGTTGGCACCTGAACCCCATGGCCATCTGTCTTTCACCTCAGCCACTTGTAAATCAGCCAAGCAGTCTGAGCCCCAAGTCATGCAGCAGTCTCTTATACTTTTTTATGACTCTGCTGTTGTGCTTTCCGTGGGCCATCCACATAGCCATTTATACCGGCCTCACACAGCCATTGGTATACTTAAGTGAACGTATTCTTTTTTTTTTTATAGAGCATAAGTCTTTATTGGAATTTGTAACAGGAGAAACATGAAAAATAAACCATGGTACATTTTATATGGAAAAAGTGAACCCGGGCTAGAACATCTCTGGGTTTGTCTGCAGATAGTGATTTTTTTTTCAATATGTCTCAATATTTTGGGGGCTACCCCAATTAGAAAAAAACAAACAAACAAACAATAAACGGTGCTGGCTACCTCCTCCTCCTCCACCGCCACTTCCACCTACACCAGCACGGTCACCGCCTCCTCAACCTGCTACTCCACATCCACCACCTCCCCAATTTTTTATTTTTTTTATGAGATTTTAAGTTATTTCCCTATCCACATTTCTTTGCAGGGCACTTTTCCTACTCTTGTCCCCATTTTGTTTCCTTTTGCAGCCCTCTAGCCCTTTCCAGGACTTTTTTAGAGCCATTTTAGTGCCCAAAAGTTGGGGTCACCGTTGACTTCAATGGGGTTCGGGGTCAAGTTCGGGACCAAACTCAAACTTTTTTGCGAAGTTCGGCTGAACCCGCCAAACCCGAACATCCAGGTGTCCGCTCAACTCTAGTCCTAATATTAAACAGAAAATATTAAGAAAAAGCTTAAAGCAGAGTTCCAGTCATATGTTTGTTTTTTAAAAGTCAGCAGCTACAAAAAGTGTAGCTGCTGACTTTTAATAAACAGCCACTCACCTGTCCCACGGTCCAGCAGGGCACTCACCCGAGCTGTGTTCTCCCCATGACCTCCCTCGGCAGTGCCGGCACCTCTACTATGGGCACCCAGATGTGCCAGCTTGCGGCTTCACAGCCGGATGCCCACTGTGCATGCTGTGCATGTGCTCCATGACTGATCCCAGTTTTCTAGGACCTGTCATGTGTCCCAGAAGACTTAGGGAGGGAGAGCTTCCACTTCTGTTCACCTAGGTGACCGGAACAGAAGTGAGAGCAGGTGCCTGTCAAAATCAGGTACCTGGTTCCCCCCCTCCTCCTCCCCAAAAGCTCTGTTTCACAAACAGGAGCCAGGTAGGAGGCCTTAAAGCGGAAGTTCCACTTTTGGGTGGAACTCCGCTTTAATGAAAAGTGTATGTAAGTTGACACAAAATGACCTTTGGTTGTTAAACTGAGAGGATGCTAATCAGAGAGCCTTGGACATTCACAAGAACAATAAACTGAATTTTTTTAGAAAAGCTAAAACCAATGTATGTGGCTTGCTGTGGGGTGATTAAAAAGAGCCACTTCAATGTGAATATTAAATGGTGCCTTGTAGGGCTGGTAAAGACACCCTGTCACAACCTGAATCACCTGCTGATGGCACTGCGGTTTCCAGACCTGAAGGGTGCAGTTCTGGTGGCCACCAGCGGGTGTCTTCCAGCAGCCAGCAGATCCCAGTAATAAGTAATCCACTTGATGCTGGCTGCTGGGAAGGTATATAACCCCTCCCTTGATTTGCAAATTAGCTTCAGTGTTTTGCCTGCTAGCCAGATACCTGCTTGTTAATTTTATCTAATCCGGATTCCTGCCATGATCCTGTACATAGGTGTGCACAGCCTATTGCATTAAGGTGTGCACCACAAAAGCGCAAACATGAGTGTGTGTATATATATGTCAGAAGGGCACAAATCGGTGTCAGGAGTTTATTTTTTTTTATTTTTTTTCCCTTTAAAATATTTTTATTTATTTATGACAAGATAACATAGGTACATAGCATGAGCATTTCAGTAATGCAAGGTTGATACAATATGTACACAATTAACTGGGTACAACCTGTATGTGAAAAGTAACAGAAAGAAAAGAATACTGCATCCCCTTATCCCTGTTTTTTTTTTTTTTTTTTTTTTTTAAAGATGACATATTATCTCAGATTACATGGTCAATGATTCTATGAGTGTCAGAATAAGCTTAGACATAGGGCTTCTTTACATAATCAGAATGTACACATTCTCTATTTGCTGGTTAGTAGCCTTATATAGGGCCCTCAACAATAGATCCATGAGTCATGAAGCTTAAATAGTTAGCCTGGGTCTGAGGGTAGTGGTATGGGAGAAAGAAAGTCAGGTGAGCTAGAAGGGTAGTATCTTACTAGGGATGAGTTGTAGGTGAGTGTCCATGGAAAACCTTTCCATCAGACACTATTTTCTCTCAGCGGTTGTGTTTGCGTTCCTTCATGATAGAAACAATCTTGAGCTTAAATAGGATAGGGTAGGGAAGGGGGGGTATGGGGGGTAGGGAAGAGGGCAGGGGGGGTATGGGGGGGTAGGGAAGAGGGCAGGGGGGGTAAGTGAGGTGAGGAAAGGGGAGAAGAAGGGGGAAGAGGGAGAGGGGGTAAAGGGAGAAGGTAAGAGAGAGAGAAGAAAAGGAGGAGGAGGCAGAAGAAGAAGAGAAAGAAGAAGAGGGAGCTCCGCAGGTCTCCACCGGCGTCCCGGCGGCCAGACCTACGTGTGGCGTTCTGGAGTGGGGGATTATATAAGCGATGGCTAGGGGTATGGGTCTGTTTCCCCCTGTGGCGTAGTTGGAGTGATTATGTTCGGAGCTGTCGGAAGATTGAGATGCTCTTTTGGGTGAGGAGGTCGTGTGTGGGATATTGAGGTTTTGTTTATGGTGTGATAGCTTGCGATTAGCTGTGGTTTAATAGGTTGGTGTATTCTTGGGTTGTCTTGAAATGTGTACAGCAGGCCCAGGTGTGGGAAAATTTAGAGGGGGTTTCTTTGGCAATGTGGATTAGTTCCTCCATTTCTGCAATTCTGTTTACCTTTTTACACCATTCTGCCATTGTTGGGGGGATTGGTGAGTTCCAATGGATGGGGATACAGAGCTTGGCTGCGTTAATTAGATGGATAGCGAGTGACTTGCGGTATGTATGTCCTGGTAAACTTGTGTGGTGTAGCAGGAATTGGGCTGGGGAGAAGCTTAGAGTGTATGTGGATATTCTGTTGGTCAGGTCTCGGACTTGAGTCCAGAATTGTTGCAGACGTGGACAACTCCACCAGATGTGTAACAGAGTGCCAGGGGATGCAGAGCATCTCCAACAGGTCTCAGGTATTGTGTGATTGTATTTGTGCAGTAGGTGTGGGGTTCTGTACCATCGAAGTGCCAGTTTGTAATTGTTTTCTTGAGTTGCAACATTTAATGTACCTTTATGTATCAAGGAGTTTATTTTTATTTTATTAATTTTTTTTTTAATCTTTTATTTTATTTTATTTTCTTACAATATTATATTTTATTATCTTTTTTACAGTTTTATTTAGGAGCCCTGCTGGGGTGCTTTGGTGAAATATCAGGGGATTAAACAGACCCGTGATGTTTCGCTTTTGAGGAGACAATGCAGAACAGGAGTTTTCTTTATGCTTTAGAAAAAAACGAAACATCAGGCATGTTTTAATTATAGTTTATGTGAGTGTTTCTCTATGAATTCTGCCAATGGTTCAGATTTTCCAGATCTCCATGTACAATAATAATAGAGTAACATGTTAAATGGCATTAACAAATTATTTAAATTGTGACCTTGATTTGGTCACCAAGAGTTCAGAAACACTGCTCTAAGATCATTACATCAACCTGTATGTTAAAAATTATACATTTTAACATTTTACATGGACAAATATGTAAAGAATGTAATTTAATTGTGTGTAACAAAATGGTACATTGTAAACCAAATTACATTTCTTTAAAATAAATATTTAATAAAAGAGATGGAGAGGCTGCCATCCCTGGCCTTGCCTTTAGAAACTGTTAATTGTCAGTATATCATACTGAATGAATGGTGAATGAAAGAAGGGAGCTCAGGAAGGTTTGACCTTCCTCTGACATCACTAGCTGCCTGATCCTTGCAGCTCAGGCTTAGAAGTTAGAAGCCATTGAATCCACATGACAGCCAGGTAATAGGAACAGTCTGTCTATCTATTTAATCTATCTATCTATCTATCTATCTATCTATCTATCTATCTATCTATCTATCTATCTATCTATCTATCTATCTATCTATCTATCTATCTATCTATCTATCTATCTATCTATCGGTCTGTCTGTATGTCTGCCTGTCTGTCTATCTTTCTAACTACTTGTTTTAGTTTTTACACAGCTAATTAAATATTTTGTATGTTAAATATAAAAGCAGACCGCATGGTATGTAACACTTTTTTATTTTCTGTGTATTTTTATAGTAAATAAATACCTTGAATAGAATTTCAAAAATCACTGACATACTAAGGTAATAACAATGCTAACCCTCTTTTATCATCTTCAAAGTAAAGTCTTGGATGGGCCGACTGTGCACAGCATCCACTTGGGTTTAATGACTGTCTAATTTGGCTTTCCTTTTGTTCTTTGTTAGTGAGGGTCAAGCTCAGTGTGTGAATTATGTCATTGTTTGTATGTCCCTAAAATCATTTATTATTCTCTGTATTATTCTCAGTGCAGAAAGAAAATGACGGAGGTGACTACCCTACCTTGCTTTTCTTCTGCTTCAAAGCACCAGGTTATCTTTGGTGGAAAGTGAAAAAGTGAAAACAACTCCAAATATACTAGATTCCATTCTCAATACTTCATTAAAATGCTGAAAATACTAATGTAAAATTTATTTGTAGCATGATGCTGTTTTGCTTACTTGCACTATAGGTTTAACATGGAGGTAGGAAAACTTTGTAAATTGGTGCATGGCACAGCATATTAATCCCAAAAAAATATTTGTTGGTGCGTTTTTTTTTTTTTTTTAATAACTTATATTATTGTAAATGTCTTATCCAACATGACGTATGTTTAAAAATCCTATTTAAGTTAAAATATATAACATTTAGAATAATTAACATTTCCCCATTAGATATTTTTCAAATAACTTTGACTTGGGATACTGGCTGTTGGTGATCACTTTGTACCTGGCAGACACTTGCAGCTGGAGGAAAGGAAAGGGCACCCTTTAAGCCAGGGGTAGGCAACCTCAGCACTCCAGCTGTGGTGAAACTACAAATCCCATCATGCCTCTGCCTCTAGGAGTCATGCCTGTGATTGTCAGGGTCTTGCAATATATCATGGGACTTGTAGTTTCACCACAGCTGGAGGACCGAGGTTTCCTATCCCTGCTTCAACCTCCCTGGCGGTATGATTCTGTCTGGAATTTTGTACCAAAAGCGGTACAATTTTCTGCATGGAAATTTAGTGATATGTATTATAGGCCTGCAATTCTTAGTAATTACTTACTTAAACCTGACCAAAACAAGACTCTAGTAGACATTCCAGATGTGATAAATTTGAAACACAAATGCATGAATTATAATCTAATCAATAATATAATTTTATTCAATAATGCAATGAAAAAAATTGAAATTTGTCAAACAAAGAAATTCAATACACATCCTGAGTGTGAAACAGTTTGAAGCATGGAACTAGACAAAGTCCGACATTGCAATCAGGACAATAGTACCTAGTTTCTTTTCAGACTTTTTTTCCATTGCCATCTCTCTTGGAACAGCAAATGACGCACATCCTGGTAGGCGCTAACTTTCTTGTGGTTGGCGGTACGAACATGGGCGTCCACAGGTAGGGGCAAGGGGGGGGCAATTGCCCCCCCTGGAATCAGGGATCGGATTGGGGGTTCCCCACTAAGTCCTTATCCTCTTGAGCCATGTATGCAGTTTCTGACAGTCTCTTGGACCATGTATGCAGTCTCTGATTGTCTCTTGTGCCATGTCCACAGTCTCTGACCATCTTCTGTACCATAAATAGATATAGGGTAAATGGGACTTTAAATGAGGCATGGCTTACAAGGGATACCAGGCCTCCATCCCTGTCAGTATTCTACAATAGGAGGGAGGGGGAGCAAAGGCGGGACTTTATATGAGGCGTGCAATGGTAAATGAAAAAACTCAAACATGAAAGAAGTGTTGTTTATTTTCAAATCATACATACATATCAATGTGAGACCATGCCCTACAATGATACAGAGATATAAAAAATATATACATAACACTGTACTAATTCATAATATAGTAATTCTCAAAGACACCCACATAGTTACATAGGGCTGAATAGTATTTGTGGCCAATTTGTATTCCACCTCCATAAAGTTAAACCAATGAAAATAAACATAACAAATACAGTAAAGAATCATGAATATGGATGTGATTTTTTTGGAGATAGGACCGTTAGTAGCTCTACGCGTTTCGTGATCTTTTGTAATCACTCGTCAGGAGCAAGCCTATCTGAAAGTAAGAATACATATGGCATACAATCAATGTTCATGATTCTTTACTGTATTTGTTATGTTTATTTTCATTGGTTTAACTTTATGGAGGTGGTATACAAATTGGCTATGAGCCACAAATACTATTCAGCCCTATGTAACTATGTGGGTGTCTTTGAGAATTACTATATTATGAATTATTACAGTGTTATGTATATATTTTTTATATCTCTGTATCATTGTAGGGCATGGTCTCACATTGATATGTATGTATGATTTGAAAATAAACAACACTTCTTTCATGTTTGAGTTTTTTCATTTACCATTGCACGCCTCATATAAAGTCCCGCCTTTGCTCCCCCTCCCTCCTATTGTAGAATACTGACAGGGATGGAGGCCTGGTATCCCTTGTAAGCCATGCCTCATTTAAAGTCCCATTTACCCTATATCTATTTATGGTACAGAAGATGGTCAGAGACTGTGGACATGGCACAAGAGACAATCAGAGACTGCATACATGGTCCAAGAGACTGTCAGAAACTGCATACATGGCTCAAGAGGATAAGGACTTAGTGGGGAACCCCCAATCCGATCCCTGACACTGCTTTCATGTTTGAGTTTTTTCATTTACCATTGCACGCCTCATATAAAGTCCCGCCTTTGCTCCCCCTCCCTCCTATTGTAGAATCTTCTGTACCATGTCTGCAGTCTCTGACCATCTCCTGTACCATGTCTGCAGTCTCTGACCATCTCCTGTACCATGTCCGCAGTCTCTGACCATCTCCTGTACCATGTCCGCAGTCTCTGACCATCTCCTGTACCATGTCTGCAGTCTCTGACCATCTCCTGTAGTATGTCTGCAGTATCTGACTGTCTCCTGTACCATGTCTGCAGTCTCTGACCATCTCCTGTACTATGTCTGCAGTCTCTCACCATCTCCCGTACTATGTCTGCGTACTATGTACTATGTCTGCAGTCTCTGACCATCTCCTGTACCATGTCTGTAGTCTCTGATCATCTCTTGTACCATGTCTGCAGCCTCTGACCATCTTTTGTGCTATGTCTGCAGTCTCTGACCATCTCTTGTACTATGTCTGCAGTCTCTGACCATCTCTTGTACTATGTCTGCAGTCTCTGACCATGATAATGTGATAATGACATTGTTGAAAAGGGGCAGAGCATGGGTGACCTTAAAATGATGCCCCCCCCTGAAAAAAGTTCTGCGGATGCCCATGAGCCCAACTGACATGGTCTGGGTAGCTCCACTCCAGTCTGCAATAAGAGTCCCATAATCAAGGGGTAATGTGAGAGGCTAAGGGCATGTCTGAAGTGACTCCTTTGGCAGCCAGGAGCAATACAATTGGTAGGAATCAATGGTGCGGGCAATTGTCCTGTCAGCCTCTTAAGTTATACCAGCTATGGTGGATAATAACATTAGGGAGAAGCAGAACGATAACAATAGAACATTAGAGGAGCAACTCAGAGTACCCCTACTGCTGGAGCCTAAAAAAGCAGAGTATTAAGGGGGGGGGGGGGCAGGACATACACATATGTCTGTCAGGCATAGATTCACACAGGAGGTGCAATCAGGATGAGCCCACTAGTTATGTACCAAATACACCTATAAATGATAGAAAAAAAGTCATCTGAAACACATTATGTGTTTGTCTCTGTAACGAGGAGCAGGTTGGGTTCCTAGGACTATGTATGGAAACTTAGAAAAAGAGAGTAAAACCCAGCTAGGCCGTTTATGGCCAAGAAGTCTGCACTGCTAAGAAATAGAAGATTACATGCAGACTATCTATTCAGAAATCTTTGTTCTCGGGCGAGTTTAACTGTGTCAATGGTTTCAAGATCACAGACGTCTATGGCATTGTGGTATTGGAGACAGAAAGATGAATGGAACTCTATCCTCCAGTTATCCCAGCTAATCCGGTAAGTGTAAATCCTCACATTCAAGAAAACTGCACATAACAGGTAGTTGGGCCTGGGAGTATAATGTGAAAGACTGTCTGTCTTTGCAGTGAGAGTGAGAGGATATATCCAACAATATTAAATCCCCATAGCTTGGTCAAGGAAAGGCTTGAACATGCACATTCTGTAGAGTGTTTGCTGGCAGAGGTCCAGCAGGATTTATTACCCTTATGCCATACCTGTTGGAGGATGTCTTCCTATGCGTTAAAAAAGTAGACCTGGCACAAGACATCTCCGGGGGTAGTGTCTGCTGCAGGACTGTGTACCCAGTCCAATTCTATGTTTCATGGGTGGTTTGCCCAGAGTAATGTTCAGGATAGCTAGCAAAATGTAACACATGTCTCTTACAGTTGTCGCCTCAGGGATTTTTTATTTACCAAAGACACGTAGCAGAATAAATTTATGAAGATATTTTCTTTTTAATTTTTTTTTTATTGGATATATTTTATAACATTAGGTAGAAAATATAGTTTTTTTTCTAAATGTTCATTCTTTTTTCATTTATATAATACAAAAAACCAAGTAGTGATCAAATACTATTAAAAGAAAGCTCTATTTGTGTGAAAAAATGGCACAAACTTCAATTGCGTGCATTGTTGTGCGACCGCACAATTGCCAGTTAAGGTAGAGCAGTGCTAAATAGCAAAAAAATGCCCTGGTAATGAAGGGGGTAAATCCTTCCAGAGGTCAGGTGGTTAAAACAACTTAAGTAACAACAAACTGCATCCAAAAAAAGAACACTCAGAACATATCTATAAGATTCTCAATAAGGATTTAAAAACATTACAGCCTTAAAAACAACATTAAACCAATCAAGCCCAGCTTATTTCCCCTTACTTTTGACTTCAATGCAGTCTGCAGAAATTGCACATTTCATTAATTTGTCTATACAAATAATTGTAAACAGTCACAGAGTTCCAACCCTCTTATGCAGTAGGCAAATCCTCCTTCTGGGGTAAAAACAAGGCCCAGTATCCAGTATTAAGGTAACATTCCCTGGGACAGACACCCTATTGCTGTGTGTGCTTTTAAGTAATTATGGGCTTTTGTAATAGTAGTCAAGTGTTGGGGAACAAGCCATTTACGTGCACAGCCATGTTGATGGGGAGCACTTGTACTCTCCAACCATTTCCTGTCTGGCATAAGTTGGTGCTCTTAGGCTGACTGAGGTGTTATCAGCACGGGATCCTCTTGAGCACCACTACAGGAGCATTACACATGGGGCTCCTGAACTGGCCTAACCAGCTCAACCCAGTAGTTTTTTCTGTACATTCCCCAGGCTTACAGAAAGAGACCCCAAAAGCAGCCTCAACCAGCACAATTTTCAGTACCAAAAGATGTTCCCATCTTCCTGCTAGGAGAAGGAAGTTTTTTTTTCCATAAATGTTTTATTGATAACAAATGGTAACAGGTACACTGCCAATGTAATACCAATCAAAACATGCTGGAAAAGCATATGTAAAACAAGGTAGGAAACATCATAGAGCAACAGCCTTAAGCAAAACATGTAAATGGAAAACAATAGGTAAATGAATGCAGACCTATACTCTGAAATAAGAATCTTCCATTTATAGAATAGTGCATTATTGCTATCATATCTTTAGAGGATAACAAAAATCTAGAACTAAGGAGTTTGAGAGTAAAAGGGGCAGGGGAATAAAGGAAAGACAAGAGAAAAAAATACCAGCAGAAAAAAAAGGGGTGGTGGTGGGGAGGTAAGAGATTAGCACTAGAGTTGAGCGGACACCTGGATGTTCAGGTTCGGTGGGTTAATCCGAATTTCACAAAATAGTTTTATTTCGGCCCTGAACTTGACCTGAACTTGACCCTGAACCCCATTGAAGTCAATGGTGACCCGAACTTTTGGGCACTAAAATGGCTCTAAAAAAGTCCTGGAAAGGGCTAGAGGGCTGCAAAAGGAAGCAAAATGGGGTAAGAGTAGGACAAGTGCCCTGCAAACAAATGTGGATAGGGAAATAACTTAAAATCACATAAAAAAATAAAAAATGGAGGAGGAGGTGGATGTGGAATAGGAGGTTGAGGAGGCGGTGATCGTGGCGGTGTAGGTGGAAGTGGCGGTGGAGGAAGAGAAGGTAGCCTACACTGTTTTTTGTTTGTTTGTTTTTTTTTCTAATTGGGGTAGCCCCCAAAACATTGAGACATATTAAAAAAAAAATCACTATCTGAAGACAAACCCAGAGATGTTCTAGCCCGGGTTCACTTTTTCCATATAAACCAACCAAACCGTACCATGGTTTATTTTTCATGTTTCTCCTGTTACAAATTCCAATAAAGACTTATGTTCTATATAAAAAAAAAAAAAATAAGTTCCCTTAAGTATACCAATGGCTGTGTGAGGTCGGTATAAATGTCTATTCTGCACAAGGTACACACAAGTCTTGTGGGATCCATGCCTGGTTCATTTTAATAAACGTTAGCTTGTCCACGTTGGCTGTGGACAGGTGTCTGCGCTTGTCTGTGATAATGCCCCCTGCTGTGCTAAACACATGTTCAGACAATACACTGGCTGCAGGGCAGGCCAGCGCCTCCAAGGCATAAGGGCAAGCTCAGCGTGTAGGCGTGTGCACACATACTGTTCCACCATGTTGCTGAAATGCTGACTCCTGCTAAGACGTTGCTTATAAGCTGGTGGTGCTGTTTGTTGTGGCGTGCTGCTGACAAAGCTTTTCCACATTTCGGCCATGCTAACCCGGCCTTCTGAGGTGCTGGCGGTGCCACAACTGCATTGGCGATTTCTTCCTCCTCCTCTGCCTTCCCCTTGTGCTTCCACTGAGCCCCCGGTGTCATTTGGGAATGCCCTCAGCAGTGCGTCTACCAGCGTGTACTTGTAGTCGCGCATCTTCCGATCACGCTCCAGTGAGGGAATTAAGAAACAAAAAGGAGGCACCTCTAAGTGTAAACCGTAAGAAATTTTATTAAAAAGACATCAGCCAATTGGCTACTCACATGACTAAAAAAGGGTATGGCACATGGAACCAGGAGAATACTCAACCGGTGAAGAGTATGGCATCAGTTCCCCGAGACCTAGTAAGCAGCTAGTCATCCGTGCAGATTGGATCGTCAGTGGGGCAGTCCATTCGTTGAACCATCCATTAGTGGAGTCGTTCATGGATGGTAGGAATGATCGTCTCCGTGCTGGCAGCCGGGGGATTCCAGAACGAGGCTTGGCTGCACTGGTCACAGCGGGGTGATGTCTTCAATCCGCGACGCGTTTCAGAGCGTACAGACTGTGATGTGAAGGCAGTCGCGCTCTTTCATCAGGCTATCTAAGATGGTGTGCCACCATCTATTTGTAGTCCCTGGGAGTCAATGGTGGTGTCTAATTGGATCATGATAACAAACATATATGCTATAGACTATATAAAATAATGTGATAATAAGATGATGGTGACAATAAAAACATTAATAATAACAAAAACAATAAAAGACAGAAGGTATCTTAAGATGTGTTGATAACAAAACATAGATGATGGTCATTGTGTTAAAAAATTGTTAGTGTATGGAATCATAAATATTTTTATATATCTTTTTATATGGAAGATATATGCAAATATCATGGAATAGAAATACCAGTAAATTGACAAATATTGGAACCCAGTAATTACACTGTGTTGTGTGGCGAGTATGAGAAGTAATGGGGTATAAATTGAGAAATATTATTAAGGGTCGGGGAACATGATCTTAGGCATTAAATACTGCGGTATCTGCACGACATGGGATCTCTCCATAGCATAGATGATAGAAAAATCTGTACAATAGTGCATAAGCCTCCAGAGTACACCGGCACATATAAACAGGACAGACGTTATTGTGTATCTCTACCACATACATCACATCATAAACCTCATCGTGCATGTTTAAGATGGACATGGTGAATATATAGGTAAAAACATGAGGGGGGGAAGGAAAGGGAGGAATAGTGTAAAAAGGGATGTGTATGAAAGTGTGCTGGCATCAGAAGGGCCGCACTATTACAGCATATTCTATCTGGAGTACGTCCAAGTCCAGGTATGTGTATAATAGGAACGGGGAAAGGGTGTGGGGTAGAAGGTGAGACATATACAATATGGTGGAACGATATGAATACTGGATCACATATTACACTAATAAGTAAATAAGAAATTAAATGGATGAATTACACAAAGAAAGTCTTACAGGATGGTGGAGATTTTAATGCCCTCATTCAGGCCCCCGGGCGATAGTACATCTAAACTGTAAATCCAGTAAGTTTCCCTGGAGCACAGTTTTCTGAATCGCTCCGCCTCTGGTAGAGACCTGGGTATTTGCTCGATAACCCAGACCTCTAGTCCTGTGGTGGATTTTTTGTGATGGTTAAGAAAGTGACGTGGCACACTGTGGAGGTCTTTGCCCTCCTCAATTAACCTCCTGTGGCGACCAAAACGTTGACGGAGAGGC
>BLSH010050548.1:100365-112532 GCA_018402905.1 Glandirana rugosa
CCAAGACGACCAGGCAGGCTTGAAGCCCTGTTTCAGGCCCAGGCCCAGGCCTGCCTTGGGCTTGCTAGCGTGCCTGTTGCTTGGGGTAACTTTAGTTACCCCTGGGCTTGAAAATCCGTGTTTTTACCGACATCCTTTCAGGACCTTTCGGGGTCTCCCGACGTTTTCCTTCATTTTACCCCCATTCCCATCCCGTTCACGGGATGTTTTTTTACCCCTGTCCCTTTATTGACATTTATAAAAATTTTTTTATTTTTGTATTTTTTTCGTTTTTACCTCCACTTACACCTAGTAGAAGTTTGACACAGACTTTTCATAATTAATTGCCATCTTCGGTATATTGACAAGTTCGTTGTCCGTGCGATCGTTCGGGTTCCGTCCGGACCCGGACCCGGACTTTGTCCCGAAGTTCGGACGGACCAGCAGAACCCAAACTTCCAGGTGTTCGCTCAACTCTATCCGAGAGGAACATGGGTTCAATCATTGCCTGGGTATGTAAGCAAAGGTCAGATTGTGAAAGAAAGCAATAGTTGATCTTTGAATATTTTTTATGAGCGTTTAAAAAGTATTTATAGTCTTTATCAGCAGGGTACCTAGAGGTTATGAAGTTGAAAGTTAATTTGGTGTAAGGCAGGGCTAGAAGAGGAATCCAACAATGGTTGGAGTGGGATGTTA
This sequence comes from Glandirana rugosa, assembly GCA_018402905.1. Taxonomy (NCBI): domain Eukaryota; kingdom Metazoa; phylum Chordata; class Amphibia; order Anura; family Ranidae; genus Glandirana; species Glandirana rugosa. The sequence continues at coordinate 101,041 of BLSH010050548.1, forward strand.
AAATTGCCTCTAAGCAACAAGATTCCAGATTGAAAGGAATGAAGAAGATAACCAATTTGTCGGAAGAAAGTAACTTGATGTTCATTAAGGCATTTTTAATAACATGCAGTGGATTTACTTATTTACACTTTCAGCCATCCCCATGGTGAGGGTACATTTCTTACGCACACAGAAAATGAGAATGAGGTTGAGGAGCAGAATATACCTTCAGGGTACCAAAGGAATGTGAGAAGTCCCATTAGTCCTTCGTGTCTCTTTCCTTGCTTCCTCCCTAAGTGGAAGCTCACAGAAGTTTGAGCATCAAAGCTTACATGTTTGAATGTCTTGGTCTTTGCACTGATTCCCATCACCAGTTTTCTAGGTGTACTCAAGCCAAACTATACAACCAAACTATTTATACAAAGCGCTCTTACCAAAGATGTTTCCCACTGGCAGGGGCAGAGCTGGCACTTTCTTACTATGTAGGTTACAGCCTACTCACAACTTCTAGTAGCTACCTAGACACTTACCTACTCTTTATTACACCAGGTCATTCTACAGTATATCCCTACCTTACAGTATTATTAGGACGTGACTTTTATGGGCCAGGCAATTCCCCTTCAACATCATGCTGACAAGTAAATACTTGGGGCATAGTTTTACTGTAAGTTCTTCTCCCATGGAGCCCATAAACATGAAGGTACCTATGAAGAAATTCAGTGTCCCACAAACCTAGGTTATAGCATGTGAAAAATACAGAACATGATATCATATAGAGCTCTTTCTGATTTAAATGTTTTCTCACACAGAGAGTTATCACTGAATGGGAATTTTATGATTGTCGCCAGAAAACCTATTTCTGTAGGTTTCCAGTTCATGTACAACCTGTTTGCTGTAATGTAAAAATCTCGCTTCCTGAATGATGGGAAGGTTCAGATTTTGAAGAAATGCAATGCTGTCAGGAGCCTTACTGGAATCTCTTCAAGTTTCCAGATTTCATCTAAAGTGGTCACATTGCCTCACAAAATGCCAAACCCCAGTGGTTCAGAAATATTCTTCTCTTTCTCTCTCTTTCTGTTCTGCAATGCCAGTGCAACTGCAGCAGCTGACAATATCTAGACATCTGTCAATCAATCATACTACTCCCAAGGTGTGCCAGAGGAAGCTATAATGGCAAGATTAGGAACAGAACTCTGACATCACTCTATCTATCATGGCTAAACTCAATGTTTAGTTTTAAACAATTAACCACTTCAGCCCAGAAGGATTTACCCCCTTAATGGAATATGTCACTGCGTCGCTTTAACTGACAATTGCGTGGTCGTGCGACATTGTACCCAAACAAAATTGATGTCTTTTTTTTTTTTTTTTACCACAAATAGAGCTTTCTTTTGGTGGTATTTGATCACCTCTGCAGTTTTTATTTATTGCTCTATAAACAAAAAGAGACCGAAAAGTTTGGAAAATAAAAACTATATTTTTTACTTTTTGCTATAAAAACATACACAATAAATAATGAAAATAATCAAATTTCTTCATCAATTTAGGCCAATATGTATTCTGTTACATATTTTTGGTGGAAAAAACCCCCAATAAGCATATATTGATTGGTTTGCGCAAAAGTTATAGCATCTACAAACTATAGGATATTTTTATGTGTATAATTTTCAATTTTTATTTTTTATTAATAATGTCGGTGATCAGTGACTTATAGCAGGACTGCAATATTGCGGCGGACAAATTTGACACCTAGCTGACACTTTTTGGGGACCAGTGCTAAAAAATATGCACTGTCACTGTACTAACGACACTGGCTTGGAAGGGGTTAACATTAAGGGAGATCAAAAGGGTTAAATGTATGCCTAGGTTGTGCTTACTCACTGTGGGGGAGGTGCATTGACTAGGAGAAGGCAAAGATCTGTGTTCCTGCTTAGCAGACACACAGGATCAATGCCCTCCCTTCTGACAGATCCACAATCTGTCTTGTTTACATAGGCAGATTGTCATTCTGCCTGTGTAATTGGCGGGTGCCACCTGACATCAGGTCCACTGTACCCGTTGCTGGGCTCCCGGTATGTACAATCACAGCAGGAGCATGTCACTGGTGGTGTGCACCCCAGACCCGGAAGTGTCAGACCATGTACTAGGTATGTTATCTGGCACAGAGCAGCCGCACTGCTGTAGTATATCTACGGTGGGAGGTCAGCAAGTGGCTGAAGAACTCTGCAGCACCCCAGTGCCACAGAGAAATCGAATCAAATGATCTAAAACCAGAATGCCATGTTTTACATTTAACCTGCTTAATACTGCTGATTAGTGTGCTTTTGCACATTTTAAAGCAATACTTCCTTATGTTTCTTTAAATATTTACAGCACACCTAAACCCTTGAACTGGCCCCCAGTTTTAACAATTGTTTTAGTTTTATGATTTCATAAAAGCATGAATATGCATTTCTTTCCTAATTTTATAAATATAAAAACTTTTTGTTTATTTTGCAAGCATTGATTGCAGGGTATGTTCCAATTAACAGCACACCTTAAAGGAACTGATTATTTGAAAAATAGTTTTCTCTATATTAAAATACCAGTATTTACAGCACAGCTGCTGGTGTGTGCCTATAACCAGCAAAAAAAAACTTTCTTGGCAGCACATGGTTGTGATGGGTTAACAATTGTATAAATGTTACTGTTGTAAAATTACAGCTTGTTGTTCAGATGAATACTCTCCACTTCTCATATGGCTCTAAATTATGGACAAATGCTTGCAATTGTGAACTACCTGCATTGTGGTTGCCTGTTCCCAGGCTTCATCAACCCGAGCTGTCCAATGGGATTACTGTAAGCCTTCACGGCAGTCTGCCAGCCACTGATCAGAAATTCATATCCCTGGATGTTAGATTGCTCTCTTTATTCCATCCATGTGACAGTGGTGATTGCTGGTGTTTGGTTAGAAATTAAAATTTTGTGGTCAGGCTGCTGCTATTCTGGAAAGAATACAAGTTAAAATGACATGCCGTTTTTTTGAATGAAAAGACAAAAACAAAATAAAAATTAAAAAAGTATGGCATTAATCTTGTACACTTCTGTAATATTGGTTCTAGGCATCATTAAGGCATTGATGGTCCTTCTGAGTGGTGTTCAGGCAGTTGGCTTTTTTCAGTTACCACATCTCAGTCTTCATAGATTAATGGGTTTTCTATGATAAAAAACGAAAAACAGAGTGAAACTATAGGTGGGCTTCAAGAACTCCTAAATTAAAAAACCAACGCTCTCAAGCAGATACTTTCAAGGACATGCTGAATTAATCACGAGAGGCTGGTTAGCAGGAGGTCAGAGCAAGACTTCTTAGCATCATTTTGGGTCATGTCTAGAGGCGATAGCTATGCATGTGCTGTAGTGCAAAATCCCCCTTCTAGTTTAGTTCCCACTCAAAAAAGGATGAAGGCACATTGCATAGATGTAGAGAGAAAAGAAAATCAATGGTAACTATGTTTTATTTTTATTGCTAAATTAAGTAAAACACACGCACAAACACACACACACACAAATATATATTGCATATAACATATATATTTTTTGTTTTTATTGTGTGCATGTGAGTGTGCAAGAAATTGTATTTATGTGTGTGTTTTTTTGTGCTCATTGAATTTTCAAATCCTGTTTAGTTTCCTTATGCGTATTCATACACATGCTAATTGTATCTTGTCATTAGTACTTGTATGCCAAGCTTTTGACATATGACTTGTGTACAATAAGTTAGTAGGTGCTTTTTCATCCAAGCTTATTTTATCTATGCAAATGCAAACTTAATTATTGTGTTTTTATTTTAAAAAAGAGAGTGATTTCTGGTTAAATGGTTATAAATATTTGTATATGAATACAAAAAAAAGATGGCAAAGGATCATTTTTTACACAGAAGAAAGCTCCACTGATCTTGTAATGCTCATTTAAGACAATGATGTTGCTTACAAAATGACTTCATAAAATGCATTTTGACTTTGTACATTGTTTTAAAAAATTTGATTGGGTTTTATGGTAAAAATATTGTGTTTGTATGGTATTTAACTAAAACAGAAATATTACAGACACCGTTAATAAGTCAGATAATAAAACTATTTATAAACAATGTCTTCTTTTACTATGACATATAGCTTTTGTGTGTGTTTTTTTCTTTTTTGTTATTACACGTTTTCTCTTTTTTGCAGACCTAGCTACTGTAACTGTGAATCATCCTGATAATCATAAAATCTAACTTATTGTGTAATTGTTTCAGTAACCCAACAAAAATTAATTATTTATACACTGGTTCATTCAATCATCAATGATTTAAATATGTCATTGTGTTCACTTTATTTACATATATGCATGTCTACTATTTTTTAATGACTACAAGCAGTATAAGCACTGCTTAAAAGATGATAAACACATGTGAATTATTTAATACAAATCCAAATTGTTTTAATATTCTTTAAAATTGGGTTAAGTTCCAACATGCAATTCATTAAGTAATAATACAAATTAACTAGTTGAGACATTTTTTAAAATTAAAAAGCATCTCTTATATGAACACGTAAGACATTATTTTAACCATGTCATCCTTTCATCTGTAAAGGTAATTTGGAAAATACTAACAATAACACACTGATCAATATATGACCTATTTTCTACAGATTTTAAACATAATTTCTCACACACTTACATTAATTGCTCTCTCTCTCATACCATTTAAAGTAATTAAACATGCTATACAAAATAATACAATTTTTGACTGTTTTGTTTAGTACTGTAAACTAATAACTTAAAACTATTCCCATAAGATATGTAATGTGAGAAAGATGCAGTTTATGAAGAGTAATAATAATAATTATTTAAATGTGTTTTGCAGCTTGAGTAGGGATGGGTAATTAACATATATAAAATCCCTTTTTAGGGATATTAATTTTTTTTTAAATAGTGTTTTTTTAAGCAGTAGCATGTCAAAGTTTTTAGGGATATTAATTTTCTTAAAATAGTGTTTTTTTAAACAGTAGCATGTCAAAGTTCAAATATATAAGCTACATTTTTACTAAAAATTCTAAAGGATAGAAACTTAAATTTGATTATAATTCCTAATGCTGGTGTTAAGTATTTGACTCTTTGGCTACTGAGAAAATTCAGCAAGATGTATGTTTTGATTTAGTAATTCATTGCTTCATATATCCCAGGACACAGTTTGCATTATTTATATTGTGACCTCATAAATGTTAAAAAGGACAACACATCCATCTTTTGCTTTAGTTTTTCCAGATATGCTGTGTATCACATTTTAAATGGAAAAATGTGTAATTTTTAATATTTTCTTTCTTTCTTTCTTTCTTTCTTTCTTTCTTTCTTTCTTTCTTTCTTTCTTTCTTTCTTTCTTTTTCTTTCTTTCTTTCTTTCTTTCTCTCTCTCTTTCTTTCTCTCTCTTTCTTTCTTTCTTTCTTTCTTTCTTTCTTTCTTTCTTTCTTTCTTTCTTTCTTTCTTCCTTCCTTTCCTTTCATTTCCTTTCCGTTCCTTTCCTTTCCTTTCCTTCTATCCTTCCTTCCTCTCCTTTCTTCCTTCCTTCCTCCATATATGTGTGTGTTTTTGTGTGTAAAGAAAATATAGTTATGCTTAAAATTTACACTGACCAACTATTCACAGTCAAAAATAATAAATACATTTGCAAAGAATATACTGTGATGTTCAACTAAGAACAATAGGTGGCAGCATAACCTAACAACAATCCTTGTATTGTTTAAATAATGCATACCATTCATTTTGCATTTCAGCGCAGCTTTGCAAGAAAATACACAAACATATTTATATTTGTATGTACACATGCAAATATTTAAAGCGGCTAGAATCAATTTTGATACAGTTAAACTTATACAGATTATACATTATTTAATATGCAGTAAATTAGTTGTATGTTTTTTTATCTAAAATAATTATAGCCATGTTTTCATAAGTATTTTGATAAGTATTTAAACCTGATTTACTTATTTTATAGGAATAGGACCTATAAAATAATTTTTTCTAGCCCTAAAAAATAAATTTTACAAAAATGTAATTTAAATTATTTTGTATCATATTTCTACACTTTAGTGAACAGCATTAACATTTATTTTAATGCTTTTCATTTTGTTTATGTTTTTTTTTCTTTTGAATAAGAAGAATTGAACATGTTATAATTAAACTTTTGATAACAACTAAACTTCTAAATTATAATTTAATTTAAATGCTATATTAACATATTAAAGGGCTAACAACTCTGTTTTTTTAACTGTAAAATAAACAAAATCTATATAACTGTACAAATTAGGCATTGCATTATTTATACATTGATATACTCATCGGCTATTAGATGTGTCAAAATGAAAATTTATTTTAATATACCATGTCATATTGTTTTCTGTTCCAACACTTACTATCCCCCCCCCCCCCAACAGCACTGAAGTCCCATCTGGTAGATTAAGTCCAAATGCTTTATTGTTAAATCATTATTACAAAACAGCTTTCATCATATAGGCAAATTAATGCATTATCTATGCACATAATAAATTACATAGACATTAATTTGTCCATCACCCCTAACAATTGCAATAACTTAAATTATAGGTGACTAATTTGAGGCCACAACCTCTATTCAAGTTTTCTTCTAATACAAACTCCAGTTTTATCTTTGCATAAAGGAAAGTGGAAACAACAGGCAAAGGGGTTCATTTTTTATTGCGATTGTGTCTAGAATTTGCCCAAAAGTGCATTTTTTATGTGAAATAGTTGAATTAAGTGCACAATAACAATCCACAAAACTGTAGCATGAAGCTATTTTAGTTCAAGCAACTATAGGATAACATGTATTATACACTTAATCACATCAAAGAAAAAAACATTATCATGCTGTAATTTTTAAAAATAAAATGAAAAATAAAAAGACAAAGCTATATATATATATATATATATATATATATATATATATATATATCACATACAGTTTATCTAAAATTCAGCTTAAAGAATCATGAATCAACAAATTCACACTTAGGTCCTTTAGATAGCATTTTTGAAACAACTTCTATTGCCATGTCATTAAAGATTTTCCTCATTTATAAACATAGTTGCCTACAGAAGTGATCTCTAGTGATAGATATGAATACAGTAACATTTAGCAGTAAAGGGAATTCCTTAAATGACAATTCTTTTGTTGTTGTTCCACTTTTGTTGTAACACAGGGAATGCAGTAAAATGTTGTCTATTATTTTTTATGTTAAATGGAAATTCGCTTTTGCCATGTGACCAATTTTTTTGTAGCTGTAACCAAATGTTTTCTCAGTACTTTCAATATGAATGCAGACATGAATTTCATAGAAACCTTGATAACTGATTTAATACTTCAACAAAACCTGCTTTGCAAAATTGAAATAATGATTACTTTTCTCATGACTAAAAGCATAGCATGTTTGATTTATTCTTCTTTTGAATTCAAAACTTTCTGTTTAAGTTTAACTTCACCAAATTGAATTCACTCACTTCGTATTCTGGCTAAACTAACATACAGCTCAACAAATGAAAAAGAGTGCATTATTACAGTAGTATACTTTCTAAAGTTATATATATATATATATATATATATATATATATATATATATATATATATATATATATAATATAGATATTTCTTATTTTCTCAAAGACAATTTAAATGTATGGAAACTTTAAATATTGATTTCTGTACTATTCCTATAGCATAAGTATACTGTAAGTGGCAAATGGATCAATACAACACTTTATAAATACTCTTAATTATGGTTCATTAGTAACAAATAAGACAATTATACTTTGTAAACTCCAGTTACCCAATAGAGTTGATTTACTAAGGGAGTAGAGTATATTCACTGAGAAAATAAGTAAATAAAGTCAACTACATTTACTTTTAATACCTACTCATTGCCAGAAATGAACAACAACTAGATTTCACCTTGCATATGATTGGATGATTCACATGAACATACCTTTACTTTCTTCACTAAGCTAAGTGAACATTTTCTAATGTGAAGATTCTCTACTGGCTTGACATAGGCTGTCAGCATGGTGCAGGGTCTTTCTGTACTCACAAGGGAGAGCAGTAAAAATTTGGAGCAGCATTTCTGACAAGTCTGTTTGCCTTTTCACCCAAGGTATTCCATTCTATCTTCACTCCATTACACTACCTAGAATGCCCATATTTGTCAAAAGTGTAATATAGCATTTAAATATTTATTGACAGAAGCCCCTGTTGAGTTGTTGATGTAAAAATGCTTTACCAAAAACCCACATATAACAGATTAAATGGTTGTGAATCTGAATCAAATTCTTTATTTCAAATATTTTTACACATTTTATATGTAATACAAAAAAAAGACATGACTCTTACTAAAACCTTTGACACATAAACATAAAACACATGACATGCCACATAATGGGGGAAAGACTGACAAGGGTGCAAATCCAACTTTTGAAAAATGCAAAGGGCAATAGTGAGAGAAACTGCCTGATGGCACATATTGGTATATGAGCAGAAGCTGTTATTGTTTGAACTCATTTTTGACTTCTTCTTTTCAGTATCTGTGTGAATACTGATTATGTATAGAGATGAGCGAACCCGGACTGTAAAATTCGGGATCGTACCCGACTTTGGGGTGTCCGTGCCCCGAAACCGATCCCAGGCATTAAAAAAAATCTGGGATCGGGTTCGGTATTTGGGTATTTTTGATGCCTTTTCTATAGCTGCTGGGCAGCCAGTCAACAAGCTTTCCACTAGTTTGCCCTTAGAAGCCATCACAGCCATGCCTACTAATGGCATGGCTGTGATTGGCCAGTGCATCATGTGACCCAGCCTCTATATGGTAGCGCCACGTGTCAGATCGTCTCAGACTAGAATAGGGAGAGCTTCATGCCGCTGCTGTGAGGGAAAGATTAGCGTTCACAACCATCTCAGACTGCATTAGGAAGACCTTCATTGCGGTCCTGTGAGGGACACATTAGCGTTCAGAACCATCTTATAGTGCATTAGGGAAATGTTCCTGTTCTTGCTCTGAGGGAGACATTAGCGTTCAGAACCATCTTATAGTGCATTAGGGAAACGTTCCTGTGGGTGCTCTGAGGGACAGTTTATCGTTCTAAAAACAACTACAACTGCATTAGGGCCAGGTTCCTGTTGGTGCTCTGAGGGACAGTTTATCGTTCTAAATACAACTACAACTGCATTAGGGCCAGGTTCCTGTTTGTGCTCTGTGGGACAGTTTATCGTTCTAAAAACAACTACTACTGCATTAGGGCTGGGTTCCTGTTTGTGCTCTGAGGGAGAGATTATCGTTCTAAAAACAACTACTACTGCATTAGGGCCATGTTCCTGTTGGTGTTCTGAGGGACAGTTTATCATTCTAAAAGCAACTACAACTGCAATAGGGCCAAGTTGCTGTTTTTGCTCTGAGGGGCAGTTTATCGTTCTAAAAACAACTACAACTGCATTAGGGCCAGGTTCCTGTTGGTGCTTTGAGGGAGAGTTTATTGTTCTAAAAACAACTACAAATGTATTAGGGCCAGGTTCCTGTTGGTGCTCTGAGGGACAGTTTATCATTCTAAAAACAACTACAACTGCAATAGGGCCAGGTTCCTGTTGGTGCTTTGAGGGAGAGTTTATCGTTCTAAAAACAACTACTACTGCATTAGGGCAGGTTCCTGTTGGTGTTCTGAGGGAGAGTTTAACATTCTAAAAACAACTACAACTGCATTAGGGCCAGGTTCCTGTTGGTGCTTTGAGGGAGAGTTTATCGTTCTACAAACAACTACAACTGCATTAGGGCCAGGTTCCTGTTTGTGCTCTGAGGGACAGTTTATCGTTCTAAAAACAACTACAACTGCATTAGGGCCAGGTTCCTGTTGGTGCTTTTTTTTTTTTATGAATATGTTTATTTGAAATTTTGCAGAGTACAAAGCAGATTCAGTTACAAGTTACATAGTTAAGTTTCAAGAAAAGGACTTGTCTTTGTCGAGCAAGGCAACATAACAGCCAAAAAACCTTAGTCGGTAAAACAGAGCCATTAGAGTCGGAGTTATATCAATATCATAGCGTAACGTGTAGCACTAAGAACAATAACAAAGTTGAAAGCATAGTACTAGGCATGGATATCTGGTTGACGGATGCCTGAATCACTTGGGGGACCCTATCTAGGTCAAACTGGTAGTGTAGAAGTCCTGCGGAAGACCTGGTGTGACCTTGTGTAACAGTAGATAACATAACCAACGTACAAGGAGTCATAGAGCCCAGGGTATTCAAGAGAGTGTATTAGTCAGGAATAGTGTTGAGCGAACCCGGACTGTAACGTTCGGGTCCGTACCGAACTTTGGGGTGTCCGGGACCCGGACCCGAACACGGACATTTCAAAAAACGTTCGGGTTCGGGTTCTGGGTTCTGGTAGTTGATCATGCATGTTGAATAGCTGCAGGGCAGCCAATCAACAAACGTTTCACTGGTTTGCCCTTAGAAGCCATGACAGCCATGCCTACTAATGGCATGGCTGTGATTGGCCAGTGCATCATGTGACCCAGCCTCTTTATAAGCTGGAGTCACAGTGCTGCATGTCACATGCTCTTGGGTTAGTGTAGGGAGAGGAAGCTGCCAGCGTGAGTGAGAGATTTTAACATCTGATCCTGCATCCTGAGATTACTACTGCTGTTGCTCTGAGGGACAGATAGCAGAAATTTGAGATTTTACATACTGCTGCTTTGAGTTGCAGATTGCAGATCAAACTGCATAAAACAACGATTGCTACGATCGTGCACAATGATCAGATTGTGCGATCGTACTCAACGATCAGATTGTGGGAGTAATTTGAGATTTCACATACTGCTGCTTTGAGCGATCTGACTGCACTAGGTAGAGGCTTCTGCTTAGAGGGACAGATTATTGTTCAAAAATCATTGCCTACTCCTATAGGGCCAGCTGTTGCTGTAAGTGACACATTATTGTTCAAAAATCATCTCCTAGTTCTAAAGGGAGAGTTTCCAGCTGTTGCTTAGAGGGACAGATTCTTGTTCAAAAAACATTGCCTACTCCTATAGGGCCAGCTGTTGCTGTAAGTGACACATTATTGTTGAAAAATCATCTTCTAGTTCTAAAGGGAGAGTTTCCAGCTGTTGCTTAGAGGGACAGATTCTTGTTCAAAAACCATTGCCTACTCCTATAGGGCCAGCTGTTGCTGTAAGTGACACATTATTGTTGAAAAATCATCTCCTAGTTCTAAAGGGAGAGTTTCAAGCTGTTGCTTAGAGGGACAGATTCTTGTTCAAAAACCATTGCCTACTCCTATAGGGCCAGCTGTTGCTGTAAGTGACACATTATTGTTGAAAAATCATCTTCTAGTTCTAAAGGGAGAGTTTCCAGCTGTTGCTTAGAGGGACAGATTCTTGTTCAAAAACCATTGCCTACTCCTATAGGGCCAGCTGTTGCTGTAAGTGACACATTATTG
>BLSH010050579.1:0-20403 GCA_018402905.1 Glandirana rugosa
ATCATCTGCAGCTGGGAGAGGAAGAGAGCACACCCAGGTACACAAGACTCCAGATGAGCACTCAGGGGAGGCATTCCCCCTTCCAAACTCCCCATCAGATAGCCCCATAAAGCAAAGGAGGAGAACGGAGGCACACGAGGAGGCCTCAAGTGCAGCCGGGGATGGGAGCGAAGATATGGAGGAGACAGTCTCCTTTGCCCAGCAGCTGGATGGCAAACCTCAGGCCAGGCTATCACAGATGATACAATGATTAGTGTTCTAAAATCATCTTCAAAGTGTGTGGGAAAACCCTGTTTCAGCTGCATGAAGCCATATTAGTGTTCTAAAATCATCTTCATAGTGTGTGGGGAAAACCCTGTTTCACCCGCATGGAGCCATATTAGTGTTCTAAAATCATCTTCACAGTGTGTGGGAAAAGCCTGTTTCAGCTGCATGAAGCCATATTAGTGTTCTAAAAATCATCTTCAAAGTGTGTGGGAAAACCCTGTTTCAGCCGCATGAAGCCATATTAGTGTTCTAAAATCATCTTCAAAGTGTGTGGGAAAACCCTGTTTCAGCCGCATGAAGCCATATTAGTGTTCTAAAATAATCTTCAAAGTGTGTGGAAAAACCCTGTTTCACCCGCATGGAGACATATTAGTGTTCTAAAATCATCTTCAGAGGGTGTGGGAAAACCCTGTTTCAGCCGCATGAAGCCATATTAGTGTTCTAAAATCATCTTCAAAGTGTGTGGGAAAACCCTGTTTCAGCCGCATGAAGCCATATTAGTGTTCTAAAATCATCTTCAAAGTGTGTGGGAAAACCCTGTTTCACCTGCATGGAGACATATTAGTGTTCTAAAATCATCTTCACAGTGTGTGGGAAAAGCCTGTTTCAGCTGCATGAAGCCATATTAGTGTTCTAAAATCATCTTCACAGTGTGTGGGAAAACCCTGTTTCAGCCGCACAAAGCCATATTAGTGTTCTAAAATCATCTTCAAAGTGTGTGGGAAAAGCCTGTTTCAGCCGCATGGAGCCATATTAGTGTTCTAAAATCATCTGCAGCTGGGAGAGGAAGAGAGCACACCCAGGTACACAAGACTCCAGATGAGCACTCAGGGGAGGCATTCCCCCTTCCAAACTCCCCATCAGATAGCCCCATAAATCAAAGGAGGAGAACGGAGGCACACGAGGAGGCCTCAAGTGCAGCCGGGGATGGGAGCGAAGATATGGAGGAGACAGTCTCCTTTGCCCAGCAGCTGGATGGCAAACCTCAGGCCAGGCTATCACAGATGATACAATGAAGGGGATGCTCTTGACACTGCGAGGAGCAATAAACCAGGACATGGCAAGCTTTATGCATGCGACCAAGAGGGAGATTAATGATCTGGGGGACAGAGTAAGCTTTATTGAATCAAAGATGAGTGATTTCTCCCTGGCACATAATGAGTTGGTGGACGCACATTACAGCATTACAGACGAGTTAACTGCACTAAGGTCAAAGGTCACAGACTTAGAGGATAGGGCGTGAAGGAACAACCTGAAATTCAGGGGCATACCGGAATCCATCAAGCCAGCAGAGCTGCGCACCTATCTGCAACAACTAATAAGCGCCACCCTACCCACACTGCAGCCTATAGACCTGACGATCGACAGAGTACACCGATTGCCAAAGCCACCCCACCTACCAGACAAAATACCTCGCGATGTGATAGCACAACTTCATTTTTACCAAACAAAGGAACAGCTGATGTTGTTCTCTAGAAAAAACCTGACCCTGCCAGACCCATATGCGGGCATCTCGATCTACGCCGACCTATCGAAAGCTACTATGGCGGCATGAAGCAATTTAGTCCCTATAACGAAAGTACTAGGGAACCACAAAATCCTCTATAAATGGGGTTTCCCGGCGAAACTCATCCTGGAGATGCACAACGAGACCTTCACTATAACCACACAAGAAAGGGGCCTGGAGCTTCTCCGGAAGAGGGGCCTACTACCGCCGGAGGACGTTACTGCGCCAACAGGCAAGCCTCCACAGAATGTGCCACAGCAAGGTCGCCAGAAAAAAGGCAACAACCGCTGATGGAAACGAAACGCACACTAAAACTCAAAAGCACCAACCCACATGCGACACCCCAGCAGTTCCAACAGTCCCAACAGGAGCTGAGTGAACTTTCCACCAGGCTTTCGGCTGATGTGAGTAAGACTTTATTTGTTTGTTTAGAACCTTGCTTGAATAAGCCTTGGTAAGTCAGTGATCCCCTTTACCTGAGCTGCGATTATGTCAGCTTCTTTTGAACTGTTTAGTTTTCCAACCGTTCAAGTTAGCCTTACGGCTCTTTTGTTTCTCTCAGACTTTGCTTTTACTTTGGCACCTAGCCAAACCCAATGTTTTACTTCTGCTCTCTATGGGGTACCCTATGGACTCATAGCATTTCGCACCACTAACTGGTGCGACAACATGTCTAGATGGTATACCAGCACTATTTCCAAAGAACATGCCTCTTAAGCTAATGTCCTTTAATGTGAGAGGCCTCAACAACCCTTGCAAAAGACGCTCAATGTGGAAGACCGCACTCAAGCACCAATGCAATATTATATGCATTCAAGAGACTCATTTTGAAGCAACCAAATCACCAAAATGTTCCCGTCCGAAATTTCCTCACCTCTTTACAGCTAAAGACTCTTCTAAACGCAATGGGGTCTTGGTGGCAATTAGGGACACTGTCTCTTTTTCCCAACAAGACCTAATTATAGACAAAAAAGGGTGGTACATTATACTGGTGGCAGAAATCAACAATGCCCTTTACACTCTGGTCAACCTGTATGCGCCAAACAACCGACCCCAGCGGTTTATAGCAAAGACAGTGGCCAGAGCTAAACGGCTACAGAAGGGAAAATTGGTGATATGTGGAGATTTTAACATGGTAATGGAGAGGGGGATGGACTCTACCGCTACGAGTAGGAGGCACAGACAGGAGCTGAGTCCGCTCTGTCACGGTGAGAGCCTTTTTGAACCCTCCACTCTATGGAGAATGACTATTCCTTCTATTCCGCGGTACACCAGACTTATTCAAGGATTGATTTCTTCCTTATTGATAAACATGTGTTACAAAATGTTGTTAAAGCAGAGATACTTACCATCACTTGGTCAGACCACGCCCCGGTCACGATAGAAATTCAAGATCACAATAGGCCCACCACTACTGGCCTATGGAGAAACAACACCTATCTACTAGCCCACCCATCACATAAAAAACACTTAGAATCCAAACTGGCAGAATACTTCCAACAAAATAGCTGCGAACAGGTGTCCCCTCTGACCGTGTGGTGCGCCCATAAAGCAGTCATGAGGGGACACCTCATCCAGATCGCTGCCAGGGAAAAAAGGAAAAAGTCACACCAAATCACCCAATTACACCAATCCATAGCAGATTTAGAAAGCAAACACAAGAAAAACACCGTAGGCAACGAAGCAGTGCTAAAAAAAATTGACAGAATGTAGGGAAAAGTTAAGAACCATACTTAAGACTGAGTATGACTCCTACTTCAAATGCTTGAAAGTATCCTGGTAATCTCAAGGGAATAGAGCAGGCAAACTGTTAGCAGCCCAACTAAAACAAAAACAACAAGAGATTACTCTGAACAAGATTACTCACCACAACACAGGTAAGGAACCCCAAAGATATTGCCAACACCTTCAAAGACTACTATCAGGCCTTATACAATCTGCAAAGGGACGACTTAACGCACCAACCAACTGACACTAAAATAGAATCATTTCTCAAGAAATGAATGTGCCGAGTCTGAATGAAGAGTCACAACACCACCTTAATGCCCCTATTTCCGAGAGAGAAATTCTAGATGCGATACATGCCCTCCCCCTGCACAAATCCCCGGGAATCGACGGATTCTCAGCTGAATACTACAAAAATTTTGCCACCTTCCTAACGCCGCACCTCAGAAATTCGTTCAACGCAGCTATTTCATTAGGAAAGTTCCCCCAGGAGATGCTACGGGCAGTTATAATAACTATCCCTAAGCAAGGAAAATACCCCACTACCCCCCAAAATTTCAGGCCCATTTCGCTTCTGAACACAGATTTAAAAATCTTTGCAAAAATTCTTGCCAACAGGCTACTACAAGTGACCCCCACCATTATAGGACTAGACCAGGTTGGTTTCGTCAAGGGGAGGCAAGCTGGTCATGGTAAGCGGCGCATGATCAATCTAATACATAGGGCGGAGAAGGAGCTCCAACCAAGTGTTTTTCTAGCTCTCGACACAGAGAAGGCCTTCGACAGGGTCCACTGGGGCTATCTGTCGAAGGCCCTCTCGAAATTCTGCATTTCGGGCCTCATCCATAGGGCCATAATGGCCCTGTATGTGAACCCAACTGCCCAAGTCTTTTCCTCTGGCTTACTATCAGACACCTTTGCCCTTACTAATGGCACCTGTCAGGGCTGCCCATTGTCACCCATAATCTTCTCTCTCACAATAGAACCCCTGGCAGTACATATCCACTCCTCGGACAAGATACACGGAATCGAAGTAGGGCCCACACACCATAAATTGGGACTATTTACGGATGACGTCATCTTGACGCTCACAAAACCCAAGACCTCCCTCCAGGCCACAAAGGACCTGCTGACTAAATTTGGACATGTTTCCTACTACAAAGTCAACACAACAAAGTGCTTTGCCCTCCCGTAAACATCACCCAAACACATAAGGCCCAACTAAAAGATGTCTTCCCTTGTAATTGGGACAGCACCTCCATCACCTATCTGGGGATTCAGTTAACAACCCCAACCGCCAAGCTCTACACCCAAAACTTCCCCCCCATGCTAGCAAATCTCCAAAAGGAACTCAGTACACTAAGTAAAGTCCAACTTTCCTGGCTGGGGAGAGCCGCCGCATTCCAAATGCAGACTTTCCCCAAACTATTGTACTATTTCAAAAGGCTCCCTATCCCCCTACCCCAAAAGTTCTTCTCGGACTTGAACAAATTAATCCGCAAATTTATATGGGGTAAATCGAAACCAAGAATTGCACTATCTGCACTGTATCTCCATAGATTCCAAGGGGGATTGGGACTACCTAACATTAAGGCCTATTACCATGCCTCAATTTTGGATCAAACCAAGTACTGGTTCTCCTCTCAAGAGGATAATTTATGGTCAAATATAGAAAGGGAAACAGTTCCGAACCATGATCTCCCCGCTCTACTGATGGCAGCAGCCATATCACATAAAGCACAGGTACCTGACTCTCCCACCTTACAAGCTATGGTCAAGGCGTGGACAGCCTTGACAAATATGCCCCTACAGGAATCCAAAATCAAGCTACCACTGGCAGCATACGAGCATTTAATTCCAGACTTCTCTACGCAACAATGGAAAAAAAGGGGTATCCATTTCAACACTAACGACATTCCCACACCCACTGCGATCGATCGACTTAAATTCAATCAAATCAAACACTTCCACACTACTAACCCTAATACCCATATCAGCCTCCCGACAAAAATTTGGCATTTCCTATCAGGGAAACTCCAGCCCCTCCCTAAAGAGATCTCCTTAATATACAGATTTTACAACCATATACCCCCTGCCACCAAGCTGAAAAGCATGAATAAATGGGAACAAGAATTAAATACGATAT
Organism: Glandirana rugosa; assembly: GCA_018402905.1. Taxonomy (NCBI): domain Eukaryota; kingdom Metazoa; phylum Chordata; class Amphibia; order Anura; family Ranidae; genus Glandirana; species Glandirana rugosa. The sequence goes on from BLSH010050579.1 coordinate 5,646, forward strand.
TCACACCACAGCAATGGCGAGCAGCAATCAGGTCCAATAATAAGCTATCCGCATGTGTCGACCATTGGGACAACGCAATAAAATTGTTGCACAATTACTATCTAACACCCCACAAACTACACTTAATAGACCCCAAGTGCCAGAACAGGGGAACTCTCCTTCATACTTTCTGGGGTTGTCCTGCTTTAAAAACTTTTTGGAAAGAAGTCAAGGAACTGATTGCTGCAACCACCACCCACTTAACAACACTGACCCCAGAGCTGGCTCTACTCTCCATCTGGATAGATACTATCCCACCGCATCTAAGAACAATTACCTCGCACATCCTCTTTGCCGTCCGAATAGCAATAGCTAAGAAATGGAGGGACACCAACCCTCCCACAATCACCGAGGTAATCAATAGGGTGAACAATCAAGCACTGATGGAAAAAACGATTGCTTATAAAGACAACAGAGCCCAGACCTTCCACGTTAAGTGGAACGCCTGGCTTACTTCAAAATGGTCCATTGAACCAATGAAAACTACCCAAACTTAATACTAAACTAGACTAGGCCCTCTCACTCCACCTAAATAATGATCAGTGACACCATACTAATAAACAACCATCTAACCTCTACCAGAAACCCCCATACATACAGCTCACCAGAAAAAGCACCTAGATGCCCGACATACAAGAGCAGAAGCCATGTTTCATATCTTTTGTTTGTGTTTAAGTTACCCGAAACTATACCTACTCTATTGCTTTTTGCTGTTTATGTTCAACTACAATGTAATGGCAGAGGTGACCATCCGTCTGGGGATGTTTATAATGTTCTCGGCTCCCAAATGTGATAAGCTTTATCTGCCCACAGTATAGCTCCCACTTGGGGGGGCAGATTTTTCCCGGTGAGAGGGGGATAGCTAGGACCAAAATAGTTGGGACCGCCCACTTAAATTTAAACCCAATGACTGATGGAAAGGTCGACACCTCTGTTAATAACACTATGCATGTTATGCTCCACGGGAGTACTACTGTAGTCACATTCAGAAGAATATGCAAATCTTATTTGTAAATTATATTATGCCCTTCTACTGTTTCTTTTTAAACTGACTGAATAAAGTATCACTTGTCAAATCCTTAATAAAAACCTATTGTTCAAGAAGATGCTTTTAGAACAATAATCTTTCCCTTAAAGCAACAGCTGGAACCTTTCCCTGTACAACTTGGAGATGATTTTAGAACACTAATCTTTCCCTTAAAGCCACAGCTGGAACCTTTCCCTGAACGACTTGATGATGATTTTAGAACACTAATCTTTCCCTTAAAGCAACAGCTGGAACCTTTCCCTGTACAACTTGATGATGATTTTAGAACACTAATCTTTCCCTTAAAGCAACAGCTGGAACCTTTCCCTGTACAACTTGATGATGATTTTAGAAGAATAACCTTTCCCTTAAAGCAACAGACTCTACCTAGTCCAGTCAGATTGTTCTGTGCAGCAGGATGAGTCTTTCCCTTAAAGCAACAGCTGGAACCTTTCCCTGTACAACTTGATGATGATTTTAGAAGAATAATCTTTCCCTTAAAGCAACAGACTCTACCTAGTCCAGTCAGATTGTGCTGTGCAGCAGGATGAGGTGTGCAATCTGTCCCTCAAAGCACCAGTACTAGTATCTCTCCCTAGTCCACAATCAGATTGTTCAGTAATGCAGGATGAGATGTTCTGCAATCTGTCCCTCACAGAGCCAGCAGCATCCTCTCCCTAAACTATCCTGAGAGCATATGACATGCAGCACGGTGACTCCAGCCCCATATAGAGGTGGGGTCACATGGTGCACTGGCCAATCACAGCCATGCCATTAGTAGGCATGGCTGTGATGGCTTCTAGGGAAAACCAGTGAAACACTTGTTGATTGGCTGCCCTTGGCAGCTTTTCAACACGTGTAATAAAATACCAGAACCCCGGACCTGAACCCGGACTTTTTTTGAAAATTCCGGGTTCAGGTCCGGGTCCCAGACACCCAAAAGTTCGGTACGGACCCGAACTTTACAGTTTGGGTTCGCTCAACTCTATTTACGTCAATTAGCTGATAGCAATACATATAGAAAGCTAAAAAGCAATCCTACAGTCCCATTCATAGTTACATAGTTACATAGTAAACGAGGCTGAAAAAAGACACAAGTCCAACCTTTGTGTGTGTTTGTAATATCAGTATTAAAATGTATACCCCGCAATGTTGTGGTCCCTTAGGTGTGCATCTAATAGTTTTTTGAAATTTCCTAGACTCCCAGCAGAGACTACTGCTTGTGGAAGAGAATTCCACATCCTCACTGCTCTCACCGTAAAGAACCCTCTACGCTTTTTAAGTCTAAACCGCATTTCTTCCATTTTTAATGAATGGCCGCTTGTCTTTGTGTGCTCCCTTGCCCGGAATAGTTTTGTACCTACTGTGGGGTCACCGGTACAGTATTTGTACATTGAAATCATATCCCCTCTCAAGCGTCTCTTCTCCAGAGTAAATAAGTTCAGTGCTTGTAATCTTTCCTCATAACTTATGTCCTCCAATCCCTTAATCAGCTTTGTGGCCCTTCTCTGTACCCTTTCCAATACCAGGACATCCTTCCTGAGGACTGGTGTCCAGAACTGGACGGCATACTCCAGGTGCGGCCTCACCAGAGACTTGTATAGCGGGATAATTATTGATTTATCCCTGGAGTTGATCCCTTTCTTGATGCCTGCCAACACTTTGTTAGCTTTGTTTGCAGCAGCTTGGCATTGCTTCTGTCACTCTGCAACTCTGTCCAGCCTCCCCCTGAAGTCTGACACTTTGCAGGGATCGGTCAGCTGCCTTCAGTCCCGCCGCTGTCCCTCCTGTCAGTCAGTCTCCCTCCAGTCCGCAAATAACCTCACCTGCTGCCTCTGTCAGCTTGCTGCCTCCCGGTCCTACTGGTGCCGCTCCGTCTTGGTCCCGGGGGGGTCCTCTGCTTCCGCTCTGCCGCCGCTCAGTCGCGGGGGTCCTCCGCTCCCGCTCAGCCGCCCAGTCACGGGCGGGAGGGGGTCCTCCGCTCCCGCTCTGCCGCCGCTCAGTCACGGGGGGGTCCTCTGCCCCCGCTCTGCCTCCGCTCAGCCGCCCAGTCACGGGGGAGGGCTCCTCCACTCCCGCTCTGTCACCGTTCAGTCACAGGGGGTCCGCCGCTCTTCACTGCCGCCTCTGATCGGTCAAGGGGGAGGGGGGGTGAGTCCTCTGCTCCCAGTCCCTGATCACAGCCCACACACACAGCCCACACACACACACGCTTCAGCCTTTTCGCGCTCTGCATTTTCGCGCCGACTTCACAGCCTGTCAGCACCACAGCACCACCTGCTGTGCTGGAATTGGAGGTTCAGGAACATGGACATTGAGGTCTACAGGAAGCCTACGTAACAACTGTAACTGCTTTTTAACTCCCTCCTTCAAGACCGAACTCTCCCGTCTTTTGGACAGAGCGGTCCTGGTGGGTATTTTTTCAGCTAAAGAAAGAGATATGTTCATTCCACAATATCCTATTGCCCCAGTTTTTCATCACCTTCCCAAAATCCATAATAGGGTTAACTCCCTTAACTGGTAGATCCATTGTAGCCGGAATAGGTTCTTTGAATGAAAGACTGGGGTAGTGGATAGATGAACAATTACAACCGTTGGTCTGGACACTGCCAGGCTACATTAAAGACACTACTCATTTGCTATCAAGTTTAGAGACTATAGAATGGCGTGAGGGCTACAGCTGGGTGACGTGTTGACGTCGCCAGTCTGTATTCCTCTATCCCTCACCATTTAGGCTTAAGGGTGGTCTCCTTCTTCCTTCAAAAATCTAAGAAATTCTCTCTGGAGCTTCAAGAGTTCATCATTATGGCTTTAGAGTTTCTATTAACCCATAATTTTTTTCTTTTTGACGGGGACTGTTACTTGCAATTATGTGGAGCATCTATGGGGGCCAAATTCTCACCGTCCCTGGCAAATCTCTTCATGGGATGGTGGGAGGCCACCCACATTTTTGGTTGTGAAAGTCCCCGCCGGAAGGATACAATTTTCTATGGTCGTTATATAGATGACCTGTTGTTCATTGTCTCTGATGACGGTTTTGCACTTCAAGATTGGTTAAATTTCCTTAATGATAACACTCTAAATTTACGTTTTACTGGTACCAGTGATTTAAATGTCATCACTTTTTTGGATGTCACATTGAAATGGGAGGGCACTCATGTAGTGTCCTCTCTGTATAGAAAACCTCTAGCAGGGAACATCCTGCTTAGGGTGGTATCTAATCACCCTCCACACACCATAAAAGGTATCCCAAAAGGACAGTTTCTTAGACAAAGACGTATTTGTAGCAATGACACTGATTTTTCCAGGGAGGCTTCTCTCATGGCAGATAGATTCAGAGAAAGGGGCTATGCTGACTCAATCATAAATAAAGCTTTTAACAAGGCTAAAGGAGCATCTAGGTCCTCTTTGCTAAAATACAAATCTTCACATACAAAAAAACATAAACGAAAATTCAATAAGGTGGTTTTTACTACACCTTATAGTTGTGAGTTTAACAAAATAAAAGATATAATCACTAAATATCTTCCAGTGTTGAACAATGGCCCAATTTATTCTAAGATTATATCTTGTGGTGTACAAGTAGTACCAAAACGAGCACCCACCTTGGGCCAACGTTTATCTCCTAGCCTTTTCAATCGATCTGAGACACCCACCCATTGGCTTTCCTTTAAGGGATCGTTTGCATGTGGTTCCCGTATGTGCCAATATTGTACTTATGTCAAGAGAGGTGACACTGTTTTGTCTTCCTCTAATGGTGAAATCTTTCAAATTAAATCATGTATTAATTGTAATACCAGGTATGTGGTATATGTGATCACATGCAACAGTTGCAACATACAATATGTGGGTAGAACAACCCGTAGACTAAGAGACCGCCTATGTGACCAATTAACTAGAATTGAGTGAACCCGAACTGTAAAGTTCGGGTCCGTACCGAACTTTGGGGTGTCCGTGACCCGGACCCGAACCCGGACATTTGAAAAAAAGTTTGGGTTCGGGTTCTGGGTTCAGGTATTTGATCACGCATGTTGAATAGCTGCAGGGCAGCCAATCAACAAGCGTTTCACTGGTTTGCCCTTAGAAGCCATCACAACAATGCCTACTAATGGCATGGCTGTGATTGGCCAGTGCATCATGTGACCCAGCCTCTGTATAAGCTGGAGTCACGTAGTGCTGCATGTCTCAGGCTAGTCTAGGGGGAGGATACTGCCGGTGCTGTGAGGGACAGATTGCAGATATTAAGAACATCTCATCCTGCATTACAGAACGATCTGATTCTGGACTAGGTAGAGATTACTAATACTGCTTTGAGGGACAGATTGCAGATCTCATCCTGCATTACAGAACAATCTGATTCTGGACTAGGTAGAGTCTACTGCTTTGAGGGACAGAATGCAGATCTCATCCTGCATTACAGAACGATCTGATTCTGCACTAGGTAGAGTCTACTGCTTTGAAGGACAGATTATTGTTCTAAAATCATCTCCTAGTTCTATAGGGTCAGGTTCCTGCTGTTGCTGTAGGGGACAGATTATTGTTTTAAATTTATCACCTACTGCTATAGGGTCAGGTTCCTGCTGTTGCTGTAAGGGACAGATTATTGTTCTAAAATCATCGCCTGCTCCTATAGGGTCAGGTTACTGCTGTTGCTGTACGGGACAGATTATTGTTCTAAAATCATCGCCTACTCTTATAGGGTCAGGTTCTTGCTGTTGCTGTAAGGGACAGATTATTGTTCTAAAATCATCACCTACTCCTTTAGGGTCAGGTTCCTGCTGTTGCTGTAAGGGACAGATTATTGTTCTAAAATAATCACCTACTCCTATAGGGTCAGGTTCCTGCTGGCGCTGTAAGGGACAGATTATTGTTCTATAATCATCTTCTAGTTCTAAAGGGAGAGGTTCCTGCTGGTGCTGTAAGGGACAGATTATTGTTCTAAAATCATCTCCTAGTTCTATAGGGAGAGGTTCCTGTTGCTCCTGTAAGGGACAGATTATTGTTCTATAATCATCTCCTAGTTCTAAAGGGAGGAGTTCCTGCTGGTGCTGTAAGGGACAGATTATTGTTCTAAAATCATCTCCTAGTTCTATAGGGAGAGGTTCCTGCTGCTCCTGTAAGGGACAGATTATTGTTCTAAAATCATAGCCTAATCCTATAGGGTCAGGTTCCTGCTGTTGCTGTAAGGGACAGATTATTGTTCTAAAATCATCACCTACACTGCCACGGTCACGGCCTAGTCAACCTCCAGGCTCCTACTCCACATCCACCCCCCCTTCCCATTTTTATTTTTTTATTTGATTTTCAGTTATTATCCCTATCCCCATTTTTTGTAGGGCACTTGTCCTACTCTTACCCCCATTTTACTTCCTTTTGCAGCCCTCTAGCACTTGCCAGGACTTTTTTACAGCCATTTTTGTGCCGAAAAGTTCAGATCCCCATTGACTTCAATGGGGTTCGGGGTCCGGGGTAAAGTTCGGGTCACGTTCGGTACCGAACGCAAACTTTTTCGTGAAGTTCGGCCGGACCCGCCGAACCCGAACATCCAGGTGTCCGCTCAACTCTACATTTAACCAATATCAACAGCAATCACCTTACCAATGTCTCACGACACTGGATAGATGTTCATCACAAAAACGTTTCCTCTTTAGTCATACAGGGCATAGAAAAGATAAAAACTACCATTAGAGGCTGGGATAAATTTAGGACTCTATGTAAAAGAGAAGTTTTTTGGATTTTCTCTTTAAACACGAGAATTCCTGCAGAGCTCAACTTTGAATGGGATGTGTCCCATTTCTATGAATAATTTCATCATGTACATTGTTGAGCACCACAGATTTTCACAAATATCAACAATAAACACAATAGGTAGAGAAGGGATAATGGGAAAATTGTAAAAACTTTTTTGGGGTTATAAAACTATGAAATTATCATTATTTTTTCTGAGGTAATGATATTTCTTACACAATATTCATACCATCTATTCTTTCACCCTATTTGGATATAATCATTTGTTTCCTTTGTGAGAAGTGTTCACTACTAATATCAATATATATATGTAGAATAGAGGACAACCGTCCCCATTGAGAATAATGATACATATGTTACTCGAGGAACGGTAGTAAAATACAAATAAGATATATATATATATATATATATATATATATATATATATATATATATATATTGATATCCAATTATATGTTTATTGAGTTTTTCCCAAAGGGAATTTAACAAGAATCCATTAAACAAATTTGCTATATCTATTTTAGTATCATTTTACAATAGATAGCTTGCTATACACTAGGATAATTCTCTATTTCCTATTTTTTATTTTTATTTTCTATTGTTCATTCTCTACGGTTTATCCTCCTTCAAGACAGTATGACAGGGTGTCAAAAACCATGTCAAAAACCATGTAAAATTATAACAGTCTATTAGATAAGTCCTCTTGAAAAAAGAGCAATTTTTAAAAAATTAAAAAAAATGTTTTTTCCTTTTGGACTTTCAAGACTGGTCTGGTTTACATCGGACTAACAGCAATGTGTATAGGTAGAAAGTTATACCTGTATATATTTGGTCTATCTTTATATGTTAATTTTTTCACTTTTTTATTTGACCGTCTTTTCTAGGTCACCATACACACTGCAATCGTATTTCCGATCTAAGCAGCCATCTGTTATAATCATTCAAGATTAATGACTAGTAAAAGACCACTCCTGTTTAAATTTCAAAAAAATGTTTGCAAACAAATGTGAGCTGTATCAATTGCACTGATAATATGTTTCAAAGTTTATTCATGAAATGTTACAAATTATAGGAAAAGACAAAATGCTTTTATTTTCTGTGTTGCTGTTCAGTGCATCAGAGCCCTCATACACCTGAGGACACTGATTGAATTAGCCACATAGTTAGTGAATGCTTGACTGATTACCCAATTAATGCCAGAAGTTCACATCTAAGGCATTTCTTCATACATATATATATGGGTCTATCAGTCTTTGCATTCAGGCTATGACTAAGCACCTACACACAATGGTGTGATACGCATTAGCCCGGTGGTTCTCAACTCCGGTCCTCGGGACCCCCCAACAGGCCAAGTTTGCAGGATAACTGAAATACATCACAGGTGATATCATTTGCTGCTCAGTGATTGCAGTATTCTAGTCTGCATCTCCCCAAGGTAATACTTAAAATCTGGCCTGTTGGTGGGTCCCGAGGACCGGAGTTGAGAACCACTGCATTAGCCAATTCGGCACCTATATGCTGATTCTGAAATGAATATTGTTTATGGACCCATGGATTTTATGTCTATTGAATAAAGGTGACTTTTTAAGGAGTGCAGCCGTCCAGCGTTTCTTCATTGTCTTCAGGCCTCGCCATGGTCAACCAAAGAAGTTGAGTGCACATGTGCAGCGTCATATCCATAGGTTGTCTTTGGGAAATAGATGATGCACAAGAAAGCCCCCAAACAGTTTGCTGAAGACAAGCAGACTAAGGACATGGGTTACTGGAACCGTGTCCTGTGGTCTGATGAGACCAAGACAAACATATTTGGTTCAGATGGTGTCAAGTGTGTGTGGCAGCAACCAGTTGAGGAGTACAAAGGTAAGTGTGTCTTGCCTACAGTCAAGCATGGTGGTGGGAGTGTCATGGTCTGGGGCTGCATGAATGCTGCCGGTACTGGGGAGCTACAGTTTATTGAGGGAACCATGAATGCCCACATGTACTGTGACATACTGAAGCAGAGCATGCTCTACTCCCTTCGGAGACTCGGCTGTAGGGCTTTATTCCAACATAACGACCCAAACACACCTCCAAGACCACTGCCTTGCTAAAGAAGTGGAGGGTAAAGGTGATAGACTGGCCAAGCATGTCTCCAGACCTAATCCCTATTGAGCATCTGTGGGGCATCCTCAAACTGAAGGTAGAGGAGCACAAGGTCTCTAACATCCACCAGCTCCATGATGTCATCATGGAGGAGTGGAAGAGGACTCCAGTGGCAACCTCTGAAGCTCTAGTGAACTCCATGCCCAAGAGGGTTAAGGCAGTGCTGGAAAATAATGTTGGCCACACAAAATATTGACACTTTGGGCCCAATTTGGACATTTTCACTTAGGGGTGTACTCACTTTTGTTACCAGCAGTTTAGGCATTAATGGTTGTGTGTTGTTGAGTTAGTTTGAGGGAACAGCAAATTTACACAAGTTGTACACTCACTAATTTACATTGAGTAAAATGTAATTTCTTCAGTGTTGTCACATGAAAAGATATAATAAAATATTTACAAAAATGTGAGGGTGTACTCACTTTTGTGAGATACTGTGTGTGTGTGTGTATATATATATATATATATATATATATATATATATATATATATATAGTGACAAACAGCCCATATCAGTTGTGGATGGTGTATATCTGCCACATAGAATCTTGAGATTCCTAAGGTAAATGGCTGGCAGGGAGAGGTCTGTAGGCAGCAAGGGGTTAAGTATTGATCACACCTTGCTCCCCTGCTGGGGTATAATTTTGCCTGACCTGTGTGTAATCAGGGGTGGTGCTGAGAAGGAGCAGGCTGTGAAGGAACATGTCTGCAGGTCTGAAGCAGACCCTGGGAGGTCTGTCCATTAGCCAGGAGGCTTATTTTCAGCTGATGGACGTTGTAGTTGTGGGACTGTTTTGCTATAGTGAATAAACACGGGCAGGATGCCCTTAAACCTGACATACGGCTGGATTACTTGTTTGGGGAACCCCTCCACTTGAAGCTGATCGCCCACAATATATATATTAATATACTACCTGCTCTGACTGTATATACAGTATAATTTGCACTAAATGCACTGTATATAGTCTAAACTGAATGCAGAGTATACATACAGTATCTCACAAAAGTGTGTACACCCCTCACATTTTTGTAAATAGAAAATGACACAAATGACACTTTGCTACAATGTAAAGTAATGAGTGTACAGCTTGTGTAATAGTGTCAATTTGCTGTCACCTCAAAATAACTCAACACACAGCTATTTATGTCTAAACCACTGGCAACAAACGTGAGTACACCCCTAAGTGAAAATGTCCACATTAAGCCCTATTAGCCATTTTCCCTCCCTGGTGTCATGTGACTTGTTATTGTTACACGGTCTCAGGTGTGAATGGGGAGCAGGTGTGTTTAAATTTGGTGTTATCGCTCTCACTCTCTCATACTGGACACTGGAAGTTCAACATGGCACCTCATGGCAAAGAACTCTCAGAGGATCTGATAAAAAGAATTGTTGCGATACATAAAGATGGCCTAGGCTATAAGAATATTGCAAAGACCCTGAAAATGAGCTGTAGCATGGTATCCAAGACCATACAACGGTTTAAGAGGAGAGGTTCCACTCAGAATAGGCCTCGACATGGTCGACCAAAGAAGTTGAGTGCACGTGCTCAGCGTCATATCCAGAGGATGTCTTTGGGAAATAGAGGTATGAGTGCTGCCAGCATTGCTGCAGAGGTTGAAGGGGTAGGTAGTCAGCCTGTCAGTGCTCAGACCATACCCTACACATTACTAGAGTTGAGCGAACCCGAACTGTAAAGATCGGGTCCGTACCGAACTTTTGGGTGTCCGGGACCCGGATCCGAACCCTGACTTTTCAAAAAAAGTCCGGGTTCGGGGTTCTGGTAATTTTACTAAAAGTTCTGAAAATTGCTGTAAAAAAGTCCTGGAAAGTCCTAGAGATCTGCAAAAGGAAGGAAATGGGGGTAAGGGTCGGACAAGTGCCCTACAAAGAAATGGGCACAGGAAAATAACTTAAAAGCATTTTTTTTAAAAAATCACATAAAAAAAATCAAAAATGGAGGTGGATGTGGACCATCTTCAAACTGTGTGTGAAAAGTATTAATTAACGGGAGAAGCCATATCACTGTTCTAAAATCATCTTCAAACTGTGTGAAAAAAGTATAAATTAGCCGGGGGAACCCATATCACTGTTCTACAATCATCTGAAAACAGTGTGTGAAACTTAAACAATAGCCAGGAGAAGCCATATCCCTGTTCTAAAATCATCTTCAAACTGTGTGTTAAACTTAAACAATAACCGGGAGAAGCCATATCCCTGTTCTAAAATCATCTGAAAACTGTGTGTGAAACTTAAACAATAACCGGGAGAAGCCATATAATAAAATATTTACAAAAAGGTGAGGGTGTACTCACGTTTGTGAGATACTGTGTGTGTATATGTATGTGTGTGTGTGTGTGTGTATATATATATTTATATATATATATATATATATGTATATATATATATATTAGGCTGTATATACAGTATCTCACAGGTCGCATGTATAGCATCATGCTCAAGTTGCATGGAGAAGCGAATGTGTGTGATTGCTATTGACGTCACTGCGCTGCTTGACTCTGGTAGTGTGATAACATTGGTCAAAAGCAGCTGTGTAAATCTGGCCAGGTTACACCCTAGCACTGGCAGGGTCATTTGCATCCATGGAGACACTCGTGACTACCAGACGGCGCTGGTCGAGATTGACACCCCTTGCGGCAGAGTGACCCATTCAGTGGGTGTGGTACCTTCCCTGCTTCATGAAGCCCTAGTGGGTAGGGATTTTCTCCATTTTTGGAGGTTGTGGGAAAGCACAGAGGGCCTGGAGGAAAGAGCTCCCCCTGCTGAGGAGGTATGGGAGTTCTCACCAGACCCTTTTTGCCAAACGGAAGGAGAGATTGGTGGCAGGACCGAGGAAAAAGGAGACCTTCTACCTTTTCCTGTAATGGCTGGGGAGCCGGAGGAGCTGGAAGATAGCTCCCAGCAGGTGGCTAATGACCCAGACCATGTCTCTGTCCCTGACGGAGAGAGTGAATCGAATGTAGTCCCTGACTTAGAGGTCCGGAGAGAGGAGTTCTGTACAGAACAACTACGGGATATCACTCTCCTCAGAGCCAGAGAAAATGTGAAGGTGATGGATGGGGATCCTCTGGACCCTAATTGGGGGGGTGTCTTTTCCCTACATGGCCAAAATGATTTGTTGTATCAGGTGGTGAAACATGGAGAGGTTGAACTGGAACAGCTAGTGATTCCCAAACCCTTCCGGCGGTTAGTGCTAGATCTGACCCATGGTCATGTAATGGGGGGACATCTGGGCATGGAAAAAAGCAGGGAGAGAATAACCCAGAGATTCTTCTGGCCTGGGTTGTATGCAGACGTCAAAGAATACTGTGAGTCATGCCCTGAGTGTCAAACAACAGCCCCGTCACCCCTTTTTTTGTTGTCCCCTTGTCCCACTTCCCATAATTGAAGTGCCATTAGAGCGAATTGCCATGGATCTTGTGGGACCAGTAGTAAAATCTGCCCGGTGACATCAGCACATCCTGCTGATCCTGGACTATGCGAGACGATATCCTGAGGCCATACCCTTGCGGAATACCTCCGCTAAAACTCTCACCAAGGAACTGGTCCAGGTGTTTACTCTGTTGGGGATCTCTAAAGAAATCTTGACGGATCAGGATACCCTGTTCATGTCCAGAATGACCAGAGAATTGTGCAAGTTGTACAAAATCTCCCATCTCCATACCTCTGTTTACCACCCGCAAACTGACGGTTTGGTGGAAAGGTTTAACAAGACCCTCAATAGTATGCTAAAAAAGGTGGTGGATAAAGATGAGCGAAATTGGGATTTTTTGCTGCCGTACTTCATGTTTGCAATATGAGAGGTTCCGCAGGCATCTACAGGGTGTTCCCCCTTTGAACTCTTGTATAGTAGACACCCCAGGGGGCTGCTAGATGTCGCAAAAGAGACGTGGGAAGGAGAAGCCATCCCATATAGAAGCACCATAGAGCACATCTCCTTGATGCAGGATCGAAATGCAGCTGTCCTGCTCCTTGTATGAGAGCATATGGAGCAAGCCCAGGAAGCCCAGAGAAGGGTTTACAATCGGGGTGCCTATGTTAGTTCCCATGGTCGAAAGTAAATTCCTGGGAATGGCAGGGTCCCTTTGAGATTAGGGAAAGAGTAGGTTTAGTAAACTACAAAGTTTACCAGCCTGGGAAACGGAATCCGGGGCAGATTTACCATGCTAATCTCCTAAAACCATGGAAGGAAAGGGAGAGTTTATTGGCAGTGCCCACTCCCCAAAAGGACAGGTTACCCCTAACCCCGGATGTCCCCATAACCGAGTCCTTGTCACTGACGTAACAAAATGACGTTAAGGAATTTGTCAGTAGAATTAGAGACTTTTTCTCTTCCCTACCCAGACTGACTACTGTGCTGGAACATGACATCATCAAGGAACCAGGGGTCCGTGTAAATGTAAAACCCTACCGAATACCTGAGGCTAGACGAGAGGTGGTGGTGAGAGATATAAAAACCATGTTGGCGTTAGACATGATAGAGGAGTCCCACAGCTCCTGGTCAAGCCCTATAGTACTGGTCCCAAAGCCCGATGGCACTATCCGGTTCTGTAACGATTTTAGGAAGCTGAATGAAGTGTCTAAGTTTGACGCATACCTGATGCCGCGGGTTGACGAACTTGTGGATAGGTTGGGAGGGGCCCGGTACATAACCCTAGACCTAACTAAGGGATACTGGCAGATCCCCCTAACAGTCAGCGAAGGAAAAAACTGCCTTCTTTACCCCAAAGGTGTCCTTCCAATACAAACCGAATGCTGTTTGGTCTGCATGGGGGCCCTGCATCCTTTAAGAGGATGATGGACAAGACTTTGAGGCCACAGCGGCCCTATGCAGTGGCCTATCTGGATGATGTCGTCATCCACAGCCCAGACTGGGAATCGCATCTGCCCCGGGTGCAGGTAATGGTAGATTCACTGGGGGTAGCAGATTTAAAAGCCAACCCAAAGAAGTGTGCCATAGGTCTAGAGAAGGCCAAATACATTGGGTATGTTATTGGTCGAGGTCTGATTAAGCCCCAGACCAATAAGATTGAGGCCATTCAAAAGTGGCCCCAACCGGTGAACAAGAAACAGGTTCGGGCCTTCCTGGGGATTACAGGACAGAGGAAAGCTCTATCCTGGATCTCAGAGGGAGAAAGCTGAGAGAGCTCTGTGTGCTAATTTGGACTCTAAGAACAAGGTTTTCACTGTGCTTATGTTTTGTGGGTGTCGGGGACACTGTATAGCTATTCAACAGGTGGGATCAAATACCTGAACCCAGAACCCGAACCCAAACTTTTTTTCAAATGTCCGGGTTCGGGTCCGGGTTACGGACACCCCAAAGTTCGTTACGGACCCGAACTTTACAGTTCGGGTTCGCTCAACTCTACTGGTAAAGAACAAAGTGAAAAATAGATATACAAACTAAATAAATCTCCCTACTCCATTTAAAAATGGCAATGTTTTCATAATATTTACTTTACTGATGGTCTGGTACTGGATTGTACCCGTCTTATAGTAGTGGGAATTAATAGTTACAGCTATAGTTTATTTATTTTTTTATTTATTTTTGGTACTTCTATAGCGCAGTCAATTTACGCAACACTTTACATATATATTGTGAATTCACACCAGTCCCTACCCTCAAGGAGTTTACAATCTAAGGTCTTTTGTCAGCAGTCACATCATCAATAAATACAAGAGAACCAGTTCCATTGGCAGTCATACATGCCCACTCCATGACACTACCACCACCATGCTTCACTGATGAGGTGGTATGCTTTGGATCATGAGCAGTTCCTTTCCTT
>BLSH010050579.1:55566-68562 GCA_018402905.1 Glandirana rugosa
TAGTCCCGACCTGACCGTGTTTTTAAACCGGGACCTGAAGTAGGTCTGGCCGGGTGAAATTAAAACGTTTGTACGTGTTTTTGTCATAGGACACGTAAACATGCTCTCACCGCAGTAGTGTCGGTCCGATATGTGTGTCGTCCTCGTGCGTATGGGTTTTCCTTCTGGCCACTTCCCCCTTCGGGGACCGTCGTCACAGTACACTGTTATTTTAGTACGGGTGCGACGTTCCCGAACAAATCCAGGTCCTTCGTACTTTTTTCCCTCTAAGCGAATGAACTAGGAGGTAAGACGATCTGACCAAGAGTCTCTCAGAAGAGAGGGTACGAGGTCGTCGGATTCCAGAAGACTACAGGATGTGATCAAGGCATCATCCCTCCAGTGGTTATGGACCCTGCTCTGTTCTTGATGATATCAGAGGACCTTAGACCTCTGGAGCATGGGGAAGGAGAACACATCATGTGGCTGAAGACTTATCACGTCCAGTGTAGGCCTATGGTTTCTGCATCAGTCTTGATGACATCAGAAGACCTTAGGCTGCTGGAGCATGGGAGAGAAGACTCTCTGAGAACCAGTCTAGCAGAATGGAGGATCAAGTAAGCGAATCTCCCTTTTTTCATGCTTCCTGGACCTAAACAAGCCCTTGCAGCGTGGGCATGATTTTATTGTCACATGACACTGCTGCCAGGGGCTTCCCCCTTCACCGGTCTTCCTTTTGGGTATGCGTGCTCCTGCTGTGTGTATAGCCTGGCTGTGATGACGCCACTCTCGTACAAATGCACAGGATACTGTTTTTGTGCATGTTTGCAAAATTAAAGTGGGCCGGTCTGGATGAAGTCCAGGGCCAAATTTTTGTGCCAGTCCAGCCCTGATGGCAGCCTACATGTGGGTTAACCCCGCCTCCTCTCCAATGCTATAGGACCCCTAATCCCATAAATGTGAGCCCTCGGCTAGAGACCGCGTTCTGTGACTAGCCCACTCCTTAATTCATGGGTGGGGACTCCGTCTGCCATGGAGTCCATCAGGAAAGGAAAATTACGGTAAGTATTTGACAGGAAATTTTCTGCTTTCCTGACAGACTCCATGGCAGCCTACGTGTGGGAAATAACTAGCCAAACCACACGGGAGGGTATGCTTTGCACACAAGAAATTTTAATTTGCCCCGTCAACTGACAAGACACAACGACCAAAGTTCACAGAGGACAAAGAAGCCAGTTCGACACAGTAATGCGACATAAATGTATTGATGGAGGCCCATGATGCTGCCCTGCAAATAACTTCTGGAGCCACATGGCGAGCGGCCGCCCAGGATGTCGCCAATCCTCTGGTGGAATGCGCAGTCACCGCCTCCGGAGGAGCCATCCCCTTCGCCCTATACACCTGCTGGATCGCCTTGACGATCCAAGCCGCAATCATCCTGGACGAGGCACGTTCTCCTCTGTTCTTTCCAGAGTGTAGCAGAAAAAGATACTCTGAGCGTCTAAAGGAGGACGTCACCCGGAGGTATTCCCTCAATACTTCACCCACATCTAGTGGGTGCACCGCTCCGGATCCTGATGCTCTAAACGTAGGGAGGACGATTTCATGATTCTCGTGGAATACTGACGTCACCTTCGGGTTTGACTTGAGCATGGTTATAAGCGCTACCCTATCTGGGAAGAAAGACAGGAAGGGTTCTTTATGACCAAGGGAACCAATCTCTGAGACCCGCTTGGCCGACGTGACCGCTACCAGAAAAGGGGCCTTCAAGGACAGTTCCTTCACTGAGGTTGGCCCCGCTGCCGCTGAGAGCGAGTCCAGCACTAGCGGAAGATCCCACTTGGGGAACCTAGGTCTCCTCTGAGGTCTCAACCTTGCTGCCCCTCTAAAGAACTGCCGGACCCAAGGGTGAGAGGCCCACGCGGACCCGGAGAAGGCTGACAGTGCCGAGACTTGAACCCTCAGGGAGCCAACCACCAAGCCCAGGTCTAGACCTGTCTGTAGAAAACCCAGGATTGTCTGAACATCCAGATCCCTAGACGACTTCTTTGTGGCAGCCGCAAACTGCACAAACTTGGCCCAGATCCTTCCATACACCCTGTTCGTACTGGTTCTTCTTGAACTCATGTGAGTGGAGATGACATTCTCCGAGCAGCCTAGGGCTTCCAACCTCCCCCTTTCAAAAATCAGACCGTCAGCTTCAGAACCGCTGGGCAGGGGTGTAGGACTGACACCTGGGATAGCAGGTCCGGTCCGAGGGGGAGGGGCACCAGATCCCGGGTGCTCAGCTGGGTGAACAGAGGAAACCACGGCCTGTTCGGCCAGTACGGGGCCACCGTCACCACTCCGACTGTTTCCGCCCTGAGCCTCCGTAGGAACCTCATAATGACCGGGCATGGAGGGAAGGCATACGCCTTGCTGAACTCCCATTTGTCCGTCAGGGCGTCCGTCCCACAGGCCTGGCTGCAATAATTCCGAGTGTAGTACCTGCTGACCTTGAAATTGCAGGGGAAGGCAAATAAGTCCACCTCCGGCTGTACTCCCAACGACAGGATCCACTCGAATGTCTCGTTGTGGAGAGACCACTCAGTATTGTCCAGTCGAACTCTTGAGAGGAAATCTGCCTGGACATTCTGGACTCCGGGAACAAATACTGCCGAAATGTCCACTAGGTGCCTCTGGGCCCATGACAGGATTGGCTCGACTTCCCGGAGTAGGGTGGGGCTCCGTGTCCCCCCTTGTCTCTTCACATAGGAGACTGCTGTTGTATTGTCCATCCTGAGAAGAACTGCTTTCCCCTTCAGAAGGTGACTGAAGGTCTGAAGCGCCTGAAAGGCCACACGTAGCTCTAACACATTCGAGCCTGGCATACGGGCGCAGGACTCCCACCTGCCTTGTGCCAGTTCCGACCCATAGTGAGCCCCCATCCTATACCGCTGGCGTCGGTGGTCACCACAGCCCATCAGACCAGGGAGATGGAGTGGCACGTAAGTAGGTTCCTCCATTGCAGCCACCAGGGGATGCTGGCCCTCATGGCCGAAGTCATGCGGATGAGCTGGCTGTTGTTGCTCGAGTCCCACTGGCGGAGGAATCCTGCCTGCCTGGAAGGGACGTAGCCTCCAAAGGGCCCACTTTACCATTGGCGTTGTGGCAACCATAGTGCCAATGATCTCGAGGCAGTGAGAGGCCCTCAGATATGGGGATGCCAGGGCTCGTGACACCCTCTCCCTGATGACAGGAATTTTCTCTGCCGGCAGAGAGATCGTACACTTCACCGTATCGAACTGAGCCCCTAGGTATATCAAGCACTGGGCTGGCTCCAGCTGGCTCTTCTCCAGGTTTAGCAACCAGCCGAACTTGGTCAGGGTGGAGACGACCTGGTCTCTGTGGACAAGCAATTGCTCCCTTTCCTGGGAGAGCAGGAGTAGATCGTCGAGATAGTGATACAATCGGATCCCTCTTGTCCTGATCAGCGCAACCACGGCCAGAAGTACCTTGGAAAAGGTACAAGGAGACGCTGAAAGTCCGAAGGGGAGACAGGTAAACTGAAGATGTCTTGGTCCAACCGCGAACTAGAGGAACCTGCCGAACCCCTCTTCTACTGGCACATGAAAATAGGCGTCTTTCAAGTCTATCAAGACCAGCCAGTCGCCCGGTTGCACGGCCTGTTGAATTGTGGATAGTGTCTCCATCTTGAACTTTTCTTATTGAATAAATTTCTTCAGATACGTCAAGTCTATAACTGGACGCCAGGAACCATTTTTCTTTTGTACGAGGAAAAGAGGTGAGTAAACTCCCCCGAACTCCTCGTTTTTCGTGACAGGTAGAACCACTCCCTGAACCATCAGCGAGTCCACATAGTCCGGGAGGATCTGCCTTCTCTCTTCCGCCCGTGGAAACACTGTTGCGACAAACCTTTGCGGGGGGTGGCGATGAAAGACCAAGTGTGACCTCTTGACACCGTCTCAATGGTCCAGCGGTCCGAGATCAAGGCCGCCCGGACGTGACGGAAGCGGCGCAGATGCGCCCCCACCCGACCCACCTGGATGGGCCCAATCTCAAAAGGACTTGGCGCCATCCCGGGGCCCGGACGCCTGCCCCTTGGCAGACTTCTGCCCTGTCTGCCCTCTTCGCCAGTTCCTCCTAAAGTCTCTGCCTGGCTTGTAAGAACGTGCTTCCCTCGAACGCTCTGTACTTCTTCTCCTGCGTTGCAGCCTCTTCTGGCCAAATAGACGCTTATCCTGGGGGATGAATCCCGACTCCCCCCCCCCGTGGCCCGGGCTATGGCACTGTCCAATTTGTTGCCGAACAGGGAGGACCCCTCAAAGGGGATCCTGCACCAAGCTTGCTTGGACGCCGGGTCAGCACACCAGGGGCGTAACCACAACGCCCGCCTGGCCGTGACCGAGGACAGCATAGTCCGGGCCAAGAGGCGGATAAGATCAATGGAGGCCTCCCCCCAGAAAGGCTGTTGCTAGCTTCAGCTCTTGAACTGCCGAGCTACTGAGCAACTCTTCAGAGACACCCCTGATCACCGAATCCACATTCTCCGTCCAGGATTCCATTGCTTTGGACAATGCTGCGAGGGCCAAGGCCGGCTTTTGAGGTCCTGGTCGATCTTCCTCTCCAGGCCATCCCTGAAAGACACCGCATCTTCAAGCAGGAGAGTAACATGCTTAGCTAGACGCATCAGGGCTGCATCTACCAGAGGGGTGTTCTCCAGATGCCTCACGTCTTCTGACTTAAAGGGGTAAAGGCTTGCCGTCTTACCGGACATGGACGACTTACTGTCCGTTTTTTCCCATTCTTCCAAAATAATTTCCTTCAGCTCCCCCAGGAGCGGGAAGCTGGGGCGCTCTTTTCCCAGGTGTTTAAAGAATTTCCTCTGCTTCGCCGGCGGCGTGGAGGGATCTTCCCACTTGAGGGCCTCTTTAACTGCCTTAATCAGCGGGGATACCAGGGTGAAATCAAAGCCGCCCGGAAAGTCATCCGCTTCCATCTCGCTGTCTGAGGACCTGAGCGAGGAATCATACGGCCGGAATGAGCCCGTATCCTCCGGGACTTCGTCGGCCACTGAGCCTGACATGGTGGTGGTATGGCTCCGTGTGTGAGGTGCGCCCCATTATTTTAGGGACTGCTGCACTACACGCTTCACCAGCGACTCCATCTGCTAGTTTTCTGTATTCCTTTCCCCAACTGCCCGGGCATAACAGGGGTCACACAGAGACTTGCCCTCTGGGACTCATGCCCGACATCCCCAGCAGGCCCTGTGATCAGAGTGGCTGTCATGGCGGTGGGAGCGGTGCCTGGAGGAGGAATGGGAACGTCTCCTCTGATGATGATCCACAGACGGGGAGTCACGTCTGGACCTGGAGGAAGAGTGATGATGCTGTTGCAGTTTGGCAGGGGCTTGGTGGGCCATATACTGATGGCCGGACCTGGAAGGGCTGAAAAAAAGAGAGAGAACACACACAGGGCTTAGTCAGAGTGCTTCGCCCTACACGCCCCACCCCACCCTCCCGCCCTCCCCCGCACATACCTTGTGCGAGGAGGCTGACCGCAGGAGGGCGGTGATTTGTCCATCCTACCCGGTAGGCACAGGCTTCAGGCTGGGGGGAGGGGAGAGCAAGATGTAAGGAAAGCACCCTTTCTCTTTCTTTTCTTTTTTTTTTTTTTAATCTCTTACACAATTTACCACAGTCTCCCCTTTTTATTTTTTTAAAATGTATTTATTTAATTATATATATTTATTATACATATATATATTTTTTTTCCATTCCACCCCCCCTTCCCCTTTAAGGGGGCTCCCCAGCTGGGGCGTACCTTGAAGCAACGATCCAGGGAGTGGGGAAGCCGTCACAACTGTCCACAGAGTCTTCCCAGAGATTCTGGGACTCGACGGCCCTTTGAATCCTCCGCCCTGTGACGTCACCCCCGCGTGCCTGCGCCTTAGGGTCACGCCGTACCGCGCCTGTGCAGCCACCGGGCCCCGTGGCGCACCGCGCATGCGCGAACCAGGCCTCAGTTCAGCCGAGGCCGGTGCATGCGCACCCCCACTGTGACCCGGAAGACATAGCCACAGCGGCACCCCTGGAATGCAGGAGTGTTCCAGGCGCCATCAGAGCCCCGGCAACACCGAGGCCCCACCAGGGGATTCAGGGGACAACAGAATAAAGATAAACACAGGGGCAGAAATGAGAGGAAAAACGGAAGGCAGAGGGAAAAAAAAAGAACACAGCTGCCATGGAGTACGACCTGATGGTCGGCCACCTGCCAAGCGTCTCATTCCAGGGCATCCACAGGCTGTCCCCATCACTGGACCTCGTTGAGCCTGAAGCCACTCACCCGCTCGTGGCTGGGTCCTGGGCTGCACCGCGTCACCGGATGCCCGACTCCCTTGATTCGCGCGTTTGACACGTGAGTGATCCTTCCAAACCATAATCCAAGGAGGAGGACAAAAAATGAACGCGGTCTCTAGCCGAGGGCTTACATTTATAGGATTAGGGGTCCTATAGCATTGGAGAGGAGGCAGGGTTAACCCACACGTAGGCTGCCATGGAGTCTGTCAGGAAAATTATATTTTCTACTTTTTTGTTATTAGAAAATTACAATAAACGAAATTTTAGTCATACATTTTTTGCCAAAATGCATGCAGCCACATGTCTCGGGTAAAAAAAAAGCCAATTAGCATATATTTATTTTACGCAAAAGTTATAGCGTCTACAATCTAGGGCACATCTTCTGGAATTTACACAGCTATGACTTTATGACTGCCTATTTTACTTCCTGAGGTGCTAAAATGGAAGGGCAGTACAACCCCCCCCCCCCAGATGACACCATTTTGTAAAGTAGACACCCCAAGGAATTAGCTGAGAGGCATTTTATTTGTTTGTCACAAGTGATTGAAAAATGACAAAAAAATAAATAAAAATTACAGTCACTGAAATTATATGCTCACACATGCCATGGGTATATGTGAAATTATACCCCAAAATACATTCTGCTGCTTCTCCTGAGTACGGGGATACCCCATGTGTGAGACTTCTTGGGAGCCTATCCGCGTACGGGACCCCAAAAACCAATCACCGCCTTCAAGATTTCTAAGGGCAAAAATTCTAAGGGCAAAAATGTATGCCTTTACCCCCCCCCCCCACATGACCCCATTTTGGAAAGTACACACCCCAAGCTATTTGCTGAGAGGCATGTTGAATCCATGGAATATTTTATTTTTTGTCACAAGTGATTGAAAAATCACAAAAAAAAAAAATGTGCATAAAGTTGTCACTGAAATGATATATTGCTCACATATGCCATGGGTATACATGGAATTACACCCCAAAATACATTCCGCTGATTCTCCAGAGTACCAAATAGAAAGAAAGTACTGCCCCAGTACATAAGCAGGACTTTAAGCGGCAGTACATAAATCAGACCAATTGATAAAACATATACAAATTTATTGTTTACAAAATTGTATAAAAAGTGTATCACATATACACATTATATAAAAACAATGTGGCAACAATAATACAGGGCACAATCAAGATTGACAAATTGTGAGCATGACGTGGAGCTTCTGTCTTCTTGAGCATAAGCCCAACATGTTTCGGGACAGTATCATTCACCATGTACAGAGCAACAGATAGGGAAAACATTACTGAGTGGCTACTCACCACATACAGCGGACGTGAGCGTATGTTCCACAACAAGGGAGCCACCGTCCACTTGGACAGGAAAAAATAGGGAAGAGAAAGGGGCAAGAAGCCCCAAGCATCAAAAGATTCCACTTCAGTGGGGTGAGAGGAAACCAGGACCCAAGATCAACCCCATGGGGCGGGAAGGCCAACAGTATCAACACAAGGACTCCCCATAAAAGCAGCCGAGGCCACAAAAGGGAGGGAGCCCTGCACTGGCGGTGGTGACCCCAGGTAGGGGAAAAAAGTCATCAATAGTTATCTGGAATAGAAAAGGGAAGATATGTGTACATGTGTACATATACGGTATATGAGTCAATGTGGTAATGCTGATGGTGCGTTCAACATATGGTGAAAACACTTCAAAGCCACAGGGGATCATTACGAAATTGCAAGAAATACAAGTGTGGAGAGAGAATTGACCCCAGCACGTTCTCTAGGGTGCACACAACCACGATGGGCCTAACCCAATGGCCTCACTATATATCAACTAGATCAAACATACAAGGAGCCGGTACCAGCCAGACTATTAAAAAGCTTAGACAGATTATATATTAAAAAGCATGACTTCCATGGTATACAAAGTATAATTCACCAAAAGTAAGTACAAATAGGGCCTTACGTTTGGCTATGAGCCATTGTTCCCAATAGGAAGCTACATAAACAGCCACCCATTCAATAAGTGATGGAACTATTCACAAAAGTCAAGTGATTCAATGCGCATGCGCAATCGCCCGGCTCCGTGCAAGGCTGAACGGAGCAACCCCGCAGCCACACAGGGTTGCCAGGGCAACACAGGTGCCGCGTACAGCAAGTCAAAATATCCCCAAAAGGGGATGTAAGGATCGCCCAACCGGACAAAAAGGTGCGTATGTCAAAAGCACAAAAGTAAAGAAAAGACAGTAATGAATAGAAAGAAACGAGAGGACACAGCCATAAAAAGGAAAAAGGGGGGAGGCAACCCACACATGTCAAATGGGTGTCCCCAAGTGGACACATCCTGAAGACCACAAAAAGTGGTCACTCCCCCCCACGACTATGTAGATAATAGAAGAGGAAATGGTCCCCCATCCCAGGGCCAAGTGGTCGGACAGCACAGAGTCCCAGAATGAGTCCCCAAAGGCCCATCTGCATGGCGCCACCCCAAGGGGTCACCATGGGGGGCGTCATGCAGAGGGGCCCCACCGACGCAGAAGGGAGACCTGGGAATACAGGCACCCTAAAAAAAAAGGGGGTCCCCATTGGACCCATCTCCTACATAAACCTAGCGCCCGGCCCCCAGGAGGCCTGGGTGCACCGGGCGGTAGATGCCAGTCACCACTGCACTCAAGGAGGAGGGGGACCCAAGGGCCCCCACCCAGTAAAACCCAGGCCGCCAGGCAGCCCATGAAGCGAAAAGAAATGAAAAAGAACAAAAAAAGAAGGAGAGAGAAGAGATAAAAGGGGAGGGGGGAGAAGGAGAGGAGGGAGGGGAAGATGGACGATGGTCATCTGTGGCGGGGCACACAGCCCAGATCCACATAGGTGGGCTGGAAGCTGAAACAAGAGAGAACACACACAATCACATACATAATAATATACATAGCATCACTGTTAGCCAGTTCTTACATAGGAAATCACATATATATATATATATATATAAATCAACTCATAGCAGGCAGTGGCCAGAGGTTCCCTCAAGCAATTGTTGTACATTGTCCCTGTCCCAGCCACCCGAGGCAAATCCCTCCAGGAAGGGTCTATAACTCAGATGCTCATTGATGCCGGGGGGGGTGGCCTGAAGAGCCACTATCCAGTGTGACTCACGCTGCAATAGGACCTTGTCCCAGTCTCCCCCCTCTAGCACTGGGGTGTATGCGATCCAGAATAAGAAAGGAGAATCTAGGACAGCAGCCCCGATGGTATCTTAGGACATGACGTCTCAGAGGTGCCTCTGGGTTAGCTGTTTTGATATTGGCAATGTGTCTCAGCGCCTGTTTGGAAAATTCTTGTATTGTATTGCCAACGTAGAACCCCCCACACTGGCACACCGACAGGTACACCACGTAGGGGGTTCTACAATTGGCAAAATGCTGAGGTTTGTAAGGAGTGCCATTGGGCAATACTAATGTGCCCTGGGTGTTCATATATCTACATATTGAAAACCCCCCACATGTGTAGGTGCCCCTGCGTTTGCAAGGATCACCCCGGGAGGAGCCAGTATATTCACTGCTGACCAGCTGATCCCTGAGCGATCGTGCACGTTGGTAAGTAATTGCTGGGATAAGGGGCAAGTGAGGTTTCAAAGAGGAGTCTGAGATTAACAGATGCCAATGTTTCTGTATAATTATTCTGATAAGCTTGTGTTGTCTGTTATATCTGGTGATAATCCTTGTAGTCTGTCCTTTCTAAGACAGGTTCTAGAATAGCCTCTCAGCAAAAGTCTCTCTCTTAGTTTGTTTGCTTCATATAAAAAATCAGTAGGATTGGAACAATTACGTTTTAAACATAAATATTGTGAAAAAGGGATAGAGCTGACCAGTGGTGCGGGAAGAAAACTATCCGCATGGAGTATAGTGTTCCCGGCTGTTGGCTTCCTGTATAGTCCACTGGAAAGACTGCCATCACCCTCTTTTTGAAAGAATGTTAATTTTCTAAGATCATGAACCATGGTAAATTGCAAGTTGAAGTTATTATTGTTCAATCGTTTCAGGAAATCCTCAAGTAAGTCCATAGGTCCCTCCCAAATGAGGAGGACATCATCTATATAACAAAACCATACTTGAATGTGACGTATCATAGATGTCATTTGTTCGTCTGAAAATAGCGAACGTTGCCACTCCCCCTGGTACAGATTGGCGTACGATGGGGCACAACAAGTCCCCATCGCAACTCCCTGTACCTGGAGGAAGTGGGAACCATCGAAAGTAAACACATTATGTGTGAGGATACAGCTTAAGGCCTCTTCCAGAAAGGCATTGATTTTTATATTGTCATCCTTGTGGGATTGAGACAAAGTCTGTCTTATTACTTCCAACCCTTTACTATGGGGAATAGAGCTGTAAAGAGCTTCAACATCTATGCTAACCAGAACCGCTTCTGGTGAGACATAGATTCCCTCAAGTTGTTGTAAGAGATGTATTGTATCCCTCACATAGGAGGGTAAGCTCACTACAAAGGGTCTTAAGTGGGCATCTATGAACTTGCTGAGATTTTCAGTGATGCTACCATTACCTGAAATTATAGGTTTACCCGGAGGAGTGGCAGAATTCTTGTGGACTTTTGGGAGACTATAAAATGTGGGTGTCCTGGGATGTTTTACCCGGATGAAATCCCATATGTCCTTGTCAATGAGATCTTTCGCATAGGCCTCATCCACCATGACATAGAACCGAGCATTGAATTTCTCGATCCTAGATCTTGGGACAGGCCTATACCAATCTCTATTGCAAAGGATGTCCAAACACATTTTTCTATATTGGTCATTATTCATGACCACGATATTGCCCCCTTTGTCAGATAGCTTTATTGCAAGGTCATGACATTTTTTGAGGTTTTCTAGAGCCAGTTGTTCAGCATATGAGAGATTACACTGTGGTGTATGTGCTCTGATTCTCTTGATTTCAGCCGTAGTAATAAAAAGGAAAGCTGCCAAATTGGGATTGGAACTTAGATTGGGGAACCTGTCAGACTTCCTTTTAGGAGCCTGGACATTGGGATGGACTTTCTTTTGAGCAGTAATATGTTCCTGTAGCACCTCCTCCAACTCAGAGGGGTCCAGCAGTTCCGTGGAGTCCTGCTCCTCCAATGAAGATAGTAGATCATCCAGTGCCTCCTGGGAATGTGTGTCCAGGGGCCTGGATGATGTACCACTGGTAGACTTCGAATACATACTTCTGTAAAGTAACTTTCTGCCAAATAAGTTGAGATCCTTAATTATCTCAAAGGGGTCAATGTCTGCCTTAGGGCAGAAGCTGAGCCCCCTAGACAGTAAGGTCTCCTCTTCCCTGGACAAAATGTGACTGGATAGGTTAACAATTTTAAAGTTGATAGGTGAATCCGTGTCAGATGTGTTCAATTTGTAGTTGGGGCTGGATTGGCCCCAGGTACTAAAAAAGTTGTATCAGTGGAACTATTGGAAGACTGCGTGGAAATGGAAGCAATGGTGAGAGTGCAAGAAGAGGAAGTGTCCGACGTGTTAGAGATGATAGTGGTAGAGTTAGAAAGGGTGGAGGAACCCTCCCCTGGTGAAGCGGTGGGACATCCACCACATGAGTTACCTTTACCGACGGAGGCAAGAGGGAACATAGAAGTGTGCTGAGTCGAAGATTCAGTAGGTTTTTTTTTAGAGGAATTGGAATCCTCTCCTGGTTTAACATGTTGTTTTCTTTTGGACATCTTTCTAGAACAAGAACCTTTAAATGAGGAGGCAGAATTAACAGAGTTAATAGAGGAACTAGATCCCATGTCACTGGTATTGTGGTTGGTGCCCAGGGGGTTCCTTCGGGGTAATTGATTGTTAAGGTGCCACCTGTAGGCCTTCCCCTCCTGGAACGCTCCTTTATCGCTCCAAAATTTCCTATCCTTGGTTGCCATAACATCATGTGTGGTACGATCCAGGGAACCCTTGATCCTTTCCTCATGACTTTTAAAGGCATCCAATGATTTAAAAGGCTGCAGTTTCTGATATATCAGATCAACATCCTTGTCTAGAGAGGCCATCCTTTTACGATATTCTTCGATAAGCAGCATCATCATGGATCTCATACAGGTCTGTAGGATATTTTACACTTCTTTTTGAACCCTTGATCTAGGTCCTCCAGGAGTGGAAAAATGTGTACCCGCAGGCCGAACGCATTAATGTCCTCCTTAAGGTATCTTTCAAAGCTATCAATATGCCAAAAATATGCTGCTTTCTTTTCCACCAGTTTTCCTAAACAGGAAAACAGGGAAAATAGTTCAGAATTAGGTGCCTCCTTTCTAGCATATTCCTCGGAATAGCCTGCCATCAAATTCTCCCACTCCCTACCCTGAAACATCGCGAACAAAGTCTGCAAGTATTGTAAATTGAATGCAAACTTAATAGCTCATAAATAATCAAAACTGAACACAAATCAACATATGTATGTCACGTGGGTTGAAACCCTTGCATATATAAGTAAGTGTTTTGTTGATACGAGAGTTGGGAGACGGGGGGGTGGGTGACGTAATTGTTCCAATCCTACAGATTTTGTATATGAAGCAAGCAAACTAAGAGAGAGACAGACTTTTGCTGAGAGGCTATTCTAGAACCTGTCTTGGGCTTTCAATAGGGCCAATGGTCGCACACGTCAAAGCCTACTCT
>BLSH010050597.1:95438-135442 GCA_018402905.1 Glandirana rugosa
GGGTGAAACACCCACCTGTCACCAACCATTTGACAATAAACCAACCATCTTCTATAACGACGAACTCAGAATCACTGGTTCGTACGACCAGACAATTACCAATTGTCGACAAGAAAAACCGTAATTTCCAATTTCAAGTAAAGTATTAATTTTACCAAAATTTGGGTTATTTCCCCGGTACTGGTTTTGAAAAGGTGTTAGGAACTACACACAAATAAAATATAAAATCCATACAAGAATTCCATACTACCCACAATTACCCCCACATGTTAGGGTATACGTTCCAATCACAAGAGAGAGAAGTATGACATGAAAAAAAGTATCGAAACACCAAGTTTTTGTTTTTTTTTCAAGTCTTACCTAATTGGACTAAATGTAACTTGGGTACCCTTTTAAACGGAGCCAAGTACTGGTTAAGCCAAGCGCTGGTCTCGGTCAAGTGTTTAATTCAGCTGTTAACCATTAACAGACCAGCATGCTTGGTCACTAAGACTCAAGCAGCAATATCTTCTACCAACCAAATAACAGTTTACCAACCACTGTCCACCCACAAAGTGGGCGAAATTACCCAAAAGAATGACCTTCAATATCAAACAGAACTTTTGTTAACCAATAATAGACCAACATGCTTAGCCACTAAGACTCAAGCAGCAATATCTTATACCAACTAAGTAATAGCGTACCAACCACTGTCCACCAACAAAATGGGCGACACTACCCCTACAAAGAGGGACCGCAACGAGGGGAAATAACAAAAGGGAGGTAGGGTGGGAGAGCAGGTCAAAAGATCCAAAAGGAAGGCTGAGGAGAATCCAGATGTGAGTCCAGCTGAGAGAGCTGAGGTAACTGCTGACTCAGTGGCAGGAGAGGATATAATTAAAAGGTTGCACTCACTGGCTAGATGTTTCCCGCCAATAGTTTTGTCACCAATCCAGTGCTCAGCAGCTGAGGTAAATATTCCTAGCAAGAGCAGGCAGCTTGTCACCTGAAATACAAAACAGAAAGAACCAGCAAAGCAGCCATAGGCAGACACATGTACTTAACAATCACCATAGCCCTCTATTAAGAGTAAAATGTATTTATAAAACAAATGGGTGTTAGGGTTGACAGTCCTATGGGGCCACTTCTCTATTTTATTCTTTCGTGATCCTGTCATGGGATTGTACACCCCATTAACACCCATCGTACCTTAAGAACATACCTAAAATATAAAATAAACACACAACAAGGATTGTGGAAAAGTTTTGGCCGCGGCCCCTTTATTGGCTTTAAAACCATTTAATTATGAAATGAACCTTAACTTTTAATACCAAACAGAACAGCTGTTAACCAATAACAGACCAACATGCTTGGTCACTAAGACTCAAGCAGCAATATCTTATACCAACCAAATAACAGTTTACCAACCACTGTCCACCCACAAAGTGGGCGCCATTCCCCAAAAGCCAGGTTACCAACCTGGCCCCCCACCATCACCACGGCCTAAACAATCACTCTTTACAATCCAGCATTGAAGATGCCCTTACCAATGATTGAGAAAATGTACCAAAAACATAGCTCCCAAATCTCTGAAATTATAAAGAGGGACATTCTTTCACACAGTAAGTAGCAAATGACATGTCCCCGGTTACAGGGACCACAAAGATCTAATATGCAGAAAATGATTGGATAAACAACACAAGTGCATTTTTCTTACCTCTACATTTCCTTTATAGTGGCTTTTCAAAGCAACAAATGCAGTAATCTAGAGGCTGGATAAAAAGTTTAGGGCAGCATACCACTTTTGGCAGTAAAATACTACATTTTCTATAGAGATGCATACTTCCGACCAAAACAAGGGACAACTGAAGCTGCATCAGGGACAGAGGAATTTGGTCCCAAAGGAGGGGCGGTTGGGCACTATGCCAAACACTGCTAGACCTCTGATGAAAGTCACTAATAATGAGTATACAGTAAATCAGCATTTCAATCAATTCACATGATGGTAACTGTACCATGAACTGAAGCCCAGGCCTAGAAAACCACTTATTTGTAGAACGAACCGTTCCCATTTTATTTGGAAGGTCTAATATTTTGAATCCACCTAAATCATTCCCTTACAGGTGAACAAGTATATCCAACACAGCTCACACTTGCAAATAAGAAACAAGATCAACCAGCTATTCCAAATACATACCCCATATACCCTGCAAGAGAAATGGAATGTTATCAGGAGGAAAATAAAATCCTCCACACCGGAAAACATATAAATGTCAACTATTAATAAAAATGTCATACTATTAATTAATTAATTTATTTATTATTATAAAAGGCTGGGACATGCGTAATAAATGCAAAGAGCAGGATGGACATAAAGAGCAGGGCACCCATCTTCGTCCTGATGCACTCCCTATGTAGCAACTGCATATACTGCACCATCAACATCTTTTAGGGACAGATTTTAATTATGATTCTGATAAAGGAGAGCCATTCACATGCGACAAAAAAAAAGAAAGAAAAGCCCGGCTAATAGTTAAAATTGTTGAATGGCCTAAGGCATGAAATAATAAACACCTATCCTTGTCTTGCTAATCCAATTCTGCAAACACTTTTGTCCAGCAAGTTAACAACTTGCCTCAACTAACCAGACTGAACTGAGTAGGAAAGCAGTTCTAAAGTGTTTTATATGCATAAGAACAAATTGATTCCATAGCAGTAGCAAAATGACATGACATGTTGAATGCAATTTGTGACCCAATAGTAGCATATAAACATAGCTTCTAAAATCCTTTTTGGAACTCCTTAGCAAAAGCTAGAATTATATGCAAAGTCACTGGGGTTGATTTACTAAAACCAAATAGACTGTGCACTTTGCAAAGTGCAATTGCACTCTGAAAGTGCAGTTGCTCCAAAGCAAAGTAAATGAGGTAAGGCTTCACTTTGCAAAGAATACCCAATCAAGTGCGAGGAAAATAAAAAAACAGCATTTTTGCTTGCACATGATTGGATGATGGAAGTCAGCAGAGCTTTCCCTCATTTACTAAGCTCTGGAGCAACTGCTCTTGCAGAGTGCAACTGCACTTTGCAACGTTTATTTGCCTTTAGTAAATCAACCCCATTGTGTCTAAAACTAACAGTTTTGATGAAAGAGTGTGGAAACAACCACTATGATACATGTCATATAACGGCCAAAAGAAGCAACCAGTGGCATAGATAATGCAGTTTGTTTCAGCAAGGGAATGGAATATTATATTGGATATACAGTATCTGCAAGCAAAAACTAGTGTTAAGGACATTGTAGGCCTTTGCCTACCGCTGAGGCAACAGGTGTTCTGAAACACTGGAAACATAGAAAAGCAAAGCATCTGCTAATAAATATTTTGCTACACAGGATATGTCTTACTTGAACCTTAACGAAGCCAAAAAGCTTCTCAATACTGTACTGTAAGTGTCTTCACAGTACTGTACACTTTCAGTGTCTCTCTGTGCCCCGCAATCTCACCAGAGCATGGAAAAGCAGGGAAAATGGCCGCAAATTGTGTTTGTGAACCGAAGCAAATTTTTGGGAACTCTTCTGTTCGTGAACTGAGTTGTTTGTGAACAGAAGCGTTCGTGAACCAAGGTACCACTGTATATATATTTATATACACACACACACACACACTATATTGCCAAACATATTGGGATGCCTGCCTTTACAAACACATGAACTTTAATGGCATCCCAGTCTTAGTCCGTAGGGTTCAATATTGAGTTGGCCCACCCCTTGCAGCTATAACAGCTTCAACTCTTCATGGAAAGCTGTCCACAAGGTTTAGGAATGTGTCTATAGGAATGTTTGACCATTCTTTCAGAATGATGTTGGATGAGAAGGCCTGTCTTACAGTCTCTGCTCTAATTCATCCAAAAGGTGTTCCATTGGGTTGAGGTCAGGACTCTGTGCAGGCCAGTCAAGTTTCTCCACCCCAAACTCGCTCATCCATGTCTTTATGGAATTAGCTTTGTGCACTGGTCCAAATCATTTGGTAGAGGGGAGATTATGGTGTGTGGTTGTTCTTCAGGGGTTGGGCTTGGCCCCTTAGTTCCAGTGAAGGGAACTCTTAAGGCGTCAGCATACCAAGACATTTTAGACAATTTTTATGCTCCCGACTTTGTGGGAACAGTTTGAAGATGGCCCCTTTCTGTTGCAACATGAATGCGCACCAGTGCACAAAGCAAGGTTCATAAAGACATGGATGAGCAAGTTTGAGGTGGAGGAACTTGACTGGCCTGCACAGAGTCCTGACCTCAACCTGATAGAACACCTTTGGGATGAATTAGAGTGGAGACTGTGAGGCAAGCCTTCTCGTCCAACATCATTCCCCTAGACACACTCCTAAACCTTGTGGACAGCCTTCCCAGAAGAGTTGAAGCTGTTATAGCTGCAAAGGGTGGGACAACTTCATATTGAACCCTACGGACTGTGCATGTAAAGGGAGGCATCCCAATGCTTTTGGCAATATAGTGTATATGTGCGTATATATACAGTATATATATATATATATATATATATATATATATTTTTTTTTTCTGATGTGATTGCTAATTGTCTACAAATAGGGGGATTGTAACATAACTTTCCCAGAAATGGTCTGGTCTCCCTCCTTGTTTTGTCAGTGTCCTTTGCTATTTTAGCAAGTGTACAATAAAAATAGCTGGATGAGATTAAAAATGCCTTCTTCTAATTCAACATAATACTAAGCTTAAAAAGATAACGTCATAAGATATTTTAAAGTATAACCAGGCAGTATGTGGTGAGGTAGGCTTATGTAACCAGAAGCTCTTCACTAATGCGCCAGAAAGAAGAGAAAAGCCATCTCAAAACAAAATATTATTTACATGATGACATCTAAACACCTTCTGATTTAAGAAGGCCAGTTGTACTTTAAGTATTTTATTTCAAACTTTTAATTTTAAATACTCATGGTTGTCCTGTTTTTTAGAGGTGAATCTTGTGCATCACGGAAAATAATCATGCAAGTATCTAAGTATTATAAATGGTCTATTAAAACTCTTTGGTGTGCCCTACTTTCCATCAAGAGTTTATTCATTTTGATTTGTAGATTAACAATGTAACATACATAGTTATGCCACTGCAAAGTGTCACATTTATTCATATATACAAACACATACACAAGCAAACTCAAATGCATATTGTATAACCACATTCTGTGTTTTCTAAACATAGAAGCTAATTTACTAGGAGTTGAGAATGTATGAGGGTTTACTCCAATTATCCAACCATCTCCAAATGAAATAGGGATTTTCTTTTCACTTTATTGGACAATATCACAATGTCAGACATTTTATAGTGTTAAAGTTCTTGATTCTTAAATTCTTCAGTTAGTAAATCAGTACAGCAGCTTCTCCCTTTGTGACTGACTTAGATTGAAACGTTGTACAATGTCACGCAGCACGGGGAGGAAAGGAGATAAGTCAGCTTCATTTAGCAAAGCAGTTAAAAGTATAACTAAAGGCAAACCCTTTTTTTTAGTTTTGGATAGAGTAGAGATGGATTAGAACACCTGTCACTGTTTATTGCTGTTTGTACCTCCATTAAGGAGATTCACCCTCTCTATTTGTCCTGTTTACCATTATCATTGAAAATAAAAGAGAATCCCAAATTTCGGGTTGTCCCTGGAAAAGTAATATAGGGAAAATCTTCCAGTGGGGAGTCCCCAACAGATTCCCTTAACCACTTCAGCCCCTGAAGGATTTCCCAGTTTAGGACCAGAGCACTTTTTGCGATTCGGCACTGCGTCGTTTTAACAGACAATTGTGCGGTTGTGCGACGTTGTACCTAAACAAAATTTGCGTCCTTTTTTTCCCACAAATAGGGCTTTCTTTTGGTGGTATTTAATCACCTCTGCGTCATTTCTGATCACCGATATAAACAAAAGAAGAGCAACAATTTTGCAAGAAAAAAAATATATTTCTTACTTTTTGCTATAATACATGTCCAAAAAAAATATAAAAAAAAAACATTTTTTTCATCGATTTTGGCCGATTTATATTCTTCCTCATATTTTTGGTAAAAAACAAATCACAATCGGCGTTTATTGATTGGTTTGCACAAAAGTTGCCGCATTTACGAATGAAGAGAATTCATTTATGTGGTGTTTTTTTTTATATTTTACTAGTAATGGCGGCAATCTGCGATTTTTATCCGGACTGCAATATTGCAGCGGACATTTTGACACTTTTTTGGGACCATTGGCATTTATACAGCGATCAATGCTATGAAAATGCATTGATTACTGTGTAAATGCCATTGGCAGTGAAGGGGTTAAACTGCAGGGGGCACTCTAAGGGGTTAACTGTGTTCTGTCAGTGTGTTCTAACTGTATGGGGGCTGGGCTGGCTGGGGGAGGGGAGTGATCATGACTCCCATACACAGGGAGCCCATGATCACATCCCTTCCCCCACCGTCAGAACGGAGATCCGTTCTGTCGATATGGGGGGGTGATCGTGGGTAGGCGGCAGACATCGAGTCCGCCGTACACGCTCCCTGGCCCCCCCAAACACAGTGAGCGTGCACGCTCACAATACTCGTTCTCGCAGCCACCCTCAGGTGACTGCGTTTCGCAATAACGAGCCAAGTTGCCGCCTGACAGTCGGCAACTGGTTACTTTACAGGGATTTTCTCTCACTCCCTGTGTGGCTATAGGACAGGAAGTGAAGGTAAATCTCTGCAATGGGACACAGATGGCAAAAAAAAAATCTGACAGGAGGTACAACCCTCCCTTACTCTATCCAAAATGAAATAAAATGTTTTGACTATAGTTCTACTGTAAAAAGAAGCAAATAACTGTAGCTGCTGGCTAAAAATAGTAAATAGAAAATATCACATGCAATATTTGAGATTTACCTGGCTGCTCCTCCTTTAGAAGTGGTATGAGAATAAGCTCTCATCTTGTATGTGTTGAGATGAGCAATTCAGTCTGATTTACCAAAGAAGCTGAGATTGCTCACATGTCCATATTAAATGGATACTAACATTTATAGGTAAAGTTGATCCAGGGAACGTCTGATTGCCTCTTGGGGGATCAGGAAGGATTTTTTTTCCCCTGCTGGAGCAAATTGGATCATGCTTTGCTGTTTTTTTGCCTTCCCCTGGATCAACTGTGGGTATAGGATTGTGTATAAGGGATTGTATGATCTTTATTTTTTCCCCTTTTATTGGTTGAACTAGATGGACTTGTGCCTTTTTTTCAACCAGACTAACTATGTACTATGAAATAAGCAAACAGGGATTTTCTTTTCACATGATTGGACAAGTGAAGTAAATCTTGACAACATTTATTGTGTGAACTTTCTCAATTCCTGTAGTAAATCAGCTTCAATATCAACAAAACTATCCACCAGAGATTTGGTGGAGCCAACGCTGACATATGCATTGCCAGGTGGGTATTCACAACCAGAGCAACTGTTAGAAATCACAGGGTCCTGTGCAAGCTATCTGACATGCCCCCCCCCCCCAAAAAAAAAAAATAATCAAAACAATATTTTCACTAAAGCAACACTAACATAATTATTAATGGACACAACATAACTTACAACACTCCTTCTAAATCTAAAAAATAAAGCTGTATTGAGATAATAGATAAAGCTGTGTATGTAAATGAGGTCTTGGGGCTCATTCACATGGGCACTGTGGCTTGTACTGTGTGAATCAGTGGTTTGTTTATGTGGCTAGAGCTGTGTGCAGGCAGCCTATCGTACAGTATGGGCTCCCAGAAGCTGCACAAATACAGCCACAGGTCCTAATTTAAAAGGCATGTGCATACAGGTGTATGGCCTCAAATACAGACAGTGTGCATTTGAGGCCACCCACACCTGCACATCTGTCAAATTAGGACCTGAGGCTGTATTCATACAGCCACTGTATCCCCATAGAGTAACAGGTAGCTCCAGCCACATGAACAAACCAATCATTCACATGGCCAGAGTACCTGTGTGAATGAACTGTTAGGGCTCATTCACATGTGAGGTTGGGGATGGTAAAAGCTTATGGTTGAGCTGCACTTCTACCCCACCCCCCAGCTGCTAATCACCTTATGTTGCAGAGGCAATGCTTGGTGGTTTAAGCTTGCCACAGCAAGTGTAATACCCTCTGTTGAACGCGAACCATTCAAGTGAATGATGCTGCCCTGCAAATGTCCCACAACTGCGAGTAATGCTAGTGGTTGTGGCATGCTAGTGCAGGGTTGAAGGGTTAAAGTAGGTGGTAAGGAGGAGATAAATGTCTCCTCACCACCTTTGAAAATCTTTTTGTGAACAAGCTCTCTTTGGTGAGATATTAGGGGTCTAAAGAGACAAAGATCCTTTCTCTGCAACTTCTGCTGTGCTACAGATGAATGAACAGTAGGTGCTCAATACAGAGACTCCTTGTTCATTTACAAACTGAAGCATATTAAACAGTTTACAATACTTTAGTGATGGACAAGCACATGAGCAATCAGTACTGATCACTTCATTCAGGAAAGGAAGTGGCTGGTAAACATGACATGCTCTCTGCCCTGAACCTGACCCCCTGTGCCCCAGCAGCAGTTGCAGCCAGCGGGCAGGAGAAGAGGGGAAGCCAGCTAGCCGTGCTGAAGGGAAGGCGTGCTGGGGATCTGTACTGCTGGGGGACCAGAACCGAGGGTATCAAAAGAATGAGGAGGGTAGTCTATCTTCAGAGTCTGATCCTCTTGTGGCTCCCCTGCAGCAGCCGAAGCTGGTGCTAGGTAGAGGAGGGAAAGTGAGCTGCAATGTAAGGAGAGCCACAGAGTGATTTGCTCATTTGTACAAACAGGACCACCTATAGGGCAATACAGCCAGCCCTTCTTGTCAGGTGCACAGGCCCCCCTGTTGAACTGACTGGGCCTTGTACAGGAGGGCTGGTGGTAATATTGGCTGCCCTTTTCACAATCCCCCAGCAAACAGTGATTCTGTGCTGTGGCCTGAGAAGGTCAGCATTGAAAAAGAAATATTTTAACTGTGCTGTACACTGGGGAGATACACTGGAGAGTATGCATATTCCTTCCCCCAATCTTGTAAAATATTAACATGATTGTAAAGGGACAGAATTACTGTGAAAATATTAGGCTTATCACTGAAGTCTGGGGAAACCTTGAAATGCAGTGTGAGAAAGGGGTCCCCATTCACTTTCTCAGAACATACCAATTTTACATTCACTTATGCATTCACATTATGCCTGTTGTGTAATGATAACGTGGTGCATGGCCTTATGGTTGCAATATTTCAACATGATGTAATTGCCCTTATTTGCAATATACATAGTCATGCAACATGAAAGTGAACTATTTACAGATCAAAAAGATTCCTTTAGCAGTTTATGCAGCTGCTTTAAGAATTTGCTGTAGGTTCCCTTTCATGATCTTTAAAATTCTGTACTACGTCTGTAGTACAAAGCCTATTTAAGTCTTTCATTTTTTTCCACGCCTCTTTTCTTGCAACATGTGACATAATCTCCCACATACTGCCTTATCAATTGCACATGGATAAGAGTACCAATTGCTTTTGAGGATGAACCTATAGGCCATGTCTTTAGCCACAAAACTCTTTTGACCTTAATGAAATAAAACATACATGTTGTGGAACTCTGCAATTCATCATTTCTAGCTTTGGCAGCAAAAGATGGTGATCCTTATAGTGTGTCAAAAGCTGTCACATTATTATTCCAGTACAACTCTAAAATAATCCTCCATAATTACAGACCATGTTGGCAAAACAAATTAAAACATGTATTCATTACCAGAGGACAAGGCAGTATACACTGTATAGACTTTTTTTCCAAACTTGTTTTCATCCTTTAGCATTAATATGCTCAACTAATGTAATTAAAAGTATTTTGTTAAATAGAATGCACCCTTTAAAAGCTACAGCAGCAGATACGGGAAGTGATATGCATATGCTTTCTAGCATGGAACACAGGCTAGCATTTGATCAGTAAAATTATCCCTATTAACCATTCCTGTTCACACCATGACACCTTTTTTTAATTGAATAAAATAAAATTGTGTCCTTATTCACTGTAAGGAGTCTTCAAATTTATCCATCTGAACCTTTCTACAAAGGCTACTGAATGTTAACTAGATGGGGGAAGGGAGGCAGGCAGGAGCATTGTTTTTGATACTTAGGCCTCATGCACACAGGACGTTAAAACCCATTCTAAAAACATTAGTAGCTTTGTAGTGATTTTTCCAGCACTTTTCATGGTTATTGGACTAGGGATTTTGTGCGTTTCTCCGCGTTAGCGTCTTTTAGCTTTTTGTTTTCACTGGATCAAAACGTCCAAAAACATTGGTGAGCTGCATTTTTGGGCATTTTTGAGCGTTTGATCACTTTTATAGCTGGAAAACGTCTCTCAGAACCCACTAGTCTTGGGGTTTTTTTACAACTCAAAAATGCCCCAGCCAAAAACAGTTGATAACAGCCTATGTGTGCATGGACACATCAACATGATGGAGAGTTTATTGACTGTAGGAAAAAACATCTTAAGCTAAAAACAGCAGCTGTAAAATCACCCTGTGTGCATGAGGCCTGATATTGAGGAACTCCATAAGATAAATATTGGGGGGGGGGTTAACTAATGTTGGAGATTAAGTTAAGGGCTAAATCAGTCTTTGGCTTAGAGCAGCGATGTCCAGCTCACGGTCCAGGAGAGTTCAGCATGCGGCCAGGGCACGTCTGGAGGAACGTGCAAGAATAAATGCCACGGCGGCCAGCAGGGACAAACCGGCACAGGCACATATGGAGGGATGGAGGAGGTGCCATATATGCATAGAGGCCATGAACCAGGACCAGGCACAGCTGAAGGGATGCAAGGGTGCTGTTTTTATAAAAAGCACCATCAACAGCAAATGCATTGACTTCACATATTGCAAAGTAAATGCTGCATGGCTGTATTAGGGGGTTTGCTGGGGTAGGCTGCACCCCCCAGATTTCAGTTGTGCTCCCCAAAGCCCCCCATCCACAACTTTCCCTCTACCTCCCCACACAACACATATCAGGGTTGCCAACCATCCTTAAATTCAAGGGTAGTTTGTAAAATCCATGCTACATCTGTCCATGAATGTCATGCAGTTTCCATGTCCATAATGGATATTTACAGACAAATGTAAAAATCAAAGATTTTACAAATTGTTCATGAATTCAGGCTGAGTTCACACTACTGTGGGTGTTTGAGGTTGCAGGAATCGCAGTTGTTCCTACACTCACAACCACCCGCAGCCAAAATAACCTGCTCTTTACAGGTACGCACGGTTGCCAGTCATTCTTAACCACTTTAAGACCAGGCCTCTTTTTGGAGTTCGGTGTTTGCAAGTTAAAACCATTTTTTTTGCTATAAAATTACTTAGACCCCCCAAACATTAGATTTTTTTTTTCTAACACCCTAGAGAATAAAGTGGCGACCATTGCAAAACTTTACGTCACACCGTATTTGCGCAGCGGTCTTACAAGCGTCATTTCTTTTTTCAAAAGATTCAGTTAAAAAATAAAACAACAGTAAAGTCAGGCCAATTTTTTTTCCATATTGTGAAAGATAATGTTACGCCAAGTAAAATAATACCCAACATGTCATGCTTCAAAATTGCT
The DNA here is from genome assembly GCA_018402905.1 of Glandirana rugosa. Taxonomy (NCBI): domain Eukaryota; kingdom Metazoa; phylum Chordata; class Amphibia; order Anura; family Ranidae; genus Glandirana; species Glandirana rugosa. Next base: position 107,061 of record BLSH010050597.1, read on the forward strand.
TCCGCTCGCGGAATGGTGACAAACTTTGCAACATAAAAATCTCCATTGGTGACGTTTAAAAAATTCTACAGGTTAGCAGTTTTGAGTTACAGAGGAGGTCTGGTGCTAGAATTATTGCTCTCGCTCTAACGATCATGGCGATACCCCACATGTGTGGTTTGAACGCCTTTTTCATATGTGGATGGGACGTACGTATGCGTTCGCTTCTGCACGCAAGCTCGCAGGGAAGGGGCGCTTTAAAAATTTTTTTTAATTATTTATTTTACTTTTTAGTTTTTATTTTTACACTACTCCTGCCACTGATAAAAGTGATCTCGCAGTGAATCCGCCGCAGAGAGCATTTTTATCTTGTGCAGAATCGCTGTAGCTATCTGCTACCATAACAACGGTATGCCACTTCAAACTGCCGCCGTATTATGATGGCGGGTGGGTGGGTGGTCTTGAAGAGCTTAATGACACCCCCATGCATCTAAAAACGCAGCTCTTTTTCAGGTGCAGGAACCGGGAAGAAATTTCATGGTGCAAAAGAACCATGTAATATCATGGCTGCTGTGGTTCAAAAATGGTGCAGGAACCTTTTTCCTGCAGTACACTCACATGAATGGGCTGCCATGCCCAAGCAAATCTGGTCCAAGACAATTCCTCTTCTTCCAATGTGGCCCAGGAAGGTCAAAAAGATGGACACCCCTGGTTTAGAGACAACAGTTAGAAGGTTAAATTCTCCCCATAAAAGAAGACTTTCCATACTTACCTCTCCTACTGCCTGTGCTGCAGGTCTTGGCTTTCTTGAAGGTCTACTGCTTATGTCAGTATGCCTGCTCACTTTGGTTCCATCATTTGCCCACTACCTTACTACTTTCCTGCAGTGGCAAAGCAGTCTGTGAATGGAACATTTAGGCTTTGTCCATAGGTGTGCGCACAGAGTGTGCCTGGGCACACTCTAATCACCCTGTGTGGTGCAGATTCCCCCTGTGTAAACCCCTGATATTTCGGCAAAGCCCTCTAACAGGGTTCCTAAAATATTTGTAAAAAAAAATAAATTTATAAAAAATAAAGTGATAAAAATAAAAACTACTGACACCATCCACTGCCCTACTGACACCAATCTCTGCCCTACTGTCACCGTCCACTGCTCTACTGACACCGTCAATATATAAACACATGCATGTGTTTGAGCTATGAGGTGCACACCCTAATGCAATAGGCTGTGCACATCTATGGCTTTTTCATAGGTTAAGTTTTACACTGCAAGTGAAGCCTTTCCATGGTTAGGTTAAGATTATATATATGACAAATTATATTGAGGGTTAAGGAGTCAGGGTATGTTTTATTTAGAGTTGTTTGGTCTAAAGAAGTATTAATCCCTTGTTTTAAAGTTCATATTTCTATTTAAATGTACTTTATATCATTACCTGTCTCATAATTATAGAGCTTAGACTTCCAGTCAGGGAGCGTGCACGCTCTCTTTCCTTGAGAGCTGCTGGTGGGACTACATGTTCTATGAATACTTGTGTGTACATTGGTAATGTGCATTTGTGATGAATGAACAGAGTTTCTGCTGAATTAACAATCATATAAGGTAGACAGGGAGGTGGGCAGATCACAGATCTCATTCAATTTCAGCCATTCTGTGCTGCTTGAATGTGTTGGCGCACAGAGCAGCTCGACATAACAGTATAGTCCTTGGCGGAGCACATACATACATAGGCAGACAGCCGTTCTGCTGTTCCTTCGAATGATCAGTGGCTTCCGGCGGCCATCTCCCACGTGATTTTGCGCAGCCGGGCCACCCTGCCACAGTATATATGCGGTGGGCGGTCCGGAAGCAGTTAATCATTAGGGTTTAATGGCACTTCAAAGATTGAAGCTTGGTAATGTTAGCATTAAGTGTCAGGTGCTAGGTTAACTGTTAAGGGCAGGTTAGAGGTCCAAATGATTTTTAAAACTTGAAAACTAATGCACAACATCCCAATCCCATACTATAGGATAGGGCAAAAAAATTAAGAGGTAAAAATATATTTACAGACCTTTGCTATGAAATTGAGTGGGTGGAGTCATAATCTATTTATATTCCAGGAAAAAAGGTTTCCTTGAGAAAGATAGATAGAAAGATACTGTAGTTAAAGTGGTTGTAAACCCCATTCATGAAATTTGAACTAAGCACATATACTGTATCTGTAGCATTTATTTGTCTCTCTCCAAAGCTTCAAGTGTCATTTCTCTCTGGTGCTTCGCTCCTTTGTTATCAGCATGAGTCGCTTCTGACAAGTTCTCCGACACATGTGATAAAATAAGCTAAACATTTGGGTCAGGGAGGGTGCATAGAGGGAGATAACCACTGAGCTTGTCTATTCAGAATACAGCTCTGCATGTTCCTTCCTTCCTCTGCCTATGTGGAGGGGGTGTGTGTTCCTTTCCTCTCACAGTGTAAGTGCAGTCTCTTCACCCTTCCCTATGTACTGCTGGCAGATGAAGAAAGATTTTTAACGCAATCTGCACTTTTGAAAGAGTGTAGAAATGTGAAGACAGCAGATATAAAAGTAAAACGTATGTAGGAGGATTTGTTTCATTTCTGTGTATCATCTGGGGCTATTTACTTCACTGGGTATATATGAGGGTTTACACCCACTTTAAGTATAGTCTAAGGGCAGGTTTAAACAGAAAGAAAGAAAAAAATTTGCTATTGCTGTAAAAAACAAAAGCCAAGATCCTATATTATTTTCTCAGAATCATTATTCTCATTTTGAATTGTATTGCCACTATTTTTTATAATCCTTTTTATACAAAAGAAATACATAACTTGCATTAGAACATATTTGCAAGATACAACAAAGAAAAAAAAAATCGGATTAATTCTAAGCAATCTTGAACATTTACTAGAACTGCCTAAGCCCTCAGTAAAGAAAAAAAAAAAAAGCACAAGCAAAAAAATGAAAGGAATTCTTTATATTGGACTTATTTCAAGAGCTCAGTTTTGTGTGCTTTTAAGCCACTTTTGCAGAAAGGCAGAAGTCTGAGGATGAGAAGCAAAACCCTGCAAATAATTTAGAAAATAAGTGTTGAAGTACAATGTTTCTTTCTTAAGTCTAAAAGGAATATAGGAAGAATATATCAAAGATGTTATATTTGAAAATTGTTTCTTGAGTCCTTTAGTCCTTGGTTTAGCTATAATGAAATTCAAACCAGCTACATCTGTCGTATTGCACCGTTAATTAGTTTTCTATTTATTTAGCAGATCTTCAAGTGAAAAGCAATCTATTGTCAATGGATTGTTTGACTTCCATGCTAAATAGAATGCATTCCAATCCTCTGATGTTGAAACTAGCATGCGTCCAGCTCTCACCTCATTGCCATGTTAAATTAGCACCCAGCCTAATCTAAGTATGGGGAACTTTTTTTCTTCAGTTCTGAAAAATCAGTACACAGACATCACTGAATAAGTTTAGGGTTTGCCTCCAGAGTTACATTTCAATATTTGCTTATTTAACTTACAGAACTGGGATATGCGGGTGTAAATTGATTAACATTGTATAAAGACCTTTTTATTTGCTAAACAAATATGAAGATAATTAACTTTAATATCTGTCAGAAGAAATTCAATTCATTCTGAAACAGATTGTTCAGGATGTATTAATGCAATTTGGAAAATATTTTAGCTATTTAGTGTGAGGAAAATGTTTCTTTTCAGTTTGATGCAAAAATGTAATATCAAAGCCCACCTGTTTAACATATTTAACGCCGTTGACAGTGGTAAATCACAACAGTAATCACTTTTGTGAAAATGATTTACAACCATTTTTTCCTGTGGGATTAGCATAGAAAATGGTTTCCTCACCCATTTTTTCTCTTGGAAATATGTATAGCAAAATTCCCATTCACATTTTAATTCACATAGTTACAATAAGCAAAACAAAAGCCTTCTGGACAGCAGATCCAAAATGTATTTTGCCCCTCCCCAGTAATACTTGTGTGTCCAAGTAAAGTTCTTCTCTTTCTCTGACCAGACATAGACCTAACTTGAAGTGATATTAAACCCTCAGGTTTTTAGACACTATTGACTTAATTTACTCTTTGCCTATGCTCCAGTTTAAGCTAGTTCTGTGGCCACTGCTCCAGGTTTCCTGTTTAAGGGTAGCTCCTTCCTCCTGCAGCATTCTGTGGAACCACCCTTGCATGCAGGGACTAAAGCTGTGTCTAACTACATCATGTACATCAACAGAAACAAATACCCCTTTAGCCTAGGATGACAAAGTACTCTCATATATCCCCCTACTCCTCCTTCCTTCTCCAAGCGAACAGGCTGACTAGAAACTGCACGATTAACTGTTTCCTGTGAAGACCAGAAGTTCAGGGAAGCAGCACTGATAGAGCAGGACCCATCAGCATTGAAAGTTGTACACTGCAAGTGCTGGGGTAAGAATTTTTACAAATAGTTTACTGGGAATGTTTTTTATGGTATTCATTGTGTCAAAATTAAAAACGTGGGGGGGTTAATAATACTTTAATAGGAAAGCATCTGGCTGTCCAACATTCTTTCTCCCTCTGGAGCACTTATATCTTACAAATTAAAGTATGGATCCAAAAAACACATAACCGTGCAACAGCTCCAAAGAAGAAGGGGGAACCGATAACTGCAGATCAATTCATCAAAGGTACAAACATGCTAACGCATTTCACTAGGCAAGGAGCTTACTCATAGGGGACTATGAAAGTAAAATGTGTTAGAGTGTTAGTACCTTGAATAGATTAATGTGTTCTTCGTATGGATTAATAAATGGTTTTGAGCCGTCTAATAAAGTGAGTGGTTCCCTTTTCTGCTTTGAAGCTGTTACAAAGCCTGTACTAATGGCTGATGACTTCAGGGATTTGTCCCCTGTCATCGATAGTCGCCTGTGGATGGGATCCCTTAGTGGAATATTTCCTTTGATCCGTAATTACATTTTGCAGCCTTTGAGGACATTTGTCACATTCCCAATTTTTTATTTAGAATCTTGAATTATGTCCAGTGTTAAATGTTCAAGTTTTGCTTTTTGCATTGAAAGAACTGTAGGCATATGGCTTGTGTCAATGCAAGTAAACAATTCTACACTTAGCACCAAGGATTTACCTTACTTTCTAGTTTCCTTAAAGATATGTGTAAGCATAATGAAGGAATAAAAAAAATAAAAAAGTATAACTGAAGGTAAAACTTTTTTTAAATTTTTGGATAGAGTGGAGAGGGGTTAGAACACTCGTTACTTTTTATCGCTGTCTGTGCTCCCCATTAAGAAGATTCCCCCCCTCTATCTGTCCTGTTTACCATTACTAAAAAAGTAAAAGAAAACCCCACATTTTGGGCTGTCCCCAGAAAGGCGGAGGGGGAAATTTTCCAATGGGGACACTAGGTCTGGTGACCTGGGGGTCCCCAAGGAATTCCCTTAATTTGTAGGGATTTCCTTTCACTTCTTGTTTGGCTATGGAACAGGAAGTGAAGGGAAATCTCTGCAATAGGACACAGATGGTGAAAAAACTGACATGGGTTTTAACCCTCCCTTACTCTTTCCAAAATGAAAAAAAAAATGTTGCCTATAGTTATACTTTAATAGTAATAATAGAAAAAAATGTTCACCTTGGTTTGCCTACAAACAAGGTTTGTAAATCATATGTATGCATGTTGAATGGCAGAGCTATTTTGGGGGGTGGCATAGCGATTTTCTATTACACTCTACCCCTACAGGGTTTTGACTATCACATGCCTCTGATGGGTATGCTTGTATTTTGTGACATAAACAAAGGCAAAGTTTAGGAATTCAAATTCACATTCTATGTATATGTGCTAAGTGCAGAAGATTTATAAGTCTTTAAACTGCCGAATCTCATTGGTTGTGATAGCTGAAAAATTCCATCAACATCATGGATTAAGATATATCTGAACAGAAAACAGGAGAATAGAGATCTGAATGTACCCCTGGACACTAGCTGATAGTCTCCTGGTCCATTTGCTCCACATCAGTCTAGCAGTTCTAGGTGCTATGCAGCAGTGTCCAAAATCTAACCACAATTGTTGGAAGACAATGTGACTGTGCAGGTTACAGAAAAATAACTGTTTTCCGAAGAGTTAGGGTTCTCTACAGGCAGCCCCCAGCTGCTATAAGCAGGAATGCCCATGTGACTCTGACCCAATGGCTACAATAATTTAGGGTATATTTAATTTTAAAAAAATGCATAACTATTCAACCCAAAACTGCATGTATATTTGTTCTGCGTGAATTAACCAGCAGATGCTCATTCATTTCATAGATTTTCCACCCAATATGTAAAACTGTGTCTGTTGATGTGACATTTTGAATGTGTACTCCTGAATTCAGAATATACCTATGTGAATGTACATTTATTGCATATACTCAATAAAAACTAGTTACAATAAACTGTGTCTGTTATGCAAATAGGGAAAAATCAAGTGTTCTTAAGGCATTTTCTTCTCTGATCTAAAGCTGGCCATAGATGGATCAAAATTTGACTAGTTCAGCAGGGACTGGCTTAATTTCAATCCATTTGTGAGTATCCCTGTTTGACAGAACTCGATCCTTCAACTGACTTTTGTCAAATGAAAAAATGACCCATCTATGGCTAGCTTAATGTTCTCAGGTTGTTGTTTTAGGCTTTTTAAATCAAATGTTGTTAGGCTATTATTTTAGGCAATTTTTTCTAGACAGATGCTCTTAGGCTATTTGCGGAGTTTCACCCAAAATTGGAAGCTCCGCTTATCTGCCTCCCCCTCCCCCCTCCAGTGTCGCATTTGGCACCTTTTGGGAGAGAGCGGGTACCTGTTTTGACAGGTACCCATCCTCACTTCTGAGAGATCTCGCCGCGGCGAGATCACCAGGAAGTTCAGCCCTCCTCCTTCCTCCACTGGCCCATTCAGAAAGCACAGCGCACTTCGCGCATGTGCAGTAGGGAACTGGTTGTGAAGCCTCAAGGCTTCACTGCCAGTTTCCCTTACAGGCAATGGTGGTGGCAGCACCCCAGAGCCGATGGAAACACCGGCTGGGGTGCTGACATCGCTGGATTCCAGAACAGGTAAGTGTCATAGTTACATAGTTAGCCAGGTTAAAAAAAGTCCATCTAGTTCAACCAATAGAAAAAATATATATAACCATACGATCGCATATACACAATCCTTTACCCACAGTTGATCCAGAGGAAGGCAAAAAACACCAGCAAAGCATGATCCAATTTGCTATAGCGGGGGAAAAATTCCTTCCTGATCCCCCGAGAGGCAATCGGATTTCCCCTGGTGTCCCTAAGTGTCTAAATATGTCCTTTTTTGCTGGGGGGAGGGGGGGGGGCGGAACGCCACTTTAAGGTTTGAATGTACTTAGTGTTTTAGGGAATGTCACATTACAGTTTTCATATCAGAAAATAACATTTTGCACATATTAAAAACATTTGCCAGTGTATTTTTCGTGATGTTTTCTCAAATGCTGAACACATTTTTGGTAAATAGACCCTCTGAGCATTTTGAGAAGTCAGTAATGGCAGCCCCCATATTATTCTCTATTATTATTATTATTATTCTATATTATTCTTGTTGATCTAATGGGCCTGATTTATTCTAAGGATTTTCCAAAAAAATATCCTAACAGGACAGAATAGACAAAGAGAAGAGAGAAGAGAGAAGAGAAAGTGAATGCAGTGAATTTTTCAATCAGAAATGAACAGTTGTGTCTGTCTAGATTTAAAAAAACGTATCTTATCCATTTAATAACAATATCAAATATTGTATATATCTTATGGTTTAAAGCTACCATCCAGGATAAGAAAATAATGTATAAATACATTTGTGTGCTTTTTGTATTTCCTCTAGGTCTATGCAGTAATCCAGTATGAAACTTTACCTCTGTGCAGGAATTTCCTGTAATAAAGGCTGCTCACTTTAGCTCTCTCTCTTTATGCAGAGTAATTGGTCTTATACCCACCCCTCCTGTAGCTTTCTGTAGGCAACCTGTAGTTGGTGGATCTGCTGGGTTCCTCACACATACAGTCAGGTCCATAAATATTGGGACATCGACACAATTCTAATCTTTTTGGCTCTATACACCAACACAATGGATTTGAAATGAAACGAACAAGATGTGCTTTAACTGCAGACTTTCAGCTTTAATTTGAGGGTATTTACATCCAAATCAGGTGAGCGGTGTAGGAATTACAACAGTTTGTATATGTGCCTTCCACTTTTTAAGGGACCAAAAGTAATGGGACAGATTAACAATCATAAATCAAACTTTCACTTTTTAATACTTGGTTGCAAATCCTTTGCAGTCAATTACAGCCTGAAGTCTGGAACGCATAGACATCACCAGACGCTGGGTTTCATCCCTGGTGATGCTCTGCCAGGCCTCTACTGCAACTGTCTTCCGTTCCTGCTTGTTCTTGGGGCATTTTCCCTTCAGTTTTGTCTTCAGCAAGTGAAATACATGCTCAATCGGATTCAGGTCAGGCGATTGATTTGGCCATTGCATAACATTCCACTTATTTCCCTTAAAAAAACTCTTTGGTTGCTTTCGCAGTATGCTTCGGGTCATTGTCCATCTGCACTGTGAAGCGGCGTCCAATGAGTTCTGAAGCATTTGGCTGAATATGAGCAGATAATATTGCCAGAAACACTTCAGAATTCATCCTGCTGCATTTGTCAGCAGGCACATCATCAATAAATACAAGAGAACCAGTTCCACTGGTAGCCATACATGCCCACGCCATGACACTACCACCACCATGCTTCACTGATGAGGTGGTATGCTTTGGATCATGAACAGTTCCTTTCCTTCTCCATACTCTTCTCTTCCCATCACTCTGGTACAAGTTGATCTTGGTCTCATCTGTCCATAGGATGTTGTTCCAGAACTGTGAAGGCTTTTTTAGATGTTGTTTGGTAAACTCTAATCTGGCCTTCCTGATTTCGAGGCTCACCAATGGTTTACATCTTGTGGGGAACCCTCTGTATTCACTCTTGTGAAGTCTGCTCTTGATTGTTGACTTTGACACACATACACCTACCTCCTGGAGAGTGTTCTTGATCTGGCCAACTGTTTTGAAGGGTGTTTTCTTCACTAGGGAAAGAATTCTTCGGTCATCCACCACAGTTGTTTTCCTTGGTCTTCTGGGTCTTTTGGTGTTGCGTTCTTTCTTTTTAACGATGTTCCTAACAGTTGATTTGGCCACACCTAATGTTTTTGCTATCTCTCTGGTGGGTTTGTTTTGTTTTTTCAGCCTAATGATGGCTTGCTTCACTGATAGTGACAGCTCTTTGGATCTCATATTGAGAGTTGACAGAAACAGATTCCAAATGCAAATAGCACACTTGAAATGAACTCTGGACCTTTTATCTACTCCTTGTAAATGGGATAATGAAGGCATAACACACACCTGGCCATGGAACAGCTGAGCAGCCAATTGTCTCATTACTTTTGGCCCCTTAAAAAGTGTGAGGCACATATACAAACTGTTGTCATTCCTACACCGTTCACCTGATTTGGATGTAAATACCCTCAAATTAAAGCTGAAAGTCTGCAGTTAAAGCACATCTTGCTAGTTTCATTTCAAATCCATTGTGGTGGTGTATAGAGCCAAAAATATTAGAATTGTGCCAATGTCTCAATATTTATGGACCTGACTGTATCTGCATCTTCTAAGGCATTTGGTGGACGCATGGTTGTATAACCTTCTGCTATTGAGGAATATATTTCAATGAAAGTTTTCATGCCTGGAGTTTAGCTTTAAGGTAATTTTTAGCTCTAGGTAACTGGAACTTCTCAGAAGGTTAAATTATGGTCTTGTAAGGATATTTCACTATAAAAAATGTACTTCTGAATAAGTATAATATTAACAAGTAGATTATTTTCTAACTGTAGCTGAAAATTAAGTTTGAAGATTTAGGAGAATATTTGTGATCTCAAAAAATAGGTTGGATGAATTATGGTACATATTTTAACCTATAGCAATAAATGCCTAACGCCTACATGTATTCTCGCTAAAGTGTGAAAATTGTCAGGGAAGTGACATTGAAGCATTTTCTCTACTGCTTTTTATCTACTGCTAGTTTTGCAAGTATTCTTATATTTTATTTATCATAGCTAGATCTCACATTAAAATTATGGTCTGACTTCAGTTGAGAGACCATTGTGTCTATACAGCTAAACAGATATTATTTTTAACCAATTAAGAGAAAGAGATGTTGAATTTAATATATTCACTTTTTCTGTAATAGGGCTCAGCATAAACGTTTAAAACATGAAGGCTGCCACTTGAAAAAAGTCAAAGTTCTTGCCACTATGCAAAGACCAAGAAGCAAATTGGAATACTGAAATTAAATTAACAGAGAAAAAAAAATAATTAAATGGTCTGTAAGAAATTACTAATTTCTATAGTCACTGGCACGGAAGGTTAAACTGTATTCTCTATTCTCTTAGGAAGGTGAATATCATATATATATTCCTGTACATTAAATCTTTTAATGCTGAAATGTATTTTTAAAAGAAAATTACAATACTTGAAAATTAGGTAACCTTAAAGTTAATAGTTACCGAGTAAATGTAAAAAAAATAGTTGTTTAACACATTTTTAAATGTTATTTTTCACTCAATATAAAATAACAGATAGTCACAACTAAGTGTAATTCTCTACAATAAAATTATCTAACATAATAAAGGAGGATGAGAAGGCACCACTCAGTACCATATGAGCATAAAATATTACTTTAGTTCCTTTTGTTCCTAACACCTAGATACTCACAATTTGTAATATAGTTCAGCTTAACACAATACCATCTAGTTCAACCGATAGAAAAAGTAAACAAGTAGAAAATCTCCATATACACAATTCTAAACCTACAGTTGATCCAGAGAAAGGCAAAAAAAAACCTATGGAGCATAATCCAATTTGCCCAGCAGGGAAAAAAATTATCTCTGGATCCCCCAGGAGGCAATTAACAACTGCTAAGACATACTTTTAAAGACAATATAATCATGCAAGTCACCTGTACTATTTTAAAGATCTAGAAACAAAATAGAAGTGTTGTCAACTGTTCTCCTTAAAAGCACAGAAATATAATCTTAAAGTAGATCTAGCAAATCTATAAAAAGTTGCTCTGTAAACATAGGTTTTGTTGCATTCATTTACAAGTAAGTGTGAAGCCACTTTGCCACATTAGGGCACCTCTATAATGTGTGAACCTTAAAGTGGTTCTAAAAGTAGAAGGTTTTTTTATCTTAATGCATTCTATGCATTGAGATAAAAACCATCTGTGAGCAGCAGCCCCCCTCAGCCCCTCTAAAACTTACCTGAGTCCATCTCTATCTCTATGTTGCATAAGAGGCTCAGCTGTCTTGGACTCCGCCTACTCATTGGCTGAGACAGCAGTAGGCACCACTGGCTCCCACTGCTGTCAATAAAAGTCAGTGAGCCAATGATGCATAAACATGTGATGTAGGTGCGATGCAAATTCAGCTATACAGATTGCATGGCTGAATTTGCATTGCATTCAGACCAAAATTGTGCAGGACCCTTTTTTTGGTCCAAACTGTAATCGGATCACATGGGTGTTTACACCTATGCAATCCAATTCCTGCACCTTTTCACAGTTCGTACTGAGGTCTGCGGACTGATCTGAGGGCATCATTAACATGCGATGTGATACCTGCACAGAAATCGCACTGGTTTCACATCGCATATGTATGAACCCAGCCTCAAGGTTCCCAGCAGCCTTTTGTCAGTGAGTGTGTCAAGAGAGATTTGGAGCAGATACAGACAGCTGACAAAATAATGTTTACAGGAAAACATAGTTGCTTCTCTGCGTTTGTACTACATACAGTACTATAAAGTGCTGTTTGCATTACAGTGAATTGCACATAGTTTGTACCCCCTGTCTGTTTCATATTGCGCTACATAATTGTGATTTTCAGTGTAAGGTATTCCATACTATTGTGTACCTACATCTGTGTCCACAGTGAATAAATCTAACAGTCCTTTTTAGGATAACCTTTTGTGTGTGTCAGAAACAACTTGTTGCAAACAGTTGCTATTTGGCTGCTGCTGACATCCCTATCCCCTTCTTACAGCATATTTATTGAGTTTTTATTTTCTGTTATTTCACGTTTACTAATAGGTTAAAAAACACATACAATATACAGGGTGGGCCATTTATATAGTATTTGTATAGCATTTGTATAGTAATTTTTTGAGGGAATGGGAAAACAGAAAATAAACACAAAGGTCCAAGGTAATGGTAATAAAGCTAGGATAGTTAGTGAGATAAGGCAGAGGGAGAGCTATAGACTGGGGGTAATGACAATCATAGAGGGGGTCATAAAACTGTTGGATAATGAGCAAGAAAACCCATATCTAAATTTAGGCTTGTTATCTTTAATGTCAGATAGAACTATCATTCTTATTTCAAAAGTTTTGCTTTCCTGAATAATTTTGAAATTCCCTGTAAGAACTAAGACCTTGAGGTCTTCCATAATGTGGAGGTGCAGTTGTATAATCCTGGAATAATGAAGGTCCCTTTTATGTGTGTGACACTTTTAGATGGATTGATTTGGTTGCACAGTTTGCAGCATTCTTTATTACACGGTTTGCTTCCATTATTTGTGACTTCATAATCCGAGTGAAGTTTCCTACTTATTTGTGTATGTCTGAGGCTGGGTGGTTGTTTGAATGCCAGTATTGTGGGTTGTTGGAATATTTTTTTCAGAGTTTTATCCTCTGTTATGATGGGTTGTAAATCTTTGATTAACTTTCTAATCCCTTCTAGTGTTGGATTGTATGTATTGCATCCACTCAGATGCCAGCAAGGTGGAGGTGGGGTACTGGTATGAGCTAGTATTAAAAACGGTGAGCTAGTTGGACCTTTTCAGGTTGAACATGGACTTAAAATCAACTCAATCATTCCCAAAAATACTGGCAGTTTTTAGAAGACACTTTCTTCAAGCAGTGGTACAGGAAAAAGTCTGCATCTTTTTAAGAAGAACAATGCAGGACAATGCTCCATCACATGCATTGAAGTACTTCACTGCATGGCTAGCCAGTAAAGGAAGATGAAAGAATAATGACATGGTCCCCTTCCCCACCTGACCTAAACCCTATTGAGAACCTGTGGGCCCTTAATGAATGGGAGATTTACAGTGAAGGAAAACAGTACACCTTTCTGAACAGTGTCTGGGAGGATGTGCTTGCTGCTGCACAAAAAATTGATAATTGAAATATCAATAATCTGACAGACTCCATGAATGTAAGGCTTATGACTGTTATTGAAAAGAAGGGGGGCTATATTGGTCACTGATTTTTTTTTTAATGTTTATTTGTACATTTTGAGCTGTTTGTTTATTATTCTCACTTTAGCAGATGAAAATAAACAAGTGAGATGGGACATTTTTCATTTTTCATTTGTTGCATAATAATTCTGCACACTAATAGTTGCCCAATAATTGTACACACATAGGGCAACTATGTCCATGCTACTGATCCAGCCACAGGCCCATCCATCTTGTCCGTCAAGAGTCACTCTCATTTCATCAGTCCATAAAACCATTAAAAAATCTGGCTTCAGATATTTCTTGGCCCAGTCTTGAGTTTCAACGTATGTGTCTTGTTCAGTGGTGGTCAGGCTTCAGCCATCCTTACCTTGGTCATGTCTCTGAGCACTGAACACCTTATACTTCTGAGCGCTCCATGTAGGCTGCAGTTCTGGAATATGGCAGAACTGGAGGATAATGGGTTCCTGATAACTTCACTTTTGATTTTTCTCAAATCTTTAGCAGTTAATTTGTGTCTTTTTTCTTCAACACGTTTCTTGCAACACCCTGTTGGCTATCTGCAACAAAACAGTTAATGGCTCTGTGATCACACCCCAATATTTTAGAGATTTCAAGAGTGTTGCATCCCTCTGAAAGGCTTTATACAATTTTTGACTTTTCAGAGTCATTTAAATCTCTTTTTTAGCCCATTTTGCCTGAAGAAAATAAGCTGCCTAATAATTATGCACACCTTAACCACTTTCATACCGAGCCTGTTTTTTGGGTTCGGTGTTTACGAGTTAAAAACATTTTTTTTGCTATAAAATTACTTAGAACCCCCAAACATTATATATTTTTTTTCTAACACCCTAAAGAATAAAATGGCGGTCATTGAAAAACTTTATGTCACACCGTATTTGCACAGCGGTCTTCCAAGCATGCATTTTTTAAATAAATTCATTTTTTTTAGTTAAAAAATAAGAAAACCATAAAGTTAGGCCAATTTTTTTCCATACTGTGAAAGATAATGTTACATCGAGTAAAATAATACCCAACATGTCATGCTTCAAAGTTGCGGAATGGCGTCAAACTTTGCAACTTAAAAATCTCCATTGGCGACGTTTAAAAAATTCTACAGGTTAGCAGTTTTGAGTTACAGAGGAGTTCTAGTACTGGAATTGTTGCTCTCACTCTAACGATCGCGGCAATACCTCGCATGTGTGGTTTGAACACCGTTTTCATATGTGGGCGGGAGTTACTTATGCGTTCGCTTCCGCGCGTGAGCTCGGCGGGACGGAGCACTTTAAATTTTTTTGAATTATTTATTTTGATTTTTACTTTTTATTTTTACACTGTTCTTTTTTTTTAAATCACTTTTATTTCTATTACAAGAAATGTAAACATTCCTTGTAATAGAAAAAAGCATGCCAGGGCCTCTTAAATATGAGATCTGGGGTCAAAAGACCTCATATTTACAGTAAAATGCAAAAATAAATGAATAAATAAATCATTTGAAAAAATGACAGTCCAAAAAAAAAAGAATGGGCCCTTTCAGACCATTGGGCAGAAGTGACTTCTGACGTAATTTCCGCCCTGCCGTATTATGGAGCCAAGTGAGCAGCTTCAGCTCACGGACACTGGGGGAAACTGATCTGATCATTTCCGCTGCTGCCGGCTGGTCTGGTAAGCGCCAGAGATGACAGGAAGCGGTGGGGGGGGGCACCTCTCCCACCGCTGATAAAAGTGATCTTGCTGCAAATCCGCTAAGACCACTTTTATCAAAAACAGAATCGCTGGCTGAAAAAAACAATATCTGAATGGTGCCTGTAGCTGCAGGCACCATTCAGATATCACTACTCAAAGGCAGGACGTCAATAGACGTCCACCTAAAGAGAAGTTGTTAATATAGGTTGTTAATTTCCTTGGGCCACACCCTCCCTCATTACACAAATACAAATCACCTGATATACCTCAATCAAATAAGCATTCAAATATATACAGCTTGGAGTTGGACAATATGCATAAAAATTAAGATCTAGTCAAAATACTCACTTGCCTAATAATTGTGCACACAGTGTAGTGCTTTCGATGATCATAGCCTGGAAAGCACACCAAACAAGCATTATTAGAAGTTTTTCACATAAAAGTTACAAACATAAAAACATGTTAAACATGCAGCACTACTATTTAACAGCACCAGTGTACAGTGTAGCTCCCAGACCAATGAAAGCAGCAATCTTCCCAGGAAAAAAAAGAAGGGTACATACAGTATAAATTCACAGTAAACAATACCATATCCTCCCTCCCCTGCAACCAAGAGAGATTGAATTAGGTGTTCATCAAGGCCTACACAGACCTAGCATCTCACCACAAAAGGAATCCTTAACCAGGGGGCAATTAATGCAATGCTATGGAGCTTTTCTCTATCCAACCACCCAATACTTTTTAAAATTATCAGGCACCCCTTTATATGTGGCTTCATACATCAGTAAAGCCTTATTTATCAATGCCTTCTAGGCCATGATGGTGGGGGCCATCAGTTTCTTTTATGACAAGAGAACACACTGATTATTGCTAGTGGCTATAGCTGCTAGCAATAATCGCATGCCAAAAATTCAACATGCTGGTTGTACCTAAGTCGATCGATGGTTTTAATCTAGGCCATTTCCCGCTGAACCGGTTGAGATTTGAACAATCTATGGCTGGCTAAATCCTTTTTTTATGCTTATATTTCGTAAATCGTTAAAGGGTATCTCAAGGAAAACCGGGAGTCTTCTATATTTGGATACTCTCCATGTAATAGTAAAAGTCCTCTACCTTCACATTTTTTTTTATAGCTTTTCCCAGATAAGGACCTGCTGTGAAATCTGGTACTGTGGTTCCACTTCAAAATATCTCAATCATGGAAATTATCATATTCTTGTTGGACAGACATCTGTCCAACTGGCACTGCAAATAAGAAAAACGTAGGATTCTATTGGTGTTTTCAATGGGTTTTGGAAGTTGGAACTGCTTGCATATCACTACAGAAGTCAAGCAGGGAAATTTCATTTTTCTGACAAATCGCTATTTAAAAAAAATAGAATGGTGAAATTAATAGAACTGTATCTTTCAACACAAATGCTGCATCCTAGATCTAAGGCATTCTAAAATCACTTCTGCATTGCTTTGAATAAAGTAATTGCCCTGATTCTAGTCTGGAGCCTGGAAGAAAGACAACACTGGCTTTCATTTAAGCCAGGAGAACATTTAGCATTATGATTGATTAACTTAAAGACAGTTGTCACACTTACAAGCAAGGTATAATAATGTGCGTTTGTTACAGTTTTTATAAGCACCTGCCTAATATACAGTATATGCCTTTTTTGCAGTTTAAAAATATTTTACAAACATGTTTATGTATTTTTGTATTTACATTTCTCCACACGGGATGAAAAACAAAATCATTCAATGTATTACAAGCAGATTTTTACAAATGCAGCAAACATCTGCTTGTAGAAAAATATTGCATATATCAATAAATAATAAGTTATAAAATCTTTAAAAGCTCTATAAGAATGGAGGAAAACAAAATTTCAGCAAAATTTCATCTTCGTTTGGTGTTTATTTTTTTATCAACTTCTGCCGACTGAAGCATCCTTGCACATAAAACCCCATCTGTTAAATTATTGTTGTGTGCCATATATGATTAGACAACAGACTTTTGAGGAACTTGGGTACAAGTTTATTGAGTTATACTTTTAAATGTAACACAGAGAGCTTCTAAACCTACATACAAGTCAATATACTACATTATTAAATATATCTTGTAAGGTTCCCTGTATTTATATTAAGAGGAGATGAAGCTATTTATTTATTGTTATTTCCTTGTGCCTGTTACCAGACTCAGCCATGAAGTATCATCAACTGAAAAACATAAACAATGGTAAGGTTCGAAGGTTTCAAGGTAAGGATGACCTCATGCACACTGGACTTTTGCCCAACTCCTCTGAGTGCCTTTGCTCCTGGCAGAAAAAAGCAGCTGAAAAAAATGCGTTGAAAGCCACATTTTCACATGTGTTGAGGCACGTTTAGGCACATCAAGCTTTTGGGCCTTCATTCATTCCATTGGCCAAAATTTTAATTTATTCTGGCCACTGGAATAAATGAAAGTTCAAGCACTAAATGCTCCTAGTGTTTAGGCGCATTTACACGTGTTTACAGGCATTCAGGTTCCTCAAAATTTTTTATGGTCAAGCGCTCCTCACCTAAATGCGAAAGTGTTGTTTTTTTAGCCTCTAAATGCTCCTCTTCTAATAAGCATATAAATGCCTATGTGTGCATGGCCACATAGGTTGACATAGAGGTGGGTTTATAAGCTGAAAAAAAAGTCAAACGCCTGTAAAATCATTATTTTTTACTTTCAATAGATTTTTATTGAGGAAAAAAAAAGGTCAGTACAGACATTACATGAACAGTACATCAGCAATAGGCCTAGGACAGGTGGACCCGGACATACAATATACTATCGGTCTTATAAAGTTAGAGACAGACTAAGCCCTCTTTCCCAGCAAGCCCAATCCTGGGATGTCCCCATGAGGGTGGGGGGGTTAGGGGATTCGTGGTAGTGGAGCCAATGCTACCTCGCATGGCACCCCGAGTGGGAGCAAACTGTGCCTCAGCGGGGAAAGAAACTCCGCCTCACCCCCCGTTAGGCAGCCAGGGAAATAGAAGATACAACTAGGAGGACCAACCAGGATGAGACTCTCACTCTAGAGGGGGCCGAATGGCCTCCCAAACATCAGGAATCAGGTCAGGAACCATCCAAGGAGCTAGGCAGGGTTACCCCGACTATGGTGCTACTGGCGGTAAAACTGCTTGCTGTGATAACAGAGACCATAAAACATCCCGAGTAACCTCAAGGGTATAACCGCAGTATAGAGGAGGAGTGAAACAGTCAAATCTGAACAACCATAGTAAGGGAAAAAGGGAAAAATAAAAATATACAAAAAGGAACCTGTGTCGGGAGTCCAGTAGATGGGTGGTACCTGTTGCCGAGAGGAAGCTTAGCAACCAAAAGAAAACAAGAGGGAAAGAAGAAAGGAAAAAGAGTAGAGGAGTGATATGAAGTAAAGAGAAGAAGAAGAAAGGAAAGGGGAGAGGAAAAAAAAGGGAGAAGAAGGGTAAGAGCAGGAGAGGTGATGGTGTTGGGGAAAGGACTCAAAGCCCAACAGGGTTTCCCGGGCATAAGCGTGCTGAACTATGCCAGAGCGACATGAGCAAGCCAAGGTTCCCAAACCGCATCATGTCTCTCCACGGTGTCCATATACTTGCCATCTTTTCTTGCGTCATAATCCAGAATATTTTTTTCTTTACCTGGTGGACGGAGACATGGGGCTGTTTCCAAGCTCTAGCTATCAAGATTTTAGTACCTGATAGAAAAAAAGTTATAAGGCGTTTGGACAATTTCGGTATTTCGGGACCCATCACATTTAGCAAAGCTAGTTGTGGGGTTTTTGAAATTGAGAGGCCCATGACTTTCCTGATCAAATAGAAGACCTTGTTCCAAAGACTCCTGATCATGAGGCATTCCCACCAGATGTGGAGCATAGAACCTAATAGGCCGCATTGGTGGAAGCACAGAGGAGAAGAGTTCAGGAAAAGTTTGGATAGTCTGAGGGGAACCAGGTACCATCGTGTGAGCACTTTTAGATTTGCCTCAACTATGGCAATGTTGTATAGGCCTCTTGTGTAGGCCGCAAAGGCCCTGTGCCAGACCTCCTGACTCCACTCAGTGCCAAGCTCCCCCTCACAGTTCCTCATGTATCTAGATTTGCCAGAGGAGAAGGCCAGGGAGCGATAGATCACCGAAATGCCCCCCCCCCTTTGCTCCATGAACTGACCACACCAGTGTTCATAGGCTGTTAAAGATAAAGGGGTGGATTTGTCCTTCCATAGGGATCTAATAAAATGGGTGATTTTTTGGAGTCTAAATTTCTCTGTTACAGGCATCTCTAACTTACTTGTGCAGTGTGCCACTGATAGGGGGCCCCTAGAATTTACAAAATGGCCCACTCAATAGAGACCTTTATCCAGCCACCAGCGAAAAGCCATAATGTCCATCCCAGGGGGAAAAATCGGATTGTGAAATAAGTGGGACAGTGGCTGCCAAAAGGAAGTCAGTGTGGAGATGGCTTTAATGCTGTCCTAAAGGGTGAATTAGTGAGATAAGGTGGGGGCCAATATTGGGGGTCTCGTCTTGGGAGGACGCCATAACAGGAAATCAATGGTATGATTAGGGATAGCTTGTCTCTCCAACCGTATTGAATTGTGGTGGGTGCTCTTAGAATAAATGATTGAGAGTTGGGAAAGCTGGGCCGCTTGGTAATACCACAGAAGGTTTGGTAGATTCAGCCCTCCCTGATCTCTAGTCCGGAAAAGGGTGTCTCTGTTTAATCTATGGCCCTTGTTGCCCCAAATAAAGTGGATGATTTTGGCTTGAAATTTTTTTGAGAGGATCCCTGGGAATCTGAATGGGGAGGGACCGAAAAAGATAAAGGAGCCTGGGTAGTAAGTTCATTTTAATGGAATTGATTCTTCCCAGCCAAGAAATCGCTAGCTTATCCCAACCCTTCATCTCCAGATCCAATTTTTTAAACATGGGGGAGGGGGTAATTTGCTGCGTAGAGGTTGTCTATAGATGGCGTCAAGTGGACTCCTAGGTAAGGAAGTGAGGTGTCTGCCCAGCCAGAACCGAAGTTGTTTTTGAGGGAGCAGACTGACTGAGCAGGCAAGTTCACATTGAGGGCCATGGATTTGGAGTAGTTCACACTCAGCCCAGAGATTTTGCCAAAGTCATCCAAGGTCCTGCAAATATTTGGTAAAGAAATGTGGGGCTCCGAGATGAAGAGCAAAACGTCATCTACATATAAAGCACATTTGTGCGTCTGGTTGCCACAAATAACCCCATGAATATCCGGGTTAGATCTGAGGGCGATTG
Source organism: Glandirana rugosa (assembly GCA_018402905.1). NCBI lineage: Eukaryota > Metazoa > Chordata > Amphibia > Anura > Ranidae > Glandirana > Glandirana rugosa. The sequence goes on from BLSH010050597.1 coordinate 127,311, forward strand.
CCAGGACCTCAATGAACAGAGCAAAGGGGGGATAATAGGCAACCCTGCCGTGTGCCCGACCGAATAGGAAAGGGGGCGGAGTGGAAGCCCTGCAGTTTGATTTTAGCTTCAGGATGCGAGTATAGGGCCCCTGTTATGTTAAGGAAGGACTGACCAAAACCCCAGTGCTGCAGAACCGGGAACAGTTATGACCACGAGACCGTGTCGAAGGTCGTTGTCATGTCTAGCGATAAGAGGAAGCCCCAGCCGGACATCAAGAGAGAGATGATGTCTATTGCCCTTCTGATCTGGTCCGGGCCCTGCCTTCCCAGTATGAAACCTACCTGGTCCCTGTGGACGTAAAGCCCTATGAAGCTAGAAAGGCGGTTTGCTAATTTTTTCATCAGAATTTTAAGATCATTATTAATCAGGGATATAGGCCGGTAATTCTCAACAGCACTGGGGTCTTTATTAGGTTTAGGTAGGATTGTGATAAAGGCAGAATTTAAGTCAGCATTTAAGAAGAATTGAGGCCATGATTGAAGAATCGGGCGAGGACCTAGAGTTTCTGCAAAATGTTTGTAGTAGGGGACCGCAAAGCCATTGGGGCCTGGGGCAGAGCCGGGCTTTAGGGACTTGAGTGGGGATGGGTACGGAATGCAGAAATTCCTGTATCCGGTCAGCATGTGGAGGATTCTGATCCTTTGAGTACAGCTTCTTATAGAAGTCCTGGAAAGCTTCCAGAATTTTCGTTGGATTTTGGGAGTGAGAGCCATCCTGATTTTGGGAATGGAGTGAACTCTCAATTTGGGGGCTAGTCTGTGTGCCAGCATGGACCCTACTTTGTGCCTCTGCAAGTAGAATCTCCCTCCTTCCCATCTAAGGTGTTTCTCAGCTGTAGCCGTGAGGGCAAGGTTCAGGGCAGTGTGAGCTGCTTCGAGCTTCCCTAGTGAGGAGGAGGAAGGGGATTCTTTGTGTCGTCTGCTGGCCAGAAGAAACTCCCTTTCTAGTCTGTCTACGTCAATGGATCTGGCTTTGCGGATCCTGGAGGCTAGTTGGATCAATTGTCCTCAAATTGTGAGTTTGTGAGCAGCCCATAAGGAGGTTGGAGAGATGCCATCTGTATCATTCAAGCTGAAATAACCTTGAAAAGCTGTAATGTGTACTGGGTTACTAGGGATCGAAGCATTCAGCCTCCAATTAAAAGGTTTGCGTGTGGCGTCCGCTCTGTGTAAGACCAAGATCAGTGAGGAGTGGTCCGAAAAGGCAGAGTCTCTAATGAGAGATCCTGGGAGCTGATTAGTGTGGATAAAGAAATGATCTATTCTAGCGAATGTGTTATGGGGCTAGAAAAGTGGGTATAATCCCGAGCCGAGGGATTCATTTCCCTCTATACATCTACTAATACCTGATTAAAAATTGGCCTGGCTAACTTTAGACTCTGCCTTGAGGGACGGATCTGGTTATGTCCGGTGGGACGCGATTTGTTTAGACCCACATCAAAGGCCATGTTAGAGTCCCCCCGTATATAACTGTTTCCTCCGCCAAAGGGTTGGTGGCTCGAAAGAGGGTTTCAAAAAATTTAGATTGTCCCTTGTTTGGGGCATAGTAGGATATGTAAATGTATAAAGATGGTTATCTATAAGGCCCTTAAGGAGTAGGAAACAACCCTCCGAATCCTTCAGAACCGTACTGCAGGAGAAGTGCACATTATGAGAGAAGAAAATGCCCACCCCTTTGGTTTTATTTACTGCGCTCACTAGGTGAAAGGGTATTTACGGTGTATAAATGAGGGGGAGTATGAGGATGGGAAATGGGTTTTTTGCAATAAAAGCACATCTATCTTTTGGGAAGCATAATACTGGTACGTTTTTTTCACTTCATGGGTGAATTTAGGCCTTGAATGTGCATAGAGGAGGCTTAGAGGTCAGCTATGGGGCAGAGAGAGGTGTGCACATAGCAATCCTCAAATGCTTACGTGGGTCCCGGAGGGAGATGTAGGGAGGAGGACACTCGGGTGGGAGCCAAAATAGTAGCCGTGGGGCCTGGGGGGCGAGGAGTCCGACACCGACACCAAAAAGGAAGGATGTAGCCTAAGGGAGAGGAAGAGCAAAGAGTTAGAAAAGAAAAGGGATAGGATAAGAGCAGAGTAAGGTGGGAGTATGAGGAGCATACTCCAAGTAGCAAACAATGTGTAGCCCACTAAAAGTGGGAACACCCTGTTCTGGAGAACAAAAAAGGACAGGGGGTGGCGCAAAACAACCATTCCAAACATTGCATCCCCTAATTTAAGAGAACACATAATGCATAAAGTCATTAAACTTAGAACCGTCTGGTACTATAAGACCCTCAGCAGGACACCCAGCATGTGAGAACATCCACAGATTGGCGCAAAGATCGGGTAAGAGATCAATAAAGGGGAGGCCAGATGGGCATCCTTGCTTCGATTAGCAAAGCCCCCACCAGCCCAACGAGCAGGAGGAGGCCTGATGAAAACTCTGATGAAATCAAACAAATAACAAAAGTCTTAGAGTCAAATATGACACAACCAGTTAAATGGGCCTTAGCGGCAGTCCAAAAGGACCCGTCTCCAAAGTAAGAGATAAAAAAAGGCAAGAATGCAGACCATCAGCCCTTTTCAGGGTGGGGCTCCTTCCTTGGCCTTCTTAGGTTTAGGCTTCAGCCAGAGGGTGGTTAGTGGACTCGATGGAGGCGGTCTCTTCGAAAGGCTGGAGGAGGAAGTTTGCATTGGTGAGGGAGGATCTTTAGAGAGGATTCCAAGTTGCTGAAGGATGGATTCCTCTTCTTGGAATGTGGAGAATCTATATGCCTTGCTTTGGAAGTTGAATTTTAGCCCAAAGGGGAATTGCCAACCGTATTTAATGTCTTTCTGAGACAAGACTGTAATTAGTGGTTTCAGAGATCTCCGTTTCTGCATGGTGAAGGGGGAGATGTCTGCGAAGAGTTGCATCGAGTGACCCAGAACTTTGATTTGGGGGATAGAACAAGCTCTTTTCATCACTTCCTCTTTGGTGCTATAATAGTGGGGTTTCACCACTATGTCCCGAGGGAGGCCATTGGGGCGAGGAGGTCTCAGAGCCTTGTGAGCCCGATCCAGCTCCATTTTGTGGGGGTGAATGTCCGGTGTGAGGGTTTTGATCAGGGCTTGAACAGCCTCGTTTACATCTTTGACCTCTTCAGGAAGCCCCCTAATTCTGAAGTTGAGCCTCTGTGACCTGTTCTCCAGGTTATCAATTTTTGCTAAGGCCCCTTCCAGGTGGTTATGTAATTCTTGGATTACATCTGAATTTTGGTTGACCCGGGAGACGGTGGCATCCATTTTAGTTTCCACGCTATCAATGCGCGCCCCTAGCATTTGCAAGTCAGATTTGATTTCGGAAGTTATTTTCGATGCGGTCTGGGCCAGACCTTTGTCTAGGAGCTCCGCAAATTTCTGGAGCATGAGGGACATATCCTGATGCTGGGATGGATGAGAATCTTTGCCCTGGAGGGTGCTAGAACAAGCGGCTGGTGCCATGGAGGGTGACATCAGGATTTCATCAATGGTGTGGTTAAGTAAAGATACTGTAGAGGCAGGTGAAAAAGAGTCATTTTGAGTAGGGGGACCAAAGTCCACTCCAATGTGCTCCGAGTGTGGGGAGTCATGCCAGGCAGGGGAGCCAGGTAGGTCTGAAAAGGCTGCTTCCAGAGGTTGGTGGCCTGCAGCCATTGTGTGGGAAGGAGTGTTGTCTGAGGACTGGCTATAGTGAGGTTGCAGGTTACGTTTGACAGTCCCGGCCCACATACAGTGTGATGAAGTAGCAGGGTAGAGAGGCTGTATGTGAGCTGTGGAGGAGCTATGGGGCGAGCCCCCAGTGAGAAGGCCGTGGGATCAGAAGGAGGACCACTTTATTGCCAGCGAATAATGCGGCAAAGATAAGGCAGGGATATCCTTGTAATGAGTCCCAAGGGGCCCAGGGTGGGGGGCACTATGCAGTCCAGCAAGCCCTGTGAGGTGCTTAGCAGGAGACAGGCTCTCCTGCCAGAGGGAGGCTGCGTGACACACTGGCGGGCTGTGCTCTGTGATCCAGGCTGGCCTGACGCCCAGACTATAACGGCCCTGTGGTTCCCTCACAGAGGCAGGTGTCCGGAGAGGGGGGGAGTGACACTGTCCAGGCCGCTATGAAGGCTCCGTAATTGAGCAAGGGAGCGTGCAGGTGTCTCTGGGAGGGGGTGGATGAGGCGTTGGAGAGGCCGGGGGTGTCCCCACTATTATGCGCTCCTAATGTGGGCTGAGATTTATTTAAATAAATGAAAATGGTTGGTTGCTAATAGTTACAAAATATAGATGGAACAGAAACCCTTTTTGGTTTTATCTTTCAATCAATTTTATTGAAATTTTGACAAAGAATACAGTATTTAACGATACTTTCAAAATAACAGAAAGAGCAAAAAAAAGGTAAGCAAAACACTGTGTGACCTAATCATATTGTGTGATACAGTATATAAAAAATAGAGTTGGAGTAGGTGAACACCTGAGCACACCTAATGTCGGGTGTGGGCAATGACCTCATACTGTGCTAGGAGAGAAAAGGCGGCCCAATCCACCATCATATTTAAAATATTACTCACTCCGTTAGTCATAGTTGGTATGGCAACATGGATTACACAGTGAGGTTTAAAGATCCAACTTGAGTTTAAGAGTAGAGTATTTCGTACAACTTATGTTGAGGCAAAGATAAAGAGTAACACAATTTGAGTTGAAAAATTATTGGGAGTAAAGGCAAAATAAGTATCATAAAGTTTAGCCAACCTATATGTCAACTCTTCTATTTTTGTATGCTACTATAGGTGTTATAGAGTAATACTTTTTATTCTTGTGTTACCAAGATTCATTATGAACTGTCTGAGCTGAGGCAAATAATATAATGACCGTTGGGTTCATACCCAAGATATTAGTTCTATTATGACGTCAAGAGGAATTATAAGAGAGGAAAGGAAAAAGAGAGTAGGGAAAGCAGGAAAGAGAAAGGGGAAGTAAGATAGAGGAGCTGAGTGAGAATACTCAGAGGAATGAGATATATGAATAATCTAATTTATCGGTTGAGCGAGGGAGTAAGGTGGTTTACCCAGGGTTCCCAGATCGCATCAAACTTTTTGGAAGTATCTTGGATAATGCTGATGGCCTTTTCTTGAGTCATTTTCCAAGATATCTTCCGTTTTGCCATTAAAAAGGATACTCTTGGTTGTTTCCAGGCCTGGGCTATGGTGATCCTGGCTCCCATTAGTATGTAAAAAATAAATTTTTGCGAGCACATGGGAATCTTCTCCACCTTTTGGTTTAGCAATGCAATAAAAGGGAAATTTGGGATTGCTCTACCTGTTACCCTTCGTAATAGATGGAAGATCTTATTCCAAAATCCCCTAATTCGGGGCAATACCACCAAGTGTGTACATGATCCCATAAATGACCACATCCCCTGAAGCACAGAGAAGAAGCTGCCGGGTAGATCTGTGCTAATCTAGAGGGGACAAGGTACTAGCGTGTTAGAAGTTTGACACTAGCTTTGATTAAGGAAACATTTAAGATACCTTTAAAAGAGCATGCAAAATAAAGATGCCAAGTATCCACTGATCAATCAAAATTTAAGTCTCGTTACCATGATGTAGCATATGGAGTTTTTTCATAAGTCTCTGTCAAAGAGGAATATATCAAGGAAATGCCCCCCTCTGGCTCGCAATCTCCGTACACCACCGCTCATAGGGGGTGATATTTAAGTGGTTCGGTCTGTTCTTCCATTTGGATTGTAAAAAGTGGTGGATCTGGCTTAATCTAAATATTTCAGATTGGGGCATTTCTAGTTTGTGACGGCAATAGCTAAAAGTTATTGGGCCCATTGACGAGAGAAAATGAACTATTCTAAAAAGGCCTTTGTTTAACCACTTCCCGTCCAGCGTATTGACAAATGACGTCCGGGCGGGGGGTTCATTAACCTGACTGGACGTCTATTGATGTCCTCAGGATAATCGGTGGTGCCGTGGGTCAGTCTGACCCACCGCATTACCGACCGAGGTAAAAGGCTTCCGTGGAAGCATTTTACCATGTGATCAGCCATGACCAATCACGGCTGATCACAGTGTAAATAGGAAGAGACGTTTATCGGCTTTTCCTCTGCTCAGGTCTGCAGACCTGAGCAGTGGAGAGCCGATCGGCTGCTCTCCTGATGGGGGGGCTGCGCAGCCACCCTCAGGATCACCCCACTGGACCACCAGGGAGCCTGCCCAGGACCACCAGGGAGCCCCCCAGACACCATGAGGAGGCCGCCCAGGACCGTCAGGGAGGGAACATGGAGGCCGCCCAGGACCACCAGGGAGCCACCACTAGACCACCAGGTAAGGGCAATACAGTGCACTGTAGGGATGGCACTGTGCCCATATATGATGCCTGCCAGTGCCATCCCTAACAGTGCTATATTCATCAGTGCCCACCAGTGCCACCTATCAGTGACCACCTGTGCCCACCTGTGCCACCTATCAGTGCCCACCTGTGCCACCTAAAAGTGCCCACCTGTGCCCCCTAAAAGTGTCATCTAAGTGCCACCTATCAGTGCCCAGCAGTGCCACCTATGTGCCCATCAGTGCCCAGTGCCACCTATCAGTGCCGCCTATGAGTGTCCATCAGTGCCGCATATCAGTGCCATGTATCAGTGCCCATCAGTGTTGCTTATCAGTGCCGCCCATCAGTGCTGCATATGTGCCCCATCATCAGTGCAACCTTATCAGTGCCAATTTGTACTGCTTCCTCGGTGCCTGTCAGTGTAGCCTCATCAGTGTCCATCAGTGTAGCCACATCAGTGCCCATCAGTGAAGGAGAAAATGTACTTTATACAAAGTTTTGTGACAGAAACAAAGAAAATGTTTTTTTTTTCAAAATGTTTGGTCTTTTTTTATTTATAGCGCAAAAAATAAAAAATGCAGGGGTGATCAAATACCACCAAAAGAAAGCTCTATTTGTGGGAACAAAATGATAAAAATGTTGTTTGGGTACAGCGTCGCACGTCCGCGCAATTCTCATTCAAACTGCAACAGCGCTGAAAGCTGAAAATTGGTCTGGGCGGGAAGTATTCTAAGTGCCTGGTATTGAAGTGGTTAACCACCATTGGAAAGCTTTTATGTTAAGTCCTGATTGAAATTGGGGGTTGTGGAAGAGGTGGCAAAGGGGGCAAAAAACAGATGTTAGGGTGAGTTGAGAATAAAGAGTGTCACGTAAAGCCATGGAATGTGAGAGAGTGGGCACTAGAATGGGAGATCTGCTTTTGGGCTGGCTCCAAAGGAGGTAATCAATCGTGTGTCTAGGAATGGATTGTCTTTCAATTTTGACCTAGTCTGGTTTGGGACCCCGAGCATATACTATGGAAATTTGGGCCAGTTGTGCTGCCTGATAATATTTCCAAAGGTCAGAGAGGCCAAGCCCTCCTTGGGACCTCCTTCGGAAGAGGACACTCCTTGGGCAACGATAACCTTTAGAACCCCAAACTCTCTTTGTTTTTATAGGCACATTAAAAACAAATGCACTGAACTTTTAATGATGTCAACTTGTGATGAACCGGGTTAGGGAGAGCTTAGCGGTTTGCAATCATCACATGTGCTGGCTGCATGTTTTTATGATGGTCTTTACTTCTGACTTTGTGAGTACCTCAATATTCAATAGTCAACCCACGCTTGTCACAAATACCAATCCATGTGATAAACAAATATTCATACTATATAATAGGCTTTACATCTAATAAAAAATTGAAACAAAATATAAAACAATTAGAGTTGAGCGAACGCGAACTGTAAAGTTCGGGTCCATACCGAACTTTGGGGTGTCCGTGACCCGGACCCGAACCCGAACCAGGACATTTGAAAAAAAGTTTGGGTTCGGGTTCTAGGTTCGGGTATTTAATCACGCATGTTAAATAGCTGCAGGGCAGCCAATCAACAAGTGTTTCACTGGTTTGCCCTTAGAAGCCATCACAGCCATGCCTACTAATGCTGCCAGCGTTGTGAGGGACAGATTGCAGATATAATAACATCTCATCGATCTGATTGTGGACTAGGTAGAGATTACTACTACTACTGCTTTGAGGGACAGATTGCAGATCTCATCC
>BLSH010050597.1:152793-164267 GCA_018402905.1 Glandirana rugosa
TACCTGTCCCTCCTCTCCGTGAACTCCCTCTCCAGAGGATGACTAGCACCACAGTACGTCCGTTGATCCGCTTAAACCATAGTTAGCTGTTGGTGACTGACTTTTACACCTCTTCCAATGTGTTGTGGTTACTTCTAGACTGCCTGCATGACACCACGATCAGTAGGAGACCTCTCCCTCAAGTGCCTCTCCTCCCTGTCCATCCATTGCATGGCTACAGACGGTTTTTCAAAAAAATGCACTTCTCCTTTAGCCACCACTCTGAGTTTAGCAGGAAAGAGCATTGCATATTGTATATTAAGTGCTCTAAGGCGCCGCTTTACCTCTGTAAACGTAGCTCTTTGTTTTTGCACTTCCATTGAAAAGTCCGGATATATTGAAATTTTGGTATTTTCAAACTTTAGACCATCTTTTTTCTTTCTGGCGCTTGCCAGGATAATGTCTCTGTCCTTATAATTGACTAGTTTCAGTAAGAAAGTACGTGGTGGATGTCCTGGAGCCAGAGGCCTCATGGGGACCCTGTGGGCCCTCTCAACCGAGAACATAGGGGTGAAGCTCTCCCTCCCAAATGTGTGAGTCAGCCAAGTTTCTATAAAAGTGGATCTTTGCCTTCAGCTCTTTCAGGCAACCCCACTATCCTCACATTGCATCTCCTCATCCTGTTCTCCATATCTTCTAACCTGGAGGCATGATGTGCTGTAAGCCTCACTGTGTGTGAGAGGTCACGCTTCATAGGCTCTATATCATCTTCCACCGCACTCACTCTCCCCTCCACTGCTGACATTCTTTCTCTCATTTTTTGCATATCATGGCGAATATATGAGACTTCTGCCTTCACTCCCTTTATCTCCTCCGTTAGTGCAGTTATAGAGGTATTGCCCCGCGTTACTGCCTCCATAATGTCTCTTAGTGTGGGTTCAGGGCCTTGTACACTAGTGTGTGGGGAGGATGAAGCAGAGATATTACTCACTGTGTCCCATTCTGTAAGTAAGGCCGAGTTGGTCTCCAACGGCATGGTATCATCTGCCTCTGACTGTCCTCCCGTACTGCGTTCTTGTGGGGTGTCCGACCCCGAAGATCCCTTCAGCGTGCTGCGGGAGAAAAGTTTCTGGGCAGCTTCTTTGTACTTTGATTTAGAGGTGCGTGGCGGCAGGGCACCATCTTGCCCCGTCAGATCCGGGAAGGAGCGGGCTTCTTTGAGCTTTTTAGCCATGTCCAAACGCCGAAAAAGGTGCACCTCACGGGCTCCGTCCTATTGTGGGTCTAATGCTGTGCTGTGCGGGTTCGCGGGTGTCTGTAGCCGGTCACCCAAGGATAAAAGGCAGGATTTTCAGCGGAGCGGTCTGTCTGCACGTCTTCCTACATGCGCCGTCAAGCCACGCCCCCCAGACTCGCATCTTTACCTGGCTTGGGTATAATTGAGATGTAGGCCATATTTAGAGCATTATACAGGGGAGTGCCTTGGCGTAATGAATTGAAAAATTTTGCCATGTGTGGGGCCAAGGTTTGTGCAAATTTTTTGTAGTAACAGGCCGAGAAGCCGTCAGGGCCAGGAGCTGAGTGGAGTTTGATGGCCTTAATTACCCCCACAATTTCAGCTACGGAGATTGGGTCCTCCAAAGCTTCCCTATGATCCTGACTGAGAGTTGGAAGAGGGATGGTATCCAGGTATCCATCTAGCTCTGCATCAGAGCTAGCTACTGGAGGTTTATATAAGTCTGTATAGAACCCCTGGAAGCGTTCCATGATAATTTTGGGATTTTGTGTAAAGAAACCCTCTGGTGTCCGTATTTTGGGTAGGGAGTGGGAATAGACTCTAGGGGAGATTTTGGCCGCCAGTTTGGTTCCCACCTTATCCTTGTGGAGGTAGAACCGGGCTCCTGACCACCTAAGCTGCTTCTCGGCTGTTGTAGTGAGGGCTAAATTTAAGGCTGTCCTAGCATTCTCCCTACAGTCTAATGTGCTTTTGGAGAGAGACTTCTTGTGGGCTTTACTTGCTGCAAGGAACTCCTTTTGGAGTTTGGTGATGGTAGAATTGTGCTCACGGCATAATTTAGAGGAGAGTTGTATAAGCTTCCCCCTGATAACCGCCTTATGGGCTGCCCAGAGGGTCTCAGGGGAAATCTCCGGACTGGAATTGAGTTGGAAATATTCTTGGATGTACTTCTCTATCAGGGTGCAATGGATTGGGTTGCTTAAAATGGATTCATTTAGGCGCCATTTAAAGGTAGATTGGGACCCTGCTGGTTTTGATAAGTCTAGGAGAACCATAGAGTGGTCAGAAATAGCTGAGTCCTTTATGGATGCTTTGGTGATAAGTGGAATATGTGTGACCTGTATCAAAATATGGTCTATCCTAGCATATCTTTGATGGGGTGCTGAGTAGTGAGTATAGTTTTTGGCTCGGGGATTTCACTTCTCTCCATGCATCCACCATGCCCTGCTCATAGAGTAAAGTAGCTACTTTGGTGCTCTGTTTGCCCGGTTTCTTCAGCCGAGAGAGGCCCTTATTAGACTTGTCAAGGGAGGGGTCGAAGGCTAAATTTGAATCTCCGCCCATTATGCAAATGCCCTGAATATGAGAGGACACTTTGTGGAGCATGGAGCGAAAAAATTCCTCCTGGTTAATATTGGGGGCATAGTAAGATATGAACGTGTAAAGTACCCCTTCTATCGTGCCTGAAATTAGTAGGTATCTCCCCTCTGAGTCTTTGTGCATGCTTGATAGGGAAAATTTGTTATGTTTGGAGAAACAAATTGCGACTCCTTTAGTTTTATTAGGGGCATTGGAGAGGTAGAACTGGGGGAAAGTGTTCATGTCGGAAGGACGGATTGTATGAGGCCTGGAAATGTGTTTCCTGAAGAAGAAGAACCTGCACCTTATTGGATTTGTATTGATTAAATAGTTTCTTCCTCTTACATGGGAAATTCAACCCCTGCACATTATGCGAGCTAATACGGAGGGAGGTGTGGGTGTTAGGACTAGGCTGCATAAATCGGACTAGAGGAGGGATCTCTTGGTGAAAACTGTGCTCTTACCCCACCTGTTGTGGAAGAGTAAAGTTGTCTCACACTGCTGGATCCGCCACAATTCTTCGCTGAGGGTGAGACCCAAGGAAAGCCACCAGGTGAATGCCGGGAGGAAGAAAGAGAGAAAAGAGAAAAAAGAGAGAAGGAGTGCACTTTGCCTGGAAGAGAAAAAGATGGTTGTTTAGCATGTGAAAATTGTATGACCATCGGTGCTGTATAGTCAATATACCACCAAACACATGAACCAAAACTTGAACAATGAGAGGAGGAAAGAACAATAAACCACCCCAAAAGGAAGTGACTTGGTATTGGTCGCTGCCGCACAATGTAATCAATAATGTCAGAGCATCCAGTCTTTAAATACATACATAAACCATGCCATCAAGTGCCTTGCAGTGATATTACCAGTGCTGTGAAAATCAATGTGAAACATGAAATAAAGTGAATCACTCTGTGGATGAAGCAAATAAATGGATTATAAACAACCTTGCGCCCGTGTTTGTTTGCTATGGCCGGGCTGCCTTCCAACGAGCCAACGGGTGATATCCGTGTCCCGCTTCTCAATCCATAAGTTCGGGTACATATAAGGAAGACAAAACATATACTGTGTACGAGTTTTGTAAAAAGCACCTCGGTGCTACTGTAACTTACTACGTGGTGAAGTCAGACGAGCGGCTGAGTTATTCCGCTGAGGGATCTCCGTATGTCTGCAGATACAGTGGGTGAGCGTTGTGACGTCTCAGGCTCCGTCTTACGCGTTCCGTCATCCGACGTCCTCGGAGGCGACGCCATATTGCTGCACCCACGGTCTTATATACCTTCTCGGTTACTAAGTGACCAATCACTCGGCGGCCATTTTTGGGAGATCACTCACGCTCTTTTCATCATCCTTCAAATCCTTGCAAGAAAACAAACCAAGAAACAAGAAGCAGGAGAGGAGACTTATACACATACCATTTTAAGGAACCAGTCTACCTTCAACCCAAAATGCACGGGGAATGACAGCCTAGAGGTTTTTAAATTAATGGTTGAAAATGATCTGAACAAAATTAAGATCAAGAGGCATAAGAAACAAGATCTGGAGGCAATTATAAAAAACCTTGAAAGTAAAAAGGATGTTGTCATACGCCCAGCAGACAAGGGCGGTGGGTTAGTTATTTTAAATAAAGCAGATTACAAAAAGGAGATGGATAACCTACTTAAAGAAAAAGATATGTATGAAGTCCTTAAACAAAACCCTACAAAAAAATACAGAAAGAAATTAGAGGCATACATTGAAAAGGAAAAGAAAAAAGAGTTCTTGAACATGAAGGAAGCTAAATATATGGTACCTTCCACTGCAAAAACTCCAGTGATGTACTACCTGCCGAAGGTACATAAAAACCAGCAGAGTCCCCCAGGTAGACCGATTATAAGTGGAATAGACTCTCTCTTTTCTAGATTGGGAGAGTATTTAGATGTCTTTCTTCAGCCCACAGTTGAACATGGGAGATCATACATCAAAGACAGCAGCCAATTAATGGAAGAATTAAAGAATATAGAGATTAAAGAAGAAGATTGGCTGGTCACGATAGACGTGAACGCCCTCTATACTAACATCAAACAGCAAGATGGACTCGAGGCAGCAGAATGGGCGCTCCAAAACTTCACTACATTAAAACAGGAGCAAATAAAATATCTCAAAGAAGGGCTTGAATTAGCCATGAGCCACAACTTCTTTTGGTATGAGAAAAAGTATTACGTACAAAGAAAAGGAGTAGCCATGGGGGCTAAATATGCGCCAAGCGTGGCGAATGTATTTATGAACAAATGGGAGGAGGAACAAATCTATAGTGTACAGAGACTACAGTTGAAGTTCTATAAACGATATATAGATGATATCGTGTTGTTCTGGAGTGGAAATGAAGGAGATCTGAGGAAGTTTCTAGAAGAGATCCACCAGAACAAGTATGGCATTACCTTCTCAGGCACGTGGAGTCAAGAGAGCATTAACTACCTGGACCTACAGATTTTTAAAGATGGGAAAGACTTGAGCACTAAAACTTATTTTAAAAAAACAGATTGAAATGGTTACATACCTACCAATAGCTGTCATCATCCGAAATGGAGCAACAACATACCGAAAGGGCAGTTCATACGACTACGGAGGAACTGCAAGAGAGATGAAGACTATACCAACCAAGCGGATATGCTAGTCAAAAAATTCATGGAGAAAGGATATAAGAAAAAGTGGTTACACAAAATAAAGAACGAAGTAACACAACTTGATAGAACTTCCCTCTTCGTCAAAAAGCCTAAAAATAACAACAGAATGGACTATGCCTTCCTCACAGGATTTAATAGAGATTTTAGATCATTTGAAAAAATCATCAAAAAACACTGGCCCATCTTAAAATCAGACAGAACTTTGAAAGATCTGCTGCTTGACAAACCAAGCTTATATAGAAAAGCTCCTTCTCTAAGAAAACGATTAGTCCATAATGTTGTGGACCCCCCGAATCAGGTTCAACTATTTCCGGAATTAAAAGGTTTTTTCAAATGTAGTAAATGTTTACCCTGTAGAGACACTTCCAAGCAACCAAAGAGAAGAGAAAACTTTGTCTCCTCCACCACCGGAAAGAGATACAAAATCAACCAACTGATTACCTGTACAAGTTCTTTTGTCACCTACATCATTGAGTGTCCCTGTAAACTCCAATATGTAGACAGGACCACTAGGCCCCTATACATTAGGATAAGAGAACATATCAAAAACATCCGGAAGGGCTTTAGGAACCACAGCCTGTCCAAACATTTCAGGGAGTCACACAACAGAGACCCCTCTTTGGCTACCTTTTATGGCTTCGACCACATTAAAGAAAACTGGAGAGGAGGTAACAGGATTACTGCTATTTCTAAGAATGAAACTAAATGGATCTATACCTTAAATACTTTAAGGCCGGATGGCCTAAATATAGATATAGATCTAAATTGCTTCCTGACTAATTACTGAAGCACTCCTATGCCTAACAGCTAAGTATAAATACTGGATTCAAAAAAGGGATTTTTTACATTTTTATATAAATATCCCTCTATACCTTTTACATTTTTTGGACCCTTTTCAATTTAAATCCGAAGAAGGTAAAAGAAAGGGAAAGATTTTTTGAGGAATTTTTTTGGGTTTTAAAAACAGATCAACATGCCTCGCACTTTAAATAACAGGACGGACCAGCACCCCACTAAGCCTCTGCTCTGACAACCTTTAAAGAACTCGAAGGTCTTGAACGACCGAATGACTTCAAAGTTTTTAGGATTGACTATGCTTCAAAAATTACTACGCTTCAAAATTACTACGCTTCAAAAAGTTGCTATGCCTCAAAACCATTATGCTTCACAGAATCAAACCTCCGTTCTTAACAAACAATCTTTTAACAAACAATTTTTAACAAATAATTATCACACAGTTTTTATTGATTACTATGCTTCAAAATTACTATGCCTCAAAATTACTATGCTTCACACAACCAAACCACAAAAGAATTCTTTTAATGAACTATCATTACACAGCTTAGGGTGCACCAACTTATTAGGGTCCCGCTTCCACAATATTTAAAAGAAAAAACAATTTTCTGAAGAGAATTTTTATAAGGGATCTCTTGAGTGAGTTTTTTGAAAAGAGGATTTTAAAAGTGTTTTAGAAAAGTTCCCTCCTCAGTCCCATTCTTTCCTGGGGATTTTGCACGCACACATACCAATTTTCATCCTATAGCCTATAATTAAAAAATATTAAAAAATATTAAAAAACATAAGGATATTTCCCTTTCTCCTCTCTATACTAATACATACAACACTGGCTTTTAACATTTATTTTTATATTTTTATATGTTTACAATTAGCACTGGTTTTAAATCCTCACAATTTTGAATAACGTTTTTTAAATAAATTGCCACACGGTGGTGGTTTTTAAATGATCGTTCTGAAGGATGATGAAAAGAGCGTGAGTGATCTCCCAAAAATGGCCGCCGGCCAAAGAGTGATTGGTCACTTAGTAACCGAGAAGGTATATAAGACCGTGGGTGCAGCAATATGGCGTCGCCTCCGAGGACGTCGGATGACGAAACGCCTAAGACGGAGCCTGAGACGTCACGACGCTCACCCACTGTATCTGCAGACATACGGAGATCCCTCGGCGGAATAACTCAGCCGCTCGTCTGACTTCACCACGTAGTAAGTTACAGTAGCACCGAGGTGCTTTTTACAAAACTCGTACACAGTATATGTTTTGTCTTCCTTATATGTACCCGAACTTATGGATTGAGAAGCGGGACACGGATATCACCCGTTGGCTCCTTGGAAGGCAGCCCGGCCATAGCAAACAAACACGGGCGCAAGGTTGTTTATAATCCATTTATTTGCTTCATCCACAGAGTGATTCACTTTATTTCACGTTTCACATTGATTTTCACAGCACTGGTAATATCACTGCAAGGCACTTGATGGCATGGTTTATATATGTATTTAAAGACTGGATGCTCTGACATTATTGATTACATTGTGCGGCAGCGCCTATACCAAGTCACTTCCTTTTTTTAACAATTCTACCCTCCCTCTGAGGGTTGTGATAGGGCAGCAGCCGTTTTTTATTAACATATCTTTTTATTAACATATCTTATTAACATATTTTTTATTAACATATATTTTTTTTATCAACACATTTTTACAAATTTACACCAGTGCCAAATCACATATATATACCATTGATTTGATTAACACTCAGCACCTTTTCACCACACCCTTTCACAGCTAACAAACATCAAGGACACATTTAACACTATATTCCCGGCAGCGCCAGGGCTGTCATTCTTTAAACTTGTAATAAACCACCCCAAACCCGCAAGGGCAGAGGGGGACCCATCCCTGCCTGACCCCAAGAGGAACCCAAAAATCCTCCCCATTTGGCTGGGGAGGAAGGTCATCCCAGAGTGGAAGTGCAAGACAACCACTCAAGGATGAGTAGAGGTGCAATGCAGCCCAACTGGCCGCACCGCCTTAAAACAGATAATCTATTAAATTTATAATCACCGCAACAGCCTAGCATTGATCAACTGGAAGACTGTGCAGTCAGTTGCCCCCCCCACCAGAGGAAAGGAGGCAAGTGCAGGGGAGGGCCCCCCAGACAACTGAGGCGAGGGGGGCCACCCCCTACCATGACCGCACCTGTCAAAGTTTCCCTCCAGGTAAAAAGAGGGAGATAGACAAAAATAGGATACTTCCGTAACTTTGAGCGTTTCCTCATTAACTGAATAAACAGTAAACTAAGAGTTAAGGACAAAAAGAGATGTACTCCGAGAAGAAAAAGGTGTCCATCAGGGAGCCAGGATTGCCCAATAGGGCAGTGCTGATCCCACCAAGTATGACCCAAAAAAAATTTTGAGAGAAAAAAAAAGTTACTGAATCTGAGAACAATTCAAGGTGGTCTTGCTTCTTTAGACCGCTTGGCCTGTTGCTTCTGCCAGAGGGGCAAGATAGGGTTCGGTGGAGATGGTCTCTTCGCAGCTGCTGAGGGTTTTGGCTGGTTCTTGTCAAGGGGCGACTGTGTGATTAGACCCAGATGCAGCAGTATGCGTTCCCCTTCCTGAATAGATGAGAAGCCATATGCCTTGCCTGAGTGTGAGAAGTTCAAACGGAATGGAAATGACCATTTATAGATGATGGAATTCTTCGTCAGGACCTCCAGTAGGGGTTTCAGTGATCTCCGCCGCTGAATAGTGTATGGAGACAGGTCAGAAAAGATCTGGATTGGGTGACCTTGAGTCTGGAGTTTAACCTTATTACGTGCCAACCTCATTACTGTCTCCTTAACCCTGTAGTGATGGGGTTTGACCACTATATCCCTCGGCAGACCGTCTTGTCGTGGGGCCTGTAATGCCCTATGGGCACGGTCCAATTCCAGGTGATGAGCTGGGATATTGGGGATTAACTCTTGCAGGAGGGAACAAACCGCTGCCTCAGAGTCCTTAAAAGATTACGGGAGCCCCCTGATCCTAAAATTATATCTGCGGAACCTATTTTCTAGATCATCAAGCTTGTTAAGTGCCATGTCCAATTGCCCATAAAGTTCTTGTATATGGTCAGTGTTCTGGTTAGCTTGTGCGACCACCTGATCTGTTTTGGCTTCAATCGCTTCAATCCTGGCTCCCAGCTGGTGTAGATCTGCTTGTATAGTGGTGGTGATCTGTGCAGTGTTTTGGGACAGACCTTTTGTCAGCATCTGTGAAAAACTTTCCATCAGGGAGGACATGTTCATGAGAGAGGAGGGATGGATAATGAGGAAAGCTCCCAGACGATCTGGTGTTTGCTGAATGTCCCCTAGCATTGAAGGGGTTAATGAACCTATGGATCCCTCTGCAAGAGATCCAGAAGGGATCGGGGAGACAGCTGTGAAGTCCTTACCCACCAAGGGGCTGGCCATCTGGTCCTGTCCGCAGCAGAGATTGTCCTGATCTGCTATAGAGCATTCCTCCTCCTCCTTGTGTGTCCATGCAGTGCTTGCGGCCGCCATCTTGAGGTTCGGGCCTACCGGAGCCCCAGCCTTCAGTTGCCGGGTAAGGGTCCCTCCGCGCCGTGGGGCTCGCCATCCAGGAGTGCCCGGGGGCTCTCTGTGTCCTAAGAGGGAATATCGTGCCTAGATGCTGGCTGTGTCGGGGCTACGGCGGTGACTGTTGGCCATTCGGAAGCGGAGCTCTCAGTGCATGCATCCGCACCAGGAGCTGCCGTGCATGCGCCCCCACCAATCCTTTTTTTAAAACAATCTACTGAGCTGGCCAGAACTATTCCACATTTCCACAGCTCTTACTGTGAAGAAACCTTTCCATATTTGGAGATTAAATCTCTTTTCCTCTAGGCATAAAGCATGCCCCCTTTTCCTCTGTGATGACCTTAAAGTGAATAACTCAACACCCCAGTTCACTATATGGACCACTTATGTATTTATACATGTTAATCATATCCCCTCTTAATAAATTCAGTTAATCTAATCTTTCCTCATAGCTGAGCTCCTCCATGCCTCTTATAAGTTTGGTTGCTCTTCTCTGCACCTTCTCCAGTTCCTTGATATCCTTTTGTGAACTGGTGCCCAAAACTGAACTGCAAATTCCAGATGAAGTCTTACTAATGATTTGTACAGGGGTAAAATGATATCTTTCTCTCTGGAGTCCATACCTCTCTTAATACAAGAAAGGACTTGCTTTGGAAACTGCAGCTTGGCATTGCATGCTATTATCAAGCTTATGATCCACCAAAACACCCAGATCCTATCTCCACCATTGATTTCCCCAGTTGTACTCCCCCTAGTATGTATGATGCATGCATATTCTTAGCTCCCAAGTGCATAACTTTACATTTATCAACATTAAGCCTCATTTGCCACATAGTTGCCCAATTAAAAAGTGCATTGAGGTTGGCTTATAAATTTGAGACATCTTGTAAGGACGTTATTCCACTGCATAGCTTGGTGTCATCTGCAAACACCGAAATGGTTCTTTTAATCCCAGACCCTATATAATTTAGAAATATATTAAAAAGGAAGGGTCCCAACATTGAAACTTGAGGTACACCACTGATAAACTTAGACCATTGAGAGTAAGAATCATTAACCACTACTCTCTGAATACGGTCTTTTAGCTAGTTTTCTATCCATTTACAAACTGATTTTTCCAGACCTGTAGACTTAAGCTTACACATTAGCCATGTGTGGGGGACTGTGTAGAAACGTTTTTGCAAAATCCAGGTATACCACATCCACAGTCACCCCTCTGTCCAATGTTTTGCTTACCTCTTCATGAAAGAAATCAGATTTGTCTGAAAACTTCTGTCTTTCATGAATCCATGCTGTCTGTTGCTTCAAATACTTTTTTTCCGGCAAGAACTCATTTATGTTGTATTTAATTAAACTCTCCAGTATCTTCCCAACTGTAGAGGTTAAACTAACTGGTCTATAGTTACTTGGTAAAGACTTTGGTCCCTTTTCAAATATAGGCACCACGTTGGCTTAAAGCCAATCCAGTGGTACTATTCCAGTCATTAAAGAGTCCCTAAAAATTTGAAACAATGGCTTCGAAATTACACAGCTCAATTCTTTAAAGATCCGTAGGTGTATGACATCTGGTCCAGGTGCTTTGCTGAGAGGGAGGAAGAAGGTGGACGTTGCCTTTGAAACACATCTCTTTCCACATACCCCAGCACATCTTCTCTTGGTGGTGCATGGAAGGCAGCTTCGGTAACAAAGTTTAAAAATCCCTGAGAAATTACTGACCTTATCATGGTGACCTAACCGAAATTCGGTTGCACCACGGATATAAACTTTTCCCTGGTTTCAGAAATGGTTCATTGATATCTGGTCAATCAAATTGGAGATGTCAACCCTTCTATGACCTCTCAAATTAATTTATGTTGTATTTACTCAA
>BLSH010050597.1:165454-178311 GCA_018402905.1 Glandirana rugosa
AATCGTCGGATAGAGTTTATGGGTCTTTTCTGGTAACGTTTTTTACAGTTTTCTTAAAACTTGACATTTTCAAGTTCTACATAATTTTTAAGGTCCTTACTATGTTATCTCAACTCTTGTTAAGTACGTAAGTAAGAACCGTTTACACCCGTACTACAGTAAGTATGGTCGAATCGACAAGGTGTAGGGATGCGTATCTCTGTAAGTCCTTTTAGACAAGACCACTTGTCACTTAATCACACGTACGAAAAGGAAAAAGTCATCCTGTGTTATTTTTGTGAGTAGGTTCTAAATTTATACACGAAACAATGAAATCAAACGACATCATTATTGATAGAGTGGATTTACATTCTTACCCAGATCCTAAATTAACAATGTAAAATGTATCTCTACATTCTTTTACAAATACTTAGGAAAATTAATAGAAGATATTTTCAAAATCTTTCCTGCAAAAATACAGATAATTAAAAGGATTCATAAACATTTTCTTACATCTCTATGTAAAATGTAACAATTAAATCCTAGACCCATTCTTACATTTAGGTGAGATAGTTATTACTACAGCAAACTAAAGTAACAAAGCACATATTTAAATCTTGGATGAGTGTTTTTATTGTGTCCTACTGAAAAAGGAAAAGCATGCACACTAATTCACTGTTCACCAGAACAGATTTTCCTGAATGTCTCTATGCGTAGGGATGTGGAACAGCTAAGCTGGTATGAATGACATCATGCCCACATTTGCCAAGAATGAATGCATGAATTGTTCTCAACTCTATTGTATCATTCCTGGAATTTTTAATACATCTTGAACTTTTACAGTTCAAAATTCTTTTGACATTTTTTGCAATGGTCTTTTCTGGGTATTTGAGATAGGCATTTCCATATAATCCAAGATGTAAATTATTTAAAATGCATAATGTCAAATGTACAGTAACATCCCTGTACAAGGACCCCTTTTTTCAAGTTTTTGAATGCATAATGCATTGTCCTTATGGTAGCTCCAGGGCAGTAAGAATTGTGTAGTAAAACAACCGCTGTCTGATACTGTCTAATGCACTGGTATTATTTAAAAACAATAAGATATTCAGTAGTTCTTTCTTTTTTTTGTTCATCTTCAGCTTTAGAAATTCTTTATAATAATTATTATGCAGTTAGTGTAGTAATGTGCTGAACAAGGCTTTGCTTTATGTCTTATAACTAAACTGTTTAACATATGTAATATCCATATACCTACAAATAGAAAAATACTTTGTAAACCTTTTTAATGTTCTTTGATTTCTGAATGAATGACTCCTGAAATGTGATCTGATCTCCATCTATGTCATGTCGATAATTATTGACAGACTTATTTAAAAGCAACCCACAAAGAATTTTATATAATATTACTGAAAAAATGGTTGCATTATCAATGGGAAAAGTGCATGCACCCTTATAGTGACTAGCGGTGTCTAAATTATTGCCAGTAACAACAGTGCAATAGCTTTCTGTAGTTGCTGATAATTGGTTAACTGCTATGTTATCCCACTTCTATACAGTATATAAGAACTATTTCAGTTCAAATGTATTCTTTTGATTGTTTTGGTCGAACATCCTACTTAAATTAAAGAGGAACTGCAGTCCGCTCACATAATTTGTAATAAAAACATTTTTGTCATTCTGAAGCTTCCCTCCAACCACTTTGCATATTATTTTATATATACTGTGATTTTGTACTTGCTAAATATGTTGCAGAAATCTGCCCCCACTGAATCTGGTTGCAATCATTTTAACTGTGGGCAGCTGAAGCTGCTGCCTGTTCACATCCTGGATTTACACAGACACACAGAGGTACACCTCCAGCCCTGCAGCTCTGATTGGCCCTCCTATCAGTCACCCCCCTCCCTTCCTGGCAAACTCTCACAAGAGTGAGAGAGAGAGCTGTGCATGATGTCAAACGCTGAGGCATTTTTCCAGCTAAGAAACAGGAAGTGGGCTGTATAAGCTATTTACTGGCAGAAAAAAAATGTTTTACTATCCAAAGTTAATACAACAAGGGCAGAGGATTTAATAGATGGAAAGATGAAAAAATGACTATAGTTCTGCTTTAAGATGAAATTAACTTTTTTATGCATGACATTTCCTGTTTGAGCCACTTTGTTATTGATTTTCTCATCACAGTAATTTTGCCAGTCACTTTACAAGATCCAACATCTTCTATGTTTTAGACCACAACTTACATTCTACCACAGAATATCCTAATATATATTCAAATTCATTGGTTACTCAGTTATTGCAAATGATCCAATCCCACTGACATCAGTATATTCACTTTACCACACCTCACAGTTGGGATAAGGTTTTGGTGTTGGCTAGGGATGAGCCGAACACCCCCTGGTTCGTTTCTCACCAGATCATGAGAACAGACAAAAAGTTTGGGCGAACATTTGAACACCATTAAAGTCTATGAGACCCGAACATGAAAAATAAAAAGTGCTAATTTTAAAGACTTATATGCAATGTTATTGCCCTAAAAAGTGTATGGGGACCTGGGTCCTGCCCTAGGGGACATGTATCCATTAAAAAAAAGTTTTTAAATCAATTGTTTTTTCAGGAGCAGTGATTTTAAGAATGCTTTAAGTGGGGGCGTGGCCAGCGATGGCATGTGAGGAAGACGTTCTTCACAGAGCTCCCGCACATCATCCTGCAACCATCCTTCCCTCTCTCTTAGAACTGCAGCACACTGAACTAGGATTGAAGCTGTGATCTCCAGCTACCCTCCGGTATCAGCAGCCTGTCTTTTGGAGCACGGGATGAACCACAAGGGAGACAAAGAGGCCGCGCTCTCGGTGGCCTGGACGGACCAAGATGGCGCCGGTGTGCCGCAGCCACATCGTGTCTCGCGATCCGCTGACAAACCGAAGGAGGCAGGGGGTAAGTCACACAAGGCTCATAAGCAGCAGGGGAAGGAGCAGTCTGGGACTATTCCTTACTACACCCAGAGGCAGCCCAGCCCTGGCTGCTCTTCGTTCACGGACACCCTGACTCTCCTCCACCCACCAGGCCCTGATAATCCGGGCAGCCCTGAGGCCTTAAATGATACCTTGCCTGTCCCATCCTCTCCTAGTCCCTGCCAGGACATTTTTGAGGTGCATGGGGATGATAATACACAGCCCACGCTAAGTGACATACTACACGCTGTTCATAAGTGCACGGCCACAGTAGTGGACCTCAAAGAGCAATTCGGGGGCCTTAAAGAGACAGTGTCACTGTTACGCCATGATCTACAAAAGATCAGAGAGAGGACCACTGCTGTGGAGGGCCGAATTAGTGACCTGGAAGATCAGCTACCCCCTCTAATCAGGGATTCCCATATGGCTGTCCAGCAAGTTGCACAGGCCACCAGCAAAACTGACGATATCGAAAATCGCCTTAGACGCAATAATGTTATAATAATAGGGCTGCCCGAGAGAGTTGAGGGCTGGGACCCCACGGAGTTCATAGAGCAATGGCTGCTAGAGATTTTCAGCAAAGAAGCCTTCACCCCCTTATTTGCAGTGGAACGTGCTCATCGCACCCCTCCCCGTCCCTTGCCTCCTGGGAACCCTCCACACTCTATGTTGGCGTGACTACTTAATTACAAGGACCGTGAAATCATTTTACGTATGGCCCTATTCAGTACAATGGCGCCAAAACATCCTTCTTTCTGGACTTTTCGGCTGAGGTTCAGCGCAAAAGGGCCAAATATACTGATGTCAAGAAGCGGCTGCAAACCCTGCAACTAAAGTATGCTATGCTTTATCCTGCCAGGCTCAGAGTCACGGAGGGCAGCCAGGCTCATTTCTTTGAATCGGCACCGGATGCAGTGGCCTGGCTTGACCGACATGAACCAGAACTCCGACATAGATGTCCCATGGCGGACAGTAAATGACCGATATGACCATTCCATTCTGAACTAGTATAGCAGTTCTTACATTCCCAACATGTACACTTTTGTATTGAGGGACTTTACCCCTTTCACCTTAACAATGCGACGGAACCCGCTATGCAATATTATTACACGGTACTTCCCCCAATCCAGACCATGTCCCTTAGGGGGCAGAGTCAGATGGAACTCCAAGTTTATAGACCACAGTTGAAGTGGTCCTTGTGCCTATGCCCTGTTGGCATCAAGAGAGTTCTGCATCTGGAGCCTAATAGGCTCATGTTTGTTAGGCCCTGGGGCCTGTTTTTTTCTCTATTGAACTTGACTGTTTTCCAGTACAATCTGCTCCTCATTGATAATTCTGCTCAGCTGTTTTATATGAAACTCCAACCCCTATCCTCGGATACTAAGCCTGACTCTCCTGCACTGCCTCCTTAGACTCTTCATTGGATCCCTCCCTCATTGTCCCTTCATCCCCGGTCATTGCCAGCCCTTGTGGCCTCTGGGGACGTCCGTCATCAAAATCTTTCGCCATGGCAGATATGACTTCTACCCCTCTGGTTTCGCGGAATGTTAGAGGTGTTAGTGATCCTTTGAAACGCACCATGGTTTCTACATGCCTTCGGAAATATCACCCTGCAGTTGTGGGCCTTCAGGAGACTCAGCTGACGCAAGATACAGTTTCCTGTCTGAGATACTCTTGGGTGGGCGCTTCATACTATTCCACATACTCTGCCTTCCCTCGTGGTGTGATTGTCCTGATACACAAGGCTCTGGCATTTCAGGAACTGGACTCTCTGGTCGACCCGCTTGGTCACTTTGTATTTCTGCATTGTAAATTATTTACGGTGACATTAATGTTAGCCTTTGTGTACATTCCTCTTCCATTCTCTAAATAGATATTATTGCTGTTGCTGTCGTATCTGGCCTACAAGCCTGACCTGCCAGTCCTCCTCATGGGGGATTTTAATTGTTGCCTGAACCCCAACCTAGATAGACACCCACCCTTACCCTCCCCTATTCCTGGAAGGGGAACCGTCCTTAGCAGGCTCATAGTTGAGGTGGGCTGGCAGGACGTCTGAGACCCACTTGGCAAACAGTACTCCTGTTTTTCTAAAACACACAGATCTTTATCCTGTATAGATCTATGTCTAGGAACACACCACATACCTCCAATCACCACAAAAATTGAATACTTCCCCCGGGGGATCTCGGATCACTCTCCCTTAGTTATATGGGTCACTACAAGGCCACCTTCTACAATGCTTAGATCCCCTTGGAGACTAAATGCTTATTGGCTTAAATTGTTCTCCTCTACAGATAACATTTCCAGACAAATCACGCAATTCTTCCGTGTACACGCAGAGATGTTGGACCTATCTCTGAGATGGGAAATCTTTAAAGCATCCCTCAAGGGTATTTTCATCACTGAGATTGAGGCGGTCAAGCATAACTCTTCTGCCCTTCTTGTTCAGCTAGAATTGTCCTATGTTATGATCACTTAAAATCCTCCGCCGCAGAAAAAAAAGGGGGAGAAGATGGGTTGCTTGTTAGCCAAGATAGCGCAATCTCAACAGGCATCTCTAGTTATTGGAGCCATACGCTCTTTCACTGGTAAGATAATTAATGACCCTAACCAAATTGTCAAGGAGCTCTCTCTTTTTTATGAAAATCTCTACAAATCCAATGAGGATCACTCTGCGGAGTAGTTAGACGACTATCTTGCAGAGATCCCTTTGCCTGTTTTGCCTCCGGTGGCTCGACGGGCATTGGACGCCCCTCATACTATTGAGGAGGTGCAGACTGCGACCTGTTCTTTCCCCACCTGCAAAGCTCCTGGAGATGATGGTATCTCCATGGAGGTATACTCTACCTATGGGGAGACGATCCTGCCCAGGCTACTTGAAGCGTTTAATGAATCGGTCAAGACTGGCTCTTTGCTACCTTCTATGTCCAGGGCAAACCTGGTCTTACTCCTTAAACCAGGGAAGGACCCATTAGACCCTAGTTCATATAGACCAATGTCCCTTTTACAATGGGATATAAATATATTGGCCAAGGTCCTGGCACTTAGAGTCAACAAAATAATTCTATCTATTATCCATCCAGATCAGGCGTGCTTTATGCCTCAAAAATGCACAGCCACCAACCTTAGGAGATTATTTTTGAATATGCAGATGTTGGCGGATAACAAGGGTCAAAGAGCGCATTTGTCATTAGACGCCAATAAAGCATTCGATAGTATCAGCTGGTCTTACCTATGGGCTGTGTTATCTAAATTTGGCTTTGGTAAGCGGTTTATAGCTTGGGTTCGGCTTTTATATAGCTCCCCTCGGGTGGCGATTAGGGTGGCGGACCGGCAGTCTCTGTCCTTCGCGCTGGGCAGGGGGACCCGGCAGGGATGCCCCCTGTCTCTCCTGCTCTTCACGATTGAGATAGAACCCCTGGCTGTCCTCATTCGCAAAAGCTTGAATGTCACAGGCTTTAGATATGGGAATCTGCATGAGAAAATAATGCTATATGCGGATGAAATGCTGCTATTTTAGGAAGATACATCCACTTCCCTCTCAGGTGCCATGGACATAATTTTGCAATTTGGCCGTTTCTCCGGTCTCACCATTAATTGTACCAAATCTGCACTAATGTTACTGGACAACGGGTCTGGTCAGGCAGATTCCATCCCTGGCTCTATTCCTGTTGTGTGTACTTTCAAATATTTGGGTATTCAAATTTCTCTGGTCATTATGGAGTATTGCAAACTGAATGTATATCCATTGTTGAAAAAATTCAGACAAAATCTGTGTATGGGGGAATCTTAGAATGTCGCTGGCAGGCAGAGCTAACTTGGTAAAAACAATACTTATGCCCCTGCTCCTGTATGCACTTCATAATTCCCTGTTAGTGATACCCCTTAAAACCTTTAGAATTGTCAATTCCCTGTACAGGATACTCTTATGGGGTACTCGCCCCCCACGTATCAAACTGGAGCAGTTGCAAAGATCCAAGGAGACTGGAGGCTTAGCACTACCGAATCCTTGGCTCTACTATATAGCAGCACAATTGCAGCATCAGGTGGGCTGCATGTTGCCTGGACCGGTTGCTCCAGCCGCACTACTTTTGCTTGCTGGCACGGGTGCAGAATCCATCCCGGAGGGACTGGAGGCACAGTCGTTTCAGTTATACATTACCCTTCGGGTCCACTACACACCTTTGAAACTTCACAAAATGGGTCACCACCCCGACCCCCTGTGCGACAGATGTCGCCAGGGCTCTGGGGATTTGATTCATCTCCTCTGGTGACGTCCTAGGCTGCACCGGTACTGGACACAGGTGTTATCTACCCTTAACACTGTTTTTCACTCTGATGTGCCCCTGGAGCCGGTGAGGTGCATACAGGGCGTCCTGGAGGGGGCGATTCCTGAGGAGGCGACTAGGCTGGCCTTTTCTAGGGCATTGTTTCAAGCTAGGAAAATAATTCTATTAACGTGGAAATCTAACTCCCCCCCATCCGTCAAAGTGTGGTTGACTCATATGGGAAACATGCTTTTTTTAGAAAGGTATATTTATTAACACAGAGGGTGCCCACATAAATTAGAAAAATTCTGGTCCCATTGGTTGGATGTGCCAGGACTTTCGCTTTGCTTCCTCTCTTCATCTTCATTCTTCATCATCACCTTCTTCTTCTTTCTTCTCCGCCACTATCCCGCTGCTGCAGTCCAGCCCCTGCGCGTCTCCTAGAATGGGCGGTCTTCACAATGACAGTTCTTTTATAAGAAGGGGCGGGGTCACCCAGTGATGTAACCGAATTAACACGCCCCTTCTGACGTCATGCGATGTCAGAGGGGGCGGGTCACTCATTTACATCACCGGGTGGCCCCATCCCTTCTTATAAAAGAACTGTCATTGTGAAGACCGCCCATTCTGGGAGACACACAGGGGCCGGACTGCAGCAGCGGGGAGAGAGGTGGAGGTGAAAGAAGAAGAAGGTGATGATGAAGATTGAAGACGAAGAGAGGAAGCAAGAAGACTAAAAGAACAAGCAGAAGACCAGAAGAAGGACCGGGCCAGGAGAAGATGGAGGAAGAAAGAAGGAAGAAGAAAGAAGAAAAGAGCTATTTTACACAAGACTTGTCAAAAACTGCCTCTTGTTTTTTTGTAACACTACACTACTTTTTTGGTGAATGGGTAAGGGTACAATGTCCCCCATACCTATTCACATAAGGGGGGGCAGGATATGGGGGCCCTCTTATTAAAGGGGGCTTCCAGATTCTGATAAGCCTCCCCGCCCGCAGACCCCCACAAGCAGACCCCCACAAGCACCGGCCAGGCTTGTGGGGAAGAGGCTCTTGTCCCCATCAACATGGGGGCCATCCAGTGATGTAAATGGGTGACCCGCCCCCTCTGACATCGCATGACGTCAGAAGGGGCGGGTTAATTCAGTTACGTCACTGGTTGACCCTGCCCCTTCTTATAAAAGAACTGTCATTGTGAAGACCGCCCATTCTGGGAGACGCGCAGGGGCCAGACTGCAGCAGCGGGGAGAGCAGCGGTGGTGAAAAAAGAAGGAAGAAGAAGATGAAGATAGAAGATGAAGAGAAGAAGCAAGAAGACTAAAAGAAGCAGAAGACCAGAAGAAGGACCGGGCCAGGTGAAGATGGAGGAAGAAAGAAGAAAAGAGCTATTTTACACAATAAAGGACTTGTCAAAAACTGCCTCTTGTTTTTTTAACACTACACTCCTTTTTTGGTGAATGGGTAGGGATACAATGTACCCCATACCTATTCACATAGGGGGAGGTTGGGATCTGGGGGCCCCCTTATTAAAGGTCGGCTTCCAGATTCTGATAAGCCCCCTGCCCACAGACCCCCATAACCACCGGTCAGGTGGGCCTTTCTCCCCATCAACATGGTGACAAGATGCTTTGGGGGCGACCACAGCAGACCTGAAGGGCCTGGTTTTGATTTTGGGGGGAACCCCACATCATTTTTTTAAAATTTTGGTGCGGGCCCTGCTGTTGTTAATTAGTTTAAAAATTGTGATAAATTCCCCCAGTCAAACAGGTGGCGATAAATTGGGCCTTGGGTGCTGGTGGTGCCAGAACACCGTAACCCTTTGCAGTTACTCTTGTTGGACGGAGGAGCTGGGCCTGATGTTGTAAATTAGTTTACAAATTGTGACGAAAGCCCCCAGTTAAACAGGTGGCGGAAAATTGGGGCTTGGGTGTTGGCGGTGACAGAACACTGTAACCCCTTGCAGTTACTCTTGTTGGACGGAGGAATTGGGCCTGATGTTATAAATTAGTTTACAAACTGTGGCGAAAGCCCCCAGTCAAACAGGTGGCAAAAAATTGGGCCTTGGGTGCTGGCAGTGCCAGAACACTGTAACCCATTGCAGTTACTCTTGTTAGATGGAGGAACTGGGCCTGATGTTGTAAATTAGTTTACAAATTGTGACATAAGCCCCCAGTAAACAGGTGGCAAAAAATTGGGCCTTGGGTGCTGGCAGCGCCAGATCACTGTAACCCCTTGCAGTTACTCTTGTTAGACGGAGGAACTGGGCATGATGTTGTAAATTAGTTTACAAATTGTACGAAAGCCCCCAGTCAAACAAGTAGCAAAAAATTGGGCCTTGGGTGTTGGCAGTGACAAAACACTGTAACCCCTTGCAGTTACTCTTGTTGGACGGAGGATGTTGTAAATTAGTTTACAAATTGTGACAAAAGCCCCCAGTCAAACAGGTGGTGAAAAATTGGGCATTGGGTGCTGGTGGTGCCAGAACACTGTAACCCCTTGCATTTACTCTTCTTGGATGGAGGAACAGGCCCTGGTGTTTTAAATTAGTTTAAAAATTGTTATGGCATGCCCCTGTAAACCAGGTGCAGAAAAAATGGGCCTTGGGTGTTGCTGGTGCCCTAAATACAAAATATTGTTGTAGACTATGGACAGGAGGAATAGGAGCAGTGGCAGTCTTCCAGGGATCCCAGATCCCTAGCAAATTTAATCAGTTGCATCAGCATCAGGGGCTTGATAGCTGATGATCCAGGACTGATTCGTTTTTTTAAATATGAGCCTATCAACCGAGTCTGTGGACAGGCGCACTCTTTGATATGAACCCTCCAGCAGCGCTGAATGTCCGTTCAGAAAGAACGCTGGATGCAGGACAGGCCAGTAGCTCAATTGCATATTGAGCAAGTTCCAGCCAGTGGTCCATCCTCAAGACCCAGTAACTAAGTGGATGCTCAGTTGGAAAGGTCTCCAAGTCTGCTCTTGCCCCTATATATTCCTGCACCATATAATGCAGACACTGATGATGGTTGCTTGAACCTATCAGGCCTGGGTGCTGAGGACTAAAAAAGTTTTTAAAGGCATCGCTCAGCCGGCCACCTTCTCCACCACTCTGCCTCTGAACAACCGAAGCTTCAGAAACACGTTGTCCAGGACCAGCAGCAGGACATGGTAATCTCCCAGGGTCTGGAAAGGCATTGCACAAACTTTTCTTCAATGTATCCTGAATATGTTTCATCCTCTGCACCCTCTGTGCAGGCAGGATGAGTTCTGGAACTTTACCCTTGAAACAAGGATCAAGAAGGGTTGCCAGCCAGTAATGATCCCTCTCCTTGATACCACGAATCCTAGGGTCTTTGCGCAGGCTTTCCAGAATCAGAGAGCCCATGCAGCGTAAGTTTGAGGAGGCATGAGTGTCCTCTGGGTCACTGAGGATGACATTTTCAGGAACTACCTCCTCCCAGCCATGTACAATTCCTTGGGTTTCTGGGGCCTGAAAACCATAATCCCTTGAAGACTGCTGCGTATTATACTCCACATCCATGCTGAAACAATCCTCCTCCTCCTCCTGTGTGTTTGGCGGCTCTGCAGGAATGCTCTCTGCATAAAGGGGGCCTTGAGAGGAAAGGAAGTCCTCCTCTTCCTCCCTCTGTTCTGCCTCAAGTGCTCTGTCCATGATTCCACAAAGGGTGTTCTCCAGAAGGAATATTAGTGGGACAGTGTCACTGATGCATGCATTGTCGCTGCTCACCATCCTTGTGGTCTCCTCAAATGGTGACAGGACAGTGCATGCATCCTTGATCATTAGCCACTGACATGGCGAAAAAAGCCAAGCTCCCCTGAGCCTGTCCTGGTGCCATGCTCACAGAGGTACTCATTGATGGCCCTCTGCTGTGCGTGCAGCCGCTGCAGTATTGCCAATGTTGAGTTCCACCTGGTGGGCATGTCAAAAATGAGGCGGTTGTTGGGCAGGTTGAATTCCCGCTGAATGTCAGCCAGCCAGGCGCTAGCATTGTATGAATGCCGGAAATGACCACAGACTTTTCTGGCCTGCCTCAGGATATCTGGTAAGCCTGGGTACCTGGTCAAGAAATGCTGCACCACCAAATTGAAGACGTGTGCCATGCATGGAACATGTGTCAATTGTCCCAGTCAGAGGGCAGAGAGATGGTTGGTGCCATTGTCGCATACAACCATTCCTGGCTCAAGCTGCCGTGGCGTCAAGCACCTCTGAACCTGCCCCCACAGAGCTGAAAGAATCTCTTCCCCAGTGTGGCTCCTGTCCTCAAGACAGACTAACTCAAGCACTGCATGGCATCTTTTAGCCTGACTGCTTGCATAGCCCCTTGAATGCTTAGGGAGCGCTGCAGGTTCAGAGGACAATTCTGCAGAAGAGGCCACAGAGGTAGAAGAAGAGGAGGGAGTGGAGGAGGCAGATGTGGCAACATCGCCACCAGCTTTTTGGAGGTGTGGTGGCAGAACTATTTATAAAAACTGAACCCTGTACTGCATCCTTCCCAGCTGCCAGCAGAGTTACCCAGTGTGCCGTGAAGGAAAGGTAACGTCCCTGACCGTGCCTGCTGGACCATGAGTCAGTGGTAATATGAACCCTGCTGCTGACCGCACTGTTCAACAAGGCCAAAACATTGCCTTCCACATGATGGTAGAGAGCTGGAATGGCCTTACGTGAAAAGAAATGTCTTTTGGGAACCTGTCACTGTGGGACAGCACATTCCACTAATTCACAAAAGGGGGCAGCGTCTACTAGCTGAAAAGGCAGCAGTTGGAGTGCTAGCAATTTAGCCAAGCTATCATTAAGACACTGAGCATGTGGATGGCTGGGACAGTATTTCTTTTTACAGTTCAGCAACTGGGGCAGGGATATTTGCCTGCTGAATTCACCTGGTGGTGTACTGCTAGCAGATTGGCTGCAAGTACTAGTTGTGGCATGCATTGCTACACCTTCATTCCTCTCAGTGCTGGTTTTGGGGAGGACTGCAGGTATAGTAGGGGTTGAGATCCCAGATGAGGAGCAAGGAGGAGTCCGCCTTGTTTTCTGGTGTTGGTTCTTCGTACTCTTGCCAACGGACTGCATGGCTGGTCGTCATATGTCTTGTCAAGACAGGAGTGCCCAAGTGGCTGGAGTCCGGCTTCAGACATAGATTGCAAATGGCAACGTTGCGATCTACTGCACATGTGCTGAAAAATGCCCACACCAAAGTAATTTTGGAAGTCGGTGGGGAGGCAGCAGTGACCTGCACCTGTGGAGCTCTGTGGTCTGATGCAATTGGGTGGCTGCCCTTAAGCTGGCCCCTGGAGGACATCCTGCCTTGTTGGAGTTGGGCCTCCTCCTCCTCACTTTCCTCCTCTCTTCTCTCAGGCACCTAAGTACAGTCCGTGTCCTCTTCATCCCCTCCCTCCTCCTCACTGGAGCAAACTTGGCAGTATGCTGCAGCTGGGGGAACATGACTGCTAGTTTCTTGTCCTCTTGCGGCACCTCCTGTCTCTAGGCTGAAGCTACTCCCTTCCTCAACCTGGGAACCAACATTGGAGCCTTATCCTCCATGAGCATCTAACCGACACTATGGTCGAACAACTCAGGTGACTCCTCCATGCATGATGGTAGGGCTACAGAAGGAGTAACTGTGGACAAGGATCCGATGGAATTG
>BLSH010050597.1:234469-245771 GCA_018402905.1 Glandirana rugosa
CTTTTTTTTTTGAATAGGCATCAATATTTTGGGGGCTACCCCAATTATAAACAAACAAAAAAAATACAGTGTTGGCTACCTCCTCCTCCTCCTCGACCACCGCCACTTCCACCTACACTGCCACGGTCACGGCCTAGTCAACCTCTAGGCTCCTACTCCACATCCACCCCCCTTCCCATTTTTTTTGTTTGATTTTAATTTATTTTCCCTATCCCCATTTTTTTGTAGGGCACTTTCCCTACTCTTACCCCCATTTTCCTTCATTTTGCAGCCCTCTAGCACTTGCCAGGACTTTGTTACAGCCATTTTTGTGCCTAAAAGTTCGGGTCCCCATTGACTTCAATGGGGTTCGGGGTCCGGGATAAAGTTCGGGCAACGTTCGGTGCCGAACCCGGACTTTTCTCCAAAGTTCGTTCGGACCCTCCGAACATCCAGGTGTTCGCTCAACTCTAGTCACAAGGGGTCTAGATGTAATGTCCAGTAACATATAGCAGTTGTTTTCAAGAAATGGCACCCAGAAGTAAATATCAAGAAGGTGCCGGGGCAGAATCTTCCGATTATCAAACAGTCCGGTAGGTGTTGGACATTTATCCACAGGACATCACCGGTACAGATGTAAAATCTATGAGGGAGGTCAATGGAGGGACCAGGGAGAGCAAGAGTGAACACTTGTAGGTGGTATATAGATTTGTACCATCTGTTACCAAAATTGCATGTAGTCAGATAGCAGTAACTGGTGCCAAAGAACCCATTGGAGTCCACAGACAAGAAATCTAGTCAGGGACTATTCAGAAAACCCAAGCCCACAAAAGTGGGTACATCATATGGGTCTAAGGTGTCAAACTTGCTGCTATCACGAGGTCCCTCTGTGTCCAAAAAAGCCCTGATCTGTGTTTTTTAAGATTTTTGTACACAATTTCCCCTGAAATTGATGTCTGTACATCTAGAAGTCACAGTTTAGTGATCAGATAGACTTATTATGATGTATTCCAGCTAATCAGTAGAATGATATGCTTTGCTGCTTGCTGAAGGACCCTACAAGCAGAGCTCTCTCCCCCCAGCCCAGGTAGTATGACTATCCACCTTATTCCACATTCCAACACTGACAATCATAACTCAGCAAGGTACACTGCAGGTCTTCTTCCCAAGTTCTTACCTGCACCCTGAGCTGGTATGTTGGTTAAGTCTAAGCTGTGCTGGCAGAGAAATGTGCGGAATCGAGTTGGTGTGTCTCTTCTTGCTCCTGGACCCTCCCCCTCTCCTTCACTGGCTGCACAGCGAGCTGCTCCCAGCCTCACACTTCCCTCACTTCCTGTAAGTGATCCAGGGGAAAAGCTCTACCCCCTTGTGCAGGGAGCCAATCAGGGCCGCCATCGGGGGTAAAGTCAGTACTGTTGTAAGGGGTCCCAGTGTCCCAGGGGCCCTTACAAAAAAGACTTTAGTAGTCTTTAACATTGGAGTCTATGGGAGGGGGGCACCAGGTTTGGGGACACTGTTCTCGTGAACCATAGGCTATAAAAATGCCAAACTTGGGTCACATAGAAAGGGCCCCCTGGGCAACAACTGGTCCAGGTTTGGGACCTCCAGCACCTATGGTTCGATCATACCGGGTCCCCACATTGAACAGTCATTGACCGGAAATTGTCAGGTGAATTTCGGACTTAACATTGGAGTCTATGGGAGGGGGGCACCCGGTTTGGGGACACCCTTCTCCCAAACCATAGGCGATAAAAATACCAAATATATAGTGCAAACAAAATTAGCACAAATATAAATCACCTCCTCACACTAAGCTGCTAGCACCGATCAGTGATTCACCTTCACCCAAGTTAATTTCATCAGAATAAAAGTGCAGCGTTAATGATAATCAATATAACCTATCTAAAAAAATATTTAATCGTGTTAAAATAATGAATCTGGTAAAGTGCTAACCACACATGTGATGATCAATATATGTACAAATACAATAAAGTGCTAATATACGTGCAATGTGTTTATAACAAAAACAGAATATATACCCCTTTTAAAAGGTGCAAACAATATTGATATATAACCATCACCAATTAATAAATAACATAAAAAATTCCAAAATTAATTTCCTCAGCACATAAAAAAGTTTTAGCAACACTAATGAAAAGTTCATCAAATTCAGCAAGCTGATAGGAGTTTATGCAGAAAGATCCATAGATGCAGAGATCCAAGATAGAGAAGATCCCGATCGTGGGGGATAGAGATGAAATCACGCGTGATTAATACAAATCCTGCACCAGCTATTTGAGCCTCTCACCTCAATAACAGGTAATACACGCTTGTCTCCCCTCTCTGGGGTATAACACTCCTCTTAAACTCAAACTCCTGCTTCTCCAGCTATTTATTGTATCAATCAAACTCCAAAACAAATTTCCATTCACCTCAACCGGCATGTAAGAGAAAAGAAGGCAAAAATCTAGTGCTCTCTGTAAAACTATATATTTTCGCCCCACAAATAAAATGAAAACACTCACGAGATCAA
The DNA here is from genome assembly GCA_018402905.1 of Glandirana rugosa. Taxonomy (NCBI): domain Eukaryota; kingdom Metazoa; phylum Chordata; class Amphibia; order Anura; family Ranidae; genus Glandirana; species Glandirana rugosa. The sequence goes on from BLSH010050597.1 coordinate 236,982, forward strand.
GCACTGTAAAGCCGTGCGAGCTGGAAACAACATCAATCCCAATGGCTGCAGCATGACATGCAAGCGCAGGCTCCTTCCCCCTAGACGCGTGTCGTCAGTAATTGGACATCCTCAGTAAGGGGACACTTTTCATTAGTGTTGCTAAAACTTTTTTATGTGCTAAGGAAATTGATTTTGGAATTTTGTATGTTATTTATTAATTGGTGATGGTTATACTGTATATCAATATTTGTTTGCACCTTTTAAAAGGGGTATATATTCTGTTTTTGTTATAAACACATTGTACGTATATTAGCACTTTATTGTATTTGTACATATATTGATCATCACATATGTGGTTAGCACTTTACCAGATTGATTATTTTAACACGATTAAATATTTTTTTAGATAAGTTATATTGATTATCATTAGCGCTGCACTTTTATTCTGATGATAAAAATACCAAACTTGGGTCATATGGAGGGGGCCCCCTGGACCACAAGCTGGTCCAAGTTTGGGGCCTGCCGTGCCTATGGCTTGGCGCAAGGTCTTATTGCAAGCATCGGGTAAGGCTGTGCTGTCTGTGAACTATATTTTTAACCTCTTGGATCCCACACCAGCATACATTGCACACTTCACTTCACTTGAATGGGTCATGCTTGGCAGGCTACACCTGGTAAGTGTGACAGGATGTATAATTCCTACTGTGGCTATAAGGTAAACTTCACAAAATCCCTTATCCTAGACTTAGGAGTCCCTAAACACACCAAAAGGAAACTTGAGCAACATCTCCCCTACAAATGGACAGACCACAGTATTCAATACTTGGGAATTAAGCTAACACCCAAAACAACAACCTTAGCTACCACAAATTACAACAGTCTTGTGACCAAAATAGCTGAACAACTAACAACAATATCCAAGAAGGAGCTGTCATGGTTGGGCAGACTAGCAGCCTTTAAGATGTCCATCCTACCCCAGGTTTTGTATATCTTCCGAGTCCTCCCCATTCCAACTCCCTCTCACTTCTTACAAACCCTGTCGAGTCTCCTATGGAAATTCATCTGGGGTGGAAAACGGGCCAGATGTCCACGCCAAAACGTAATTACTCACAAATCTGTGGGAGGAGCTGGCCTGACAGACATAGGTGACTACTTTTGGGCAGTCAGGATGGACCAACTCGGAGATTGGTTCCGGGAGTTGAACGCACCTTTGTGGGTAGAGCTGGAGAGAGCGAGTTAGCCCTAATCAAAAATCATTCCTGATAGGAGGCACATGGAAATCATGGCCCATGCAAGACCTCTCACCTACCATTTGTGTATCACTACAGGCATGGAGATTACTATTGAACCATTATAGCAACTCCTCCCCAGTGCCTGACCTACAACCTGATTTAAAAATGTTATCAAATAGAATGCCCATGATTTCTATAAGACAAATTCGAGACTGTGGGATCTCCACACTGCAAGACCTTCTCTCTAGCTGTACCCCCAAAACGATTAAAAAAGCTGATTGAAGAATGCAATATTCCAAAAAGCCTGCATTTCACTATAGCAAGAACACAAAAGTTCCTAAGAAGCCACGCTGTCCCTACACTCAAAATTCCTCAACCAATATGGGACTACTACAAATCTCATGCAACCAAAACCAAGGGCATAACACTATTTTACAACATGCTTCCGAGAAAACAGGTCTTCTGCAAAACCAATACCCATTTAAAATGGGAAAGAGATCTCAAAAAGTCCTTCTCAGAAGCCCAATGGATAGCAGCATTTAAGAGCATTTCCAAGGCTACACACAGTACCAGTCACTGGGAGATGATGCTGAAAATACACAACAGATGGCAGTACACTCCGCACAGACTGGCCCTCATCTTCCCCGGGTCTTCACCCGATTGCTGGCACAACTGCGGTCAACATGGACATCTGTTGCATGTATTCTGGGAATGCCCCAGCATAAGAAGCCTATTGAACCAAGTCTTACAACTAATATCCAAAACAACTGGCTGCTTATCCAAGCCTAACCCAGAGTAAGCCTTGCTCCATATTGGAATAGACAACTTTCCACCAGAAAGCAGAGTAGTAACCACCCATATCCTCCTGGCAATGCTCTCATTGATACTCCAAAGCTGGAAAGGAGACAAAGCCATCAATATGCCTGAAGTAAAACAAATAGTTCAAAGACACTACACGCTGGAACGTCTCATAGCAGTTAATTCATTATCGGGATTGTCCTCTGATAAGACTTGGAGCATCTGGACAAGATATATGGGAAATCACGACCAATGTGTCACCCATTATATCCCAACTCTGACTCTACTCCAAATTCCCCAAAATTGAATAGATAACCAGTACACTATGGTATAACCACCCACAACTTTGATGTGCTTCTATACACTGTGCATATTATGTATTATATACTACACACTGTTTATTATTCTTCAGTACATTACGTTCTGATTGCTTTGTTTTGTTCATTTCTTCAAAATAGTGGCCAGTGGGTGGATGTGGCAGGATGGCCAGGTCTAAAGCTGTGTAAGGGGCCCCACTATTTATGATGGCTGCCCTGGAGCCAATAAGGGAGCTCAATAGGCGGGCCAGGTCGGTATTTTCTCCCTTCCTATTTCACTTCTATTACCAGACTAGCAAGATCTCAGACATCCAATGAACGAGGAGAAACTGTTTACTCAGTGTTCTCAATACACTTCTAAATTAATTTTCGGATTGGGCAGCCTGTTGCTAGGCAAATTATAACAAAAAAAAAGTCTAATCTTGATAAGACTTTTTTTTTCCTAGTCTACCTAGCAAGAGCAGCAAAGGGAGATACAACAATTAGGAAAGGGAACTGCAAGTGCAGGACTAGCATTTAAAGGCACAGAACACATTTTATTACACAGACACATATAGTTTATTTTATTTTATTTTTTTAATGGTGGGGCAGTGCCCCAGGCACCCCTATGGATGAGCCTCCACTGGTTTATTGATTGGTTTGCGCAAAAGTTATCGTGTCTACAAACCATGAGAATGGATTTATGGTGTTTTTTTTATTATATATTTTTTTTTTACTGGTAATGGCGGTGATCTGCGTTTTTTATCAGGACTGTAATATTGTAGCGGACAGATCGTATATTTTTGACACTTTTTGGTACCATTGACATTTATATAATGATCACTGATTACTGTATAAATGTCACTGGCAGTGAAGGTGTTAACAGTAAGGGGCAATCAAGGGGTTAAGTGTGTTCCCTCACTGTGTTCTAACTGTGTGGGGGCTTGGGTGGCAGGGGCGTGACAGATCTAACTGATCCCGATCACAGGGATGCCGTCTGTCAGAACGGGGAACCACTGTGTTTACATCAGTGGTTCCCTGTTCTTCCTCTGTAGAAGGCGATCGCGGGTCGTCGGTGGCCATCGAGTCCGCCCTACCTGTGGGCACAGTCATGCAGCATGCAGCAGGCACGAGAGCGTGCCGCCGTCTGTGCATGCCCACCTGCAACTGCGGCTGCGCAAATCGCTGTTTATAGAAGGCGATTTGCGCAGCGGAGCCACACTGCCGCCGTCTTTCTACACGAGGCGGTCGGCTAGTGGTTAATATTACTAAATCCAAGCCTTTATGTATAAATATTATTTGGTGGGAGGGAGTCTCAGATATTTACTATAGGGCCCATTTAGCTGCCATCAACCCATTTTTATATTTAATATTAGTATACAACTATACCCCATCAATAGTTGCAAGAATATATTCCTCATTATATGGGATGCCCCCAAAATAATCAATGAGAGGATTATTATCCCTCATATAAGGCAGTGTTTTATTCACCAAGGGTTGTAGATGGAAATCAATATATTCCTCGAATCAAGAATGTATAGAATCAATCCCACTCACAGGGGGGGTGAATGACAGGAATCTTACATATACATCAAACCAAATACTTGGCTTCTTTATTATTCAATATGCCTTTATCTCCTATTTTAATGAACCCTTTAAATTCTGTATGGTACTTTTTTTGGGTCTTTTGATAATTTTATATATATTTCTGAATCTCCTAGTAATCTTCCCATCTCTTCCTGATATTTTTTTTTATATAACACAGCCACCCCTCCACTTTTATTAGCTGGCCTTATCCTTCATCCTTCTTTATTTCTAGATTTAATAAATATCTGGGTGTCAATGGAAGTAATAAATGCCCCAGCATCAGTGGAAATTATAGATACTGGAGCAATGTTTGTGGTCAGAATCGTACCCTATTATTGGTGCACAGTAAGATGAGAAGTTTTTCAGCATTAGGATTTTTAAAGCCCCCCCCCCTCTTATTGTTAGATTCAGTGGGATCCTGAATGCCACCCAGCTTTATTGTCAGAGGGACCCTGAATGTCCCCCTCAGCATTGGTGTTCAGTTAGACATACCCAGGTACAGGCTTTATGTCTCACTCCACTCCTCACAAAAAGGTCACATTTAGGGCCATACAGGCACCAATGGGCAATAGATCACTCCATCCATAGTTCCTGTAGTAGATTGCCACTCTGCACAATGGCTTACCTGATGTGCAAAGATAAATCCTTAAGGCTGGGTTCACATTGGTGTGATGTCAGACATCGCAAGTGATTCGCACGTACTGCTGTGCAAATCACATGCAATGTCTGTGCGATGTGAACTCAGCCATACAAATTGTATGGCTGAATTTGCATTGCATTCGGACCAAATTCAAGCAGGACCCTTTTTTTATCCGCACAAGAATCAAATCGCATGGGTGTTCACACCCATACAATCCGATTCCTATCCGAATTGACAGTTCGCACTTCAATTTGTGGACTGATCTGGGGGTGTCAACAACTTTGTATTGACACTCCCAGCGGTTCGCATAGGGCAGTTTGGACTGCCTGCGAGTCAGGTGCGATGTGGGAACCCAAAGTGGATTCACAGGGTTTCCCACATTGCACCAATGTGAACCGAGCCTGAATGTAAAACTTTGTCACTGTACAAGCAGGTTTGCTTCTATCAGTGAGCTGTAACCTGTCTGTGGGCTATAGTTTGAGGATGGCCATATTAGATGCTGAATGTTTTTTTTACCATAATGCATTATATTCATTAAAATAAAAAAACCTTCTGAGTACTGCTCCACTCGCCAGGCCCCCTTATACTTACCTGAGCTTGATGCTGATCCAGTGGTGAGCAGTAGCTCTCTTGGCTCTCTCCTTCCTCATAGGCTCAGAGACTGCAGCTGGAGCCATTGGCTCCCACTGCCGTGAATCACAGCCAGTAAAGAAAAAGCAGGGGTCAGGGCTGAACCATGCTCGGTGTGTCTATGGACACAAAGAGCAGGTCCAGAAGCGAGCCTGCATGAGTGCCCCCTAAGCAAGTAGCTTGCTATGATGGGCACTCGGCAGGGGGGAGGATCCAGGAGCGCTGGCAGGGGGCCCTAGAAGAGGAAGATCAGGGCTGTTCTATGCAAAACCATTGCACAGAAAAGGTAAGTATAACATGTTTGTTATTTGAAAAAAAAGGGTTTATTGTCTAGCAACACATCCACTGATTATGGATATTAATGATTTATGTGGTAAGGATGAAGCAAAGATAGCTACGCCTACATTTTGTAATTGCTTTCACCCAAAAGAAATGTGCTTACTTGCCTTTATATTGTTTTCATTTACTATTTATAGCATACATTTCCTTGTAAACACAAAACTGACAGGCAACGCTTGTTTCTTCTTAGCCTATGACATTTTGTTATACTGTACATATTGTATAATATGGATGATTTATTTATTGGTTTTTACTGTTTTTATTTTTGGTTTGCTTCATATGACATTTGACACCATCCTTCACTGATCTGATATTATAATAATAATAATAACTTTATTTTATATAGTGCCTTTAAAGGTAGCTTCTCAAAGTGCTTTACAAGGAAAACAAAAGGAATACACAGGATAACATGAAGTAAAAAAAGTACAAGCCTGTCCCTTTTTTTGTAAGCTTGTCTAAAGAAAAAAAATTAATTTGATTTGAATGAGTTTAGAGAAGATGACTCTCTGATGTTCTTTGGAAGTGAATTCAGAGTTTTGGAGCATTGCAGGAGAAGGCTCTGTCTCCCATCAAGTGTAGGTGAGTAAGGGAGACACACAGAAGACTAAAATTTCACGAACAGAGGTTACGAGGGTAAGTAAGTTGATAAAAGATCAGAGAGATAATGGGGTGCCAGCTGCCAAGCAATGCAGAGCCTTATAGGTGAGCAAGAGGATCTTACAGTCTATGCAAAACCTGAGGGGAAGCCAGTGCCAGGACTCCAGGATAGGGGTAATATGATCACTTGTACCAGGGACCTAGTCGGGATTCTGGCTGCAGAATTTTGAACACATTGAAGTCTATTAATAGTGGATTTAGGTACACCAGTTAGTAGAGCATTGCAGTAGTCAAGTCGGGAGAACACAAATGTATGAATCAGCTTTTCATCTACAGTGTATGATAGCATAGGACACAGCTGAGCAATGTGGAAAACAGATGTTCTGACAACATTTTGTACATGTGGATTAAAGGTTAACTTAGCATCAAATATCACCCCTAGATTTTTCAATTCAGACTGAAGCTCTAATACGTGCCATCTATAGATAAGCTATTAGGGCTGACCTTACATAATTGATGGGGCGGGGGTGCCAATAAGCATGACTTGCTACATTTTAAGGAAATATTTACACACTTGAAACTCTAAGAGTCACTTAGTGATAACACACTTGGATGAACCCAGTGTGGAGACCCCCCCCCCAAACTTTGTTACCAAACTGGGAGTAAGGAGGAACTCTCAAACAAGAAAATGAGCAATAATAAAATCACCTTCTTTAGTAAAATAGGTAAGGGATAGAAATGCTGTAGAGTTGAGCGAACCCGGACTGGAAAATTCGGGTACGTACCGGAACCGGGTTCGGTATTCGGGTATTTTTGGCGCATTTTCTATAGCTGCCGGGCAGCCAATCAACAAGCTTTTCACTAGTTTGCCCTAGTTTGCCCTTAGAAGCCACCACAGCCATGTCTACTAATGGTATGGCTGTGATTGGCCAGTGCATCATGTGACCCAGCCTCTATATGAGGCTGGAGTCACGTAACGCCACGTGTCAGATCATCTCAGACTAGAAGAGTAGGTAGAGCTTCATGGCGGTGCTGTGAGGGAAAGATTAGCGTTCACAACCATCTGAGACTGCATTAGGGAGACCTTCATTGCGGTCCTGTGAGGGAGACATTAGCGTTCAGAACCATCTTATAGTGCATTAGGGAGACGTTGCTGTCTGTGCTGTGAGGGAGACATTAGCGTTCAGAACCACCTTATAGTGCATTAGGGAGACTTTCCTGTTGGTGCTCTAAGGGAGAGATTATCATTCTAAAACCATCTACTACTGCATTAGGGGGAGGTTCCTGTTGGTGCTCTGAGGGAGAGATTATCATTCTAAAACCATCTACTACTGCATTAGGGAGAGGTTCTTGTTGGTGCTCTGAGGGAGAGTTCATCGTTCTAAAACCATCTACTACTGCATTAGGGAGAGGTTCCTGTTGGTGCTCTGAGGGAGAGTTTATCGTTCTAAAACCATCTACTACTGCATTAGGGAGAGGTTCCTGTTGGTGCTCTGAGGAAGAGTTTATCCTTCTAAAACCATCTACTACTGCATTAGGGAGAGGTCCCTGTTGGTGCTCTGAGGGAGAGTTTATCATTCTAAAACCATCTACTACTGCATTAGGGAGAGGTTCCTGTTGGTGCTCTGAGGGAGAAATTATCATTCTAAAACCATCTACTACTGTATTAGGGAGGGGTTCCTGTCGGTGCTGTGAGGGGGAGATTATTGTTCTAAAATCATCTCATACTGCAGTAGGGACAGGTTCCTGTTGGTGCCGTGAAAGACAGATTATCGTTCTAAAATCATCTCATACTGGTGTAGGGAGAGGTTCCTGCTGCTGGTGTGAGCGGTGAAGAGGTTCCTGCTGCTGATGTGAGCGGTGCATTTCTTGCACAAAAATAAAAAGTGCATCTACAATTTTTTTTTTTTTAATAAAGAATAATAATTTATTATTCTTTTTTTGTATTAATAAATAGTGCTACATAGTAAATTTGTGTCCAGAATGAGGAGAGTGTCAAATAAGGGACATGGTCATGGTCGTGGTGCTGCTGGTGCTGCTGGTGTTGGTGGTGTTGCTGAAGCTCCTGTTGCAAGGAGAGGACGTGGTCGATCTGTACCAGCTACACGCACAAGTGAAACACCTTCCTCAGGTAGCCGACAGAACCTTCAATGTTATATGTTAGGCCCGAATGGCGCTCAATGAATGGTGAGGCCAGAACAAGTACAGATAATAGTACAGGGTGGGCCATTTATATGGATACACCTTAATAAAATGGGAATGGTTGGTGATATTAACTTCCTGTTTGTGGCACATTAGTATATGTGAGGGGGGAAACTTTTCAAGATGGGTGGTGACCATGGCAGCCATTTTGAAGTCGGCCATTTTGAATCCAACTTTAGTTTTTTCAATAGGAAGAGGGTCATGTGACACATCAAACTTATTGGGAATTTCATAAGAAAAACAATGGTGTGCTTGGTTTTAACGTAACATTATTCTTTCATGAGTTATTTACAAGTTTCTGACCACTTATAAAATATGTTCACTGTGCTGCCCATTGTGTTGGATTGTCAATGCAACCCTCTTCTCCCACTCTTCACACACTGATAGCAACACCACAGGAGAAATGCTAGCACAGACTTCCAGTATCCGTAGTTTGATGCCTATGACCTTCAGACACGATCGTAAAGAGGACACCACAACGATAGTC
>BLSH010050597.1:252488-281325 GCA_018402905.1 Glandirana rugosa
AACTACATGCTGCAGTGCCTGCTCAACGACAGCCGAGTTGCCCACATTTTAACTTGTGCTGATTACTGGGTGGCCACCCTGCTGGATCCTCATTACAAGGACAATGTGCCGTCCTTAATTCCCTCACTGGAGCGTGAGAGGAAGATGCGCGACTACAAGCGCACTCTGGTAGACGCACTGCTGAGGGCATTCCCAAATGACACCGGTGGCTCAGTGGAAGCACAAGGCGAAGGCAGAGGAGGAGGAGGAGGTCACCAACGCAGCTGTGGCACCATCAGCTCCTCAGCATGGCCAAAATGTGGAAAAGCTTTGTCAGCAGCACGCCACCACAAACAGCACCGCCAGCTCATAGGCAACGTATTAGCAGGAGGCAGCATTTCAGCAACATGGTGGAACAGTATGTGTGCACACGCCTACACGTACTGACTGATGGGTCTGCCTCATTCAACTTCTGGGTCTCCAAATTGACCACATGGCCTGAGCTTGCCCTTTAAGCCTTGGAGGTGCTGGCCTGCCCTTCAGCCAGTGTATTGTCTGAACGTGTGTTTAGCACGGCAGGGGGCGTAATCACAGACAAGCGCAGCCGCCTGTCCACAGCCAACATGGACAAGCTAACCTTTATTAAAATGAACCAGGCATGGATCCCACAAGACTTGTCTGTACCTTGTGCAGAATAGACATTTAGACCGGCCTCACACAGCCATTGGTATACTTTTTTTTTTTTTTGAATATGTCTCAATAATTTGGGGGCTACCCCAATTCTAAAAAAACAAACAAACAAACAAAAACCAGTGTTGGCTATCCCCTCCTACTCCACCACCACTTCCACCTACACTGCCACGGTCACCGCCTCCTCAACCTCCAGGCTCCTACTCCACATCCACCTCCTCCTCCAATTTTAATTTTTTTTTATGTCATTTTAAGTTATTTCCCTATCCACATTTGTTTGCAGGGCACTTGTGCTACTCTTACCCCCATTTTGCTTCCTTTTGCAGCCTTCTAGCCCTTTCCATGACTTTTTTACAGTCATTTTTGTGCCCAAAAGTTCGGGTCATCATTGACTTCAATGGGGTTGGGTGTCCGGGGTCAAGTTCGGATCGAGTTCGGTGCCGAACCCGAACGTTTTCACGAGGTTCGGCCGAACCCGACGAACTTGAACATCCAGGTGTCCGCTCAACTCTAAAATGCTGCCAAAGTTATTATTCATGTCTGTGTCCTCAATGGGGAGATTCCCCCTTGCTTCATATATGGTCACTAGGACATGAAATAAATCTGGCCAACTGCAATAGAAACACAACTGAAAAGTGACAGAGGTTCTAGCCCACCCCACTTTATCAAAACCTTTAAACAAAGTTTTTGCTGAAGCTTAGTTTTATATGTCTAAAGTATTGCCAGCACTTAAATATTTCCGAAGGAGTAATTGAATATTTTACTGTGCAAATTGTGTAACAACTATAACCAAGTAAATAAATTCAAACTAGTTGTAATTGCACAAAAATGTTACAACAGAAGATATATTACACGCCATCATTTTCATAACTTCTAAATGAAAATATATGACTAAGCTTAGTGCCCATTTGTCACCAGTTTTCTAAGATTCCCAGGCTCCAAAAATCATAATCAATTTCATACTGCGTGCGGAAAAAACATGCTGTGTTAGTTAATAAATTGTTTTATTGCCAGATTGTATTCTTGCTGCATAGAGAAGATTTGACACTTTCTTGCCCCTGTATCAAAAGAAAGCTGATTTACAACTTATTCACTGTAAATTCAGACTGATGAATTATTTGATATCATAGGTGAATACAATATGTTATAAAACACACACACACACACATATATATAATAACAGCAGTATAGACTTTTATATATTGAGGGTCTTAGTGTTGGTACATTTACCTGCATTAGCTTGTGCTGTTTACATATTTTGATATATATGATATGTGTGAACATACATATGTATACACACAGAAAGAGAGATATTAAAGCTATAAGCAAGTTATAAGATATGGTCAAATTTATGAGCTCCGGTTGTACATTTTAATGAATGTCAAACCAAGAATAGATTTATCATTCAACATTTTCACTTGGTGGAGAGACTGAGATGGCCATTATTCTTGATGTCAGGTGCCTGCACATTTGCAATACATAGTTCCTGGATATACAGTATGTAAGCAGGCCTATCTCTTCTGAAACTAGCCAAATAAACAAAGATCTATAAGATGCCTCCACCCATGCTAACAGTGTGGATGAAGGAATCTCCCCTGCCAGTCATTGAATTCAGCAGCCAGCAGGAGCAACAGCAGCTGAATATCACTGAACAGAGACTTCATCTGTATGGCCTACAATTTTCCACAAAGCTTCTTTGACAAACGTTGATTACAAAATCAACTTTTGTCAAGCTGAGTGGTGCTGACAGGGCCACACACAATTCAAGCTGTGCATCTTTTAGGCTTTGTGAATGAGAAAACGCTAAACATGTTGGGGTACCCTTTAATTGTTCATGTTTCACTGCATATAGGTAGGGAGTACACATAGAGGTGGATGCGGCAGTGATTATTAAGTGAAAGACCCATATTAATAATCTAGCGATCATTATATTCCATGAGAGCACATTTGGAAAACTGATGCAGACCATGATGTATACATTGATGCATGAGTCAAGGGGATTAAGAGCTTAATGAGTAAATATTTCTCCAACGACACCCATTTACATTTTTTAAGACAGTTTGAAATCTGATTGATGCCTGTGGAAAAGTAATAACAGTTAGTAGTACTGACATTTTGATGCATCAGCCCTTCTAAGTTTTTCCCATTAAAGGTCATCATAGCTCATTCATTATTATTGTTATTATGAATATTATTATTATTATTTATTTTAATATGACTCTTTACAGCTTTGTAAAAATCAAGGTGCCCATATATAGGACCATTGGTGAAAGTGTACTTGACGGAGGAAAGCCACATGGAAAGAGTTGGAATCCAAAAGGTAAAAGCAAGGCAACACATTTTGGAGATGCATAAAGTTCCCTGTCATCATCCTCAACCAGGTGAGCAAATCAGCTGCCAGAACCAGCTTCAAGTGTTATCCCTCGTTATTGCTTTATCCTCTGAGTACCATGTCAGTCATTTGCTTCACAGCTTTTTGAGCCCTGATGAAGGAGGATTTTCTTTACCACTGAAACATACAGGTTTGCTTTTATCTGGCTTATGAGGAAAAAAAATAAACATTAAATACCTTTTGGACACTTAGGACTTGTTCACAGGTGTGTCAATACCCTGTTTTTAAGCTGCATTTATGCAGCATCTTTAAAGCCTAATAACCACTCTTCAATGCCTGCCATGAATATTACAATGGGCTCCATACAGTGCAGTATACACATGAGTGGAACCATTGAGTTGTGTTATGTTGTGCTAAAAATTAGGCAGCGTGTTGCTTTAATGAGGCATCAACACATGTCAGTCACCTCCATTAATTTCAATAGTAATGTGCCATAACTGCATCTTAACCACACCTGTAGCATTTATGGCCTGTTAGTGAAGCATTTAAAGTGTTAATTGGGTGCTGGGGGAGAGGCAGTAGAGGTTCCTGTATCCCAAAATGCATTGGGAAATTTGAGAGAACTAGGGTAGAGCAGATCCAGCCACATCTATTTGTACAGAGCAGCCATGTGGTAACACCGTTTGCTTCTTTGCGCAGGCCAAAGCATCAAGCCTGCAAAACTGGAACAGGGACATTGAAAATTATTCCCAGTGGTAAAGCTTTTTGTGTCAGCAAAGTTGAGCTAGACCAAGCCAAGTGTTAAAAAGATCAAAGTATATAAATCCATCTCTCAGAGAATTCACAAAAATGCCTGCTATCACGCGACAACCTAAACATGCCTTAAAGCAGATAATTTCCTCTACATCACTTCCCTAAGTACATCCTACTAGAAAAACAACATTTTGAAGGGTATTTAACAAGCATTAGGCCTCATACACACGGACGTTTTTTGACGCCGGCGTTTTCTGGCGTTTTTTGCATCTCTCCATGTTAGTCAATGGCCTAGCTGTAGGTGGCGTCGGCGTTAGTGAGCAGAAAGTAGAACCCATGGCCATCGCGTTCTGAGGCTGTAACGTTTTGACTTTTTTTACGCCGACGCCACAAAACGCCAACAAACGCCAACAAACGCCACCTAATATTGTACCGGCGTTTTCCGGCGTTTTTTGACGCCAACGTTTTTAGGTTGCAAAATAGCAGAGGGATGATTTTTTTAAAAAAACGCCTATTAACGCTGACGCTCACTAACGCTCTAAAAAGGCCAATGCATAACGCCGAAAAACGTCGACTTTTTTTCCTTGACGTCGGACCCGAAGTTTTGTTTATTTTTTTAGATACGCCCGTGTGTATGAGGCCTTATTGATACCATTTCATTGCAATGCAAACCACAACATAAATTACTATAAGCGTGTTAATCAGCGCCAACTTGTCCTTCATATACAGCACGTGTGAATGAGCCCTTACACTTTCAGCATGGTTCCCCTTCTCTTTTTTCTCAGAGGTTCTCTAGCATTAAAAATAATATATATACAGTATATTACCTATTACTATCTGTTATATCTACTCAATACAAAAAGTTGAGAAATTGGGATCCCAGGCCTCCGCCTATTTTCTGCATATTATAAATTTTCTTGCCTTCTAGCATTGAGTTATAACAGCTTTTTTTGCAAACATAGGCACATAACTAAAGTGATTATATGAACAACACTAATTGCTGTTCCAGCAGCGCTTGCATGAGGTAATACTATATCCCTTATTCTAAAGTGCAAGTGCCTGTGGAAAAATAATTATTTAATTACATTCTTCTATAGTGCCAATTACTCAAATTTGTGCAAATTGACATATATTACATGCGTATTAATCCTTTAAATTAATGCCTGGTATTCCTTTAAAACATCATAAACATTTTGTGCATTTGTTTGGAAAGTGCTAGTGTCCTTTTACGCAAAGTCCGTGTTCAAAAAGTGCCAGTGAAAAATTGACTCTATAATTTCTTCAGAATCAACCAAATAACTTTTTAACTTCTTTAAACAATAAAGTGTCTGTGCCGTGCTGAGTGCTCAAATGAAATAAACTGCTGAGGGCATTTCTCCCTGCTTACCAGATCCTTATGACTTTCCAACCGTACGGTGTGGAGAAGTCATACGCGCTTTAGGTCTATAATCCGACCTATGGATATGGTGTTGTCTGCTTCCCTTGTCTCCTTCGTCCGTCCCCGTGGTATTTGCAAATAAATGAAAGAAAATCTCATTGCGTACCTCTCTTTGTAAAAATAGGTTTATTCAGCCACTATTCCACAGTACAATCTCCAAAAAGCTACGACCGCTCCGTGAGTACCGCCGCTGGATGCTAGTGGTCACTTCCGCTTCCACCTGCTTCCGCTTACGTGTCACTGGAACGTGGCTGTGCGCACCTTGCTTTCCAGCTGACGCGTTTCGTCACTTCCTGTGACGTCTTCAGAGGTGGGGCCCAAGGTGCGTGCCATAGGCTTATATACATACGTAATTTGTCATAATTTAATTCACGTGTCTGCTAATGGGAGGTTGTCCTTCCCATAACTGCGGTTTCCAGCCTTCTAATTTTAAAACTGTGTAACTTTATTAAAACTTAAATAAAATGTCCGTAGTTTGATTAAAAACTTTCTTAAGAACTTTCTTCTTTATTTATCTGGAGTTTAATAAATATATTTCTATAGGTCATTGTTGTGCAGATTGTGCATAATGGGCACAGTATATTAAAAGCATTGTCGAGGAGAGTTTTGTGGAGGAGAGTTTTGTGGTGGGGAAAGATAAAAAGAAAATATGAAATAATTATATATATAATGAATGAATGAAAAACATGAATGAAAAAATGAATGAAAAAATGAATGAATGAAAAAATGAGAAAATGAAAAAATGAAAAATGAATGAATGAAAAAATGAATGAATGAAAAAATGAAAAAATTATGAAAAAATTATGAAAAAATAAAAAATAAGAAATGAAATAAAATAAAAATAAAATAAAATAAGATACTAAATTTAAAAGTAAAATTAATAAAAATAAAATAAAAGTAATAATAAATAAATATAAATAAAATAAAATAAAATAAAAATAAAATTAAAATAAAAAATAAAATATAAAATTAAATAAAATTAAAATTAAAATTAAAATTAAAATAAAATAAAAATAAAATAAAATAAAATATAAATATAAAAAATGAAAAATGAAAAATGAAAAATTGAAAAATTGAAAGAATATGAAAAAATAAAAAATATAAAAAATTATGGAACATTAAAAAATGAAAAAAATGAAAAAATATCTTGTGTGTGTGATAGACATTAGGGGCCTTAAAAAGAGGTGGATTAACAACCTCCCCTTACCATGCACATTTACACTATATAGACATATCTAAAAATTTGTGATAAAACAATTTAAATCAATATCCACATTCATTCCCTGGGGTTGCAGGCTTCCTAATTCATAGATCCATCTTGTTTCATTTTGGGACACTGCTATTTTCCTATTTCCTCCTCTCCAGTGGGGCTCTATTCTGTCGATGCCACAGAAGGAAAGCAAACTAGGGTCCTTTGCATGGTGGATTCTAAAATGATTTGATAGACTGTGATTCCTTATCCCTTTTTTGATGTTGTATACATGTTCTCTCAGTCTTACTGATACTTTTCTTGTTGTGCGCCCCACATATTGCATGCCACAGGGGCACGAAAAAAAATCATACTGTCCAGAAGACAGGTTAAACTAAATAGGATAAATGAAAACATCAAACAACTCAAGGAACAACTAACACCATTTGCAGATACCCAGGAATACAAAGACCGTTACAAACATCTGAAGGAATTTCTAGATAAACTAGATAAAGACACACAACAGAAAAAGATAAAAAAAAAAGAGAGACATAGCGGACTATAAAAACAATATGGTATACAAATGGCAGGAAAATCAAAATAAGGAAAAGGAAGGAATCTCATCAAGAGCCTCTTCAGTAGACATAGATGAACCTATACCAAACACTACCAGTCAAGTTATTCATACTAATCCAAAGGACAACGGATCCAAGGCCAAACAAACAGAGAAGAAAACACCTATAAGAAGATCAGATGAACCACCACAAAAGACACGAGGAGACAACAATAACATGGGAACACAATACCAAATACCCACCTACAATAGATACGAACCCCTGGGATACACACCCCACAGAATACATACCTATAGAGGATATGAGGAACAAGGAAAAAGGGATTTTCCCTGGAGAGGACAGGGGGAACCCCCGGGATACAACCCATACCACCAAGGATACAGGGGAAGAGCCAGAACCAACAGGGGACGAGGAAGAGGGGGATGGATGAGACACTGGCCAGACCAGTACATGGAACAATACAAACCCCCCAGGAGACCAAGAGATGAGGAAAGAGATGAAGAGGATGCAGGGGGGGTCAGAGCAAAAAGAAAAAGAGAATAGTGGGACAAGGAATTTTTAACCTCAGCTCGGCCCAATTCACAGATTCTGAATTAAAGGTTTTGGATATGGGGCTAAAATTTGCACCCAATAAATATTTGGCCGGATTTACCATGTATATAAACCTACAAAAATTTATTAGAAAATTGCAGATAAAAAAATACTTTCAGGACAAAGAAGAGAAGAAAAAAGAAGAACCTAGTGTTTTCCAACACAGTGGATTACAAAATAAATCCACATTCAATCCTAAGGCACCCAATAACCACTTTATAGAAACTTTTAAAAAATTGGTAGAAGATGACATCAGACGGATCAGCAAAGCCAAAAAAACAAAAGGGACGATGGAAATATGGAAAGGATTAAAGGAACTAGAAAAACGTAAAGGAGTAGTAATAAGACCAGCAGACAAAGGGGGAGGACTAGTAATTTTGAACCTGGAAGATTACCAACAAGAATTAAATAGGTTGGTAAACGACAGTTCAACCTACAGAAAACTTGCTCGAAACCCTTTAAAGAACTACAGAATCCTTTTAAAAAGGCTATTAATGAAGGCACACAAACAAGGCATACTCACAGGGAAAGAATACAAGTACCTACTCCCGGAGGCACCCAGAACACCGATCATATATCAAGTACCCAAAATCCACAAGAATCAAACATCACCCCCAGGAAGACCTATGATCAATGGCATGGATTCTCTATTCACTAGACTAGGAGAATACATAGACACTTATATTCAACCCCTAGCGCAATCGTACCCAGCCTATCTGAAAGATAGTAAGCACCTTATACTGCACCTTATAAGCACCAAATACTGGAGAATGTAACTATAGGGGAAAAAAACATTTTGGCAGCAATTGACGTAGAATCTCTCTACACCAACATTTACCAGGATGATGCTCTCAGAGCAGTGAAATGGGCCCTACATCAGTCCGCAACTCTGAAAACAGAGCAACAACAATTTATCCTGGAAGCCCTAGAGCTAGCCATGGCAAAAAATTACTTCTGGCACGAGGGCAACTACCATGAGCAACACAGAGGAGTTGCTATGGGAGCTAAGTTTGCCCCGAGTGTGGCCAATGTTTTCTTAAGTCACTAGGAACATGAAGATATTTTTGCCAAGACAAGACCAGAACTAAAACTATATAGGCGCTTTATAGATGACATCATTATTGTATGGGAAGGAACAGAAGAAAATCTACAGAAATTCCTGGAAGAAATAAACATAAACGCTTTCAACATAAAATTCACAGGAACTTGGAGTAACAAGGAAATAAACTTCTTGGACCTGGTGTTATTCAAAAGAAACAATAGATTATTCACAAAAACTAATTTTAAATCAACAGATAGAAGCGGGTACATACCAATTCACAGTTGCCATCACCCACAGTGGCTAAGAGGAATACCAAGGGGCCAACTAACTAGAATGAGGAGGAATTGTACGGAGATGGACGATTATGAAAATCAAGCAGAAATACTGATGGATAGATTCCAGGAGAAAGGCTATAAAAAGAAGACACTTGACCAAATCAAAAATCAGGTTGCCAAAATGGATAGGAGAAAACTATTGACTAAGAAAACTCCCTCTGATAAAACTATCACTCTCCAATTTATCACACAGTTTAACAGACAATATAAGGAAGTAGAAAACATAATCAAAAAACACTGGTACCTACTACTAAAAGATAATAAACTACAAAAAGTTTTACCTAATAAACCTAACTTTATTTATAGGAAAACCAAAAACTTGAGAGATAAATTAGTACACAACATTCCCCAACCCCCAAGAACTCGACCAATGTTTGGGGAACTGAAGGGATTCTACTCATGCGGAAATGTACAATATGCACTGCCGTTAAGAAGAGAGATAGGAAAACAACAGGTTTCAAATCAAACACCACGGGCAAAACATATGAAATAAAAAAGCTGATCACATGTCATAGTGACTATGTCTCCTACCTGCTATCGTGCCCCTGTGGCATGCAATATGTGGGGCGCACAACAAGAAAACTATCACTAAGACTGAGAGAGCATGTATACAACATCAAAAAAGGGATAAGGAATCACAGTCTATCAAATCATTTTAGAATCCACCATGCAAGGGACCCTAGTTTGCTTACCTTCTGTGGCATCGACAGAATAGAGCCCCACTGGAGAGGAGGAAATAGGAAAATAGCAGTGTCCCAAAATGAAACAAGATGGATCTATGAATTAGGAAGCCTGCAAACCCAGGGAAGGAATGTGGATATTGATTTAAATTGTTTTATCACAAATTTTTAGATATGTCTATATAGTGTACATGTGCATGGTAAGGGGAGGTTGTTAATCCACCTCTTTTTAAGGCCCCTAATGTCTATCACACACACAAGATATTTTTTCAATTTTTTCATTTTCCATAATTTTTTATATTTTTTATTTTTTCATATTCTTTCAATTTTTCAATTTTTCATTTTTTATATTTTTATTTTAATTTTATTTTTATTTTTATTTATTTATTTTTTTTTTATTTTAACCACTTCAGCCCCGGAAGGATTTCCAGCTTTAGGACCGGAGCCCTTTTTGCGATTCGGCACTGCGTCGCTTTAACTGACAATTGCGCGGTCGTGCGACGTTGTACCCAAACGAAATTTGCGTCCTTTTTTCCCACAAATAGAGCTTTCTTTTGGTGGTATTTGATCCCCTCTGCATCATGTCTGATCGCCGCTATAAACAAAAGAAGAGCGACAATTTTGCAAAAAAACCCAAATTTCTTACTTTTTGCTAAAATACAAATCCAAAAAAAATATAAAAAAACTTTTTTTTCACCGTTTTTGGCCGATTTATATTCTTCCTCCTATTTGCGATAAAAAAAAACACAATCGGCGTTTATTGATTGGTTTGCGCAAAAGTGGTCGCGTTTACGGACGATGAGAATTCATTTTTGGGGTTTTTATTTATTTTTTATTTTTTACTAGTAATGGCGGCGATCTGTGATTTTTAGCGGTACTGCGATATTTCAGCGGACATGTTGGAGCATTTTGACACTTTTTTGGGACCATTGGCATTTATACAGCGATCAGTGCTATAAAAATGCACTGATTACTGTGTAAATGCCATTGGCAGTGAAGGGGTTAACCTGCAGGGGGCGCTCTAAGGGTTAACTATGTTCCCTGGGCGTGTTCTAACTGTGGGGGGACTGCCCTAGCTGGGGAAGGGAAGTGGTCACAGCCTTCGTATACAGGAAGGCTGTAATCACAGCCCTTCTCCCTTCACAGAACGGAGGTCCGTGTTTACATACACGGACCTCCGTTCCTTCACTCCGGGGGGTCATCGCGGTCATCGCGGGTAGTCGGCGGCAATCGAAGCCGCCGCACCCGCTCCCTGGCCCTCCCCGAACACAGTGAGCGGCGATCCGCGTTACAGAGCCACTTTGCCGCCGTCAATTGCCGAACGGCGGTCGGCAAGTGGTTAAGTTTATTTTATTTTTTATTTTATATTTTATTTTTTATTTTAATTTTATTTTTATTTTTATTTTATTTTTATTTTTATTTATTTTATTTATATTTATTTATTATTACTTTTATTTTAATTTTATTTTTATTCATTTTACTTTTAAATTTAGTATCTTATTTTATTTTATTTTTATTTTATTTCATTTCTTATTTTTTCATCATTTTTTCATTCATTCATTTTTTCATTCATCCATTTTTCATTTTTTCATTCATTTTTTCATTCATTCATTTTTTCATTCATTTTTTCATTCATTTTTTTCATTCATTCATTATATATATAATTATTTCATATTTTCTTTTTATCTCTCCCCACCACAAAACTCTCCTCCACAAAACTCTCCTTCGACAATGCTTTTAATATACTGTGCCCATTATGCACAATCTGCACAACAATGACCTATGGAAATATATTTATTAAACTCCAGATAAATAAAGAAGTTCTTAAGAAAGTTTTTAATCAAACTACAGATATTTTATTTAAGTTTTAATACAGTTACACAGTTTTAAAATTAGAAGGCCGGAAACCGCAGTTATGGGAAGGACAACCTCCCATTAGCAGACACATGTGAATTAAATTATGACAAATTACGTATGTATATAAGCCTATGGCACGCACCTTGGGCCCCACCTCTGAAGACGTCACAGGAAGTGACGAAACGCATCAGCTGGAACGCAAGGTGCGCACAGCCACGTTCCAGTGACACGCAAGCGGAAGCAGGTGGAAGCGGAAGTGACCACTAGCATCCAGCGGCGGTACTCACGGAACGATCATAGCTTTTTGGAGATTGTACTGTGGAATAGTGGCTGAATAAACCTATTTTTACAAAGAGAGGTACGCGATGAGATTTTCTTTCATTTATTTGCAAATACCACGGTGACGGACGAAGGAGACAAGGGAAGCAGACAACACCATATCCATAGGTCGGATTATAGACCTAAAGCGCATATGACTTCTCCACACCGTACGGTTGGAGAGTCATAAGGATCTGGTAAGCAGGGAGAAATACCCTCAGCAGTTTATTTCATTTGAGCACTCAGCACAGCACGGACACTTTATTGTTTAACCACTTCCTTACTAGGCACTTAAACCCCCCTCCTGCCCAGACCAATTTTCAGGTATCAGCGCTGTCGCATTTTGAATGACAATTGCGCGGTCGTGCGGCATTGTACCCAAATAAAATTGATGTCCTTTTTTCCCCACAAATAGAGCTTTCTTTTGGTGGTATTTGATCACCTCTGCGGTTTTTACTTTTTGCGCTATAAACAAAACCAAGAGCGACAATTTTGAAAAAAGAACAATATTTTTTACTTTTTGCTCTAATAAATATCCAAAAATAAAAAAAAAAAATTATTCATTGGGTTTGGCCGATTTATATTCTTCTACATATTTTCGGTAAAAAAATTGCAATCGGCGTTTATTGATTGGTTTGCGCAAAAGTTATCGCGTCTACAAACTATGGGAATTGATTTATGCCGTTTTTATTATTATTTTTTTTTTTTTACTAGTAATGGCGGCGATCTGCGATTTTTATCGGGACTTTGATATTGCGGCGGACATGTCGGTCATTTTTGACACTTTTTTGGGACCAATGACATTTATTCAGCGATCAGAAATTTAAATGTCCACTGATTACTGTATAAATGTCATTGGCAGTGAAAGGGTTAACCTGCAGGGGGCAGTGAAAGGGTTAACAATGTTCCCTGGGTGTGTTCTAACTGTGGGGGGGATGGGTTTGGTCGGGACATGACAGATCTAACTGATCCCAGTGACAGGGATCAGTAGATCTGCTTGTCCCCCTCTCACAGAACGGGGAACTGCCGTGTTTACATCGGCGGTTCCCCGTTCTACAGCTCTGTAGGCGATCGCGGGTCAGGAGCGGACATCGAGTCCTCCCGACCCGCGGGCACGCCCATGCAGCGTGCGGCGGCCACGCGTGCGCGCTGCCGCCGCCACCCAGTGCGCGCAGGGGGCGTGTAAAGGGGCGGACATCCATGGACGTCCACCCGGATTTTCAGATTTTCGGATTTTCAGATTCTCAGATTTTTAACTTCTTTAACCACTAGAGATCCGCGCTATAGACGAAAGACGTCTACAGCGCGGATCTCTAGTGGTTAAAGAAGTTAAAAAGTTATTTGATTGATTCTGAAGAAATTATAGAGTCAATTTTTCACTGGCACTTTTTGAACACGGACTTTGAGTAAAAGGACACTAGCACTTTCCAAACAAATGCACAAAATGTTTATGATGTTTTAAAGGAATACCAGGCATTAATTTAAAGGATTAATACGCATGTAATATATGTCAATTTGCACAAATTTGAGTAATTGGCACTATAGAAGAATGTAATTAAATAATTATTTTTCCACAGGCACTTGCACTTTAGAATAAGGGATATAGTATTACCTCATACAAGTGCTGCTGGAACAGCAATTAGTGTTGTTCATATAATCGTTTCTTACCCTTTGCACAGCAGTTGGGCTACAGCAGCAGCTGCAAAAGAATCGCATTCTTGATTTAGCCTAATAGCACAACATTAAAATACTTACCTAGGGACAAGCGCTGCTAAAACAAGATTTCATCTTGTCCGGTATTTAATTACATAACTAAAGTACCACTCCAAAGTTCCCTTATGACAGCTGCTCTCTACTAACTGTAGTTGTCATTGATTGTCACTGAAGGTAACATCGGTTTAGCTGATATAGCCTAGGTATGTTAAAAGCTTACTTTAAATAATGAACAAATATTATATATAAATATATACAGTATATTGTAAATATATATACAAATTGTCAAATTCATTCGTGTCTCTTTTGCATATCCTTCCTGGAATTCATAAAGGGTGTTGTCGATACTCTTTAGAAACCTGTCTCAGGGTAGTACATAAAATGACAGTGATAGATTCATGTACATGGCTGTAATGTGTATTTGAATCTGATGCAACTTTGGTAGAACTGTTGAAAGCATCTCTCCTGTGAAGTGGCAGAATTTTATAAAGCAGAGAAGAGGTTTAGAGAACTTTCGAGAGTGATGGAATTGTTCCAGAGGAATTTTTTGATACAATAATTACATGAGCGTCACAATGATCAATTTTCTTCAACACTGAAGATTGAATTCCTGCAACCATTAACACCACAGCCCCACATTTTAGTTTCTATATTCTAGCACCTTTACTTCTGATTGGATGCTAGGTTTTTAAGGGTGTTTGCTTTACCAAAATAGTTTGAACAAAGAGGGCCTACAGTGTCCTTGAAACATACGCCAGATTGCTATTATGAAGTAAAGGAGCTTTACAACATATATTGTATAGTGCTGCCCTTTTCTTCATCTACGTTTCTAAGTGTACACACAGATGCAGATAAGGGGACACTTTCTCTGCTCTAGTAGATGGCAGGATGTATTACAGGGTGATACAAACTTCAAATGTCAAAAAGATGCTAATCTTATATTAACTAAAAATCACCCAAATCTTTAAAGCTGCCAATTGTTCAAAACCTTTAGGACAATGGAGTTGTCTGCGGAGTAAGATCTATCCAAGGAAACGTGAGGAAGCTTGTGCCCGATTACGTGTCAATGATTTGACGTGTGTTTCCATATGGCTTCGCTAAATTTGGGTGTGGCTACCTCTCTCTCTCTCGGCCACGTAATGGGCCTCCAGTGGATGCTTTAGAGGATCTGTCACGCATCTGGTGGTGGAGTCTGTCTTATGCAGGAAGCAACCACTCTTGCGGCCCTGGTTCGAGGGTCCCCAGTAGAGTAGACAGGGAGCCCAGGAGCTCAGGGGGGCATGAGGGCTGGACAGGATCCCTGGTGGTGATATGGATGGTCCAGTGAAGCTCGTGCAGGTAGCGGGTGGTCATACAGGCCGGGTCAGTAGCAGGGAGGCAATGCGGTACAAAGGGTTCAGGCAGAGGGGTCGTCAGGTGCAGGCAGGGTCAACAGGCAGGCAGAAGAGTTGTCACGGGCAAGCTGGGGTTGGTGCAGGCAGAAGTCAACAAGATCAAGGTCAAGCCGGGTCACAGGATCAGATAAACAGGAAATCAGGTCGCTCAGAAACACTCACACGCTGTAGAATGGACAGCACTGACTGCTGGGCGTTGTGAGCTTAAATGGGGCCGATTGGCGCCGTTTCCCGGCGCATGAGCGCAAACACGCACAGGCGTGCGCACAAGCGCCAAAATCAGCATAAAACTGTCCTTTTCCTAACAGGATCACAGGGGAACCTGCAGATATACATGATTGTGGTCAGTTCAAAAGCAAGGAATGACCGCTCTAGGTGAGGAAGAGTTGATTACCACTACCTCCAGGAGCCCGTCCAGTCCGTGTGCTGCTGAGAAATACTGGAGATAAAACAAGGTGACGGCACTCCAGATTGCGGTAAAAGTAGTAGATGTTTATTGTAAAAACTTACATCAGATGAAAGTACAAATCCATAAGTCCAAACCAAAATGTCCAACAGGCACATGCAGGTGTGATAGACGCGTTTCACGAAACTATGTTCGCTTAATCATTATCTGATCTGATGATTACATGATTGTGGTACCCGGTGAACTACGTTATGTAATGTATGTTTGAAATGCGTTGGATTTTTCCAGTTGGAACATGCTGTGGTGATGTCATCCCAGTTTGCGAATTACAACTGGCTGTACCACTGTCTATTTAGTACAAATCTGATAATACTGATCCTGTTTGTTTCTTTGTAAATGTACAATGCAGCGTTGTATTTTTACAATGAGGCCTTTTTTATTGGCCATTTTTACCAAATGCCTTTAATAAAAAAATATTTTTTACATATAATTTTCTATGTTTATATATTTGGTTGCTGATAAAATCCTAAAAAAGGTTTTGAACAAATTTCAGTCTTACATAACAGGGATGGTGGGAACCCTCAGTCACACCTGAGAAACAAAGTAATTTCCACATTTTTAACGTTAAACTCCAGGAATACATCCCCTCTTTAATATATGTTGTGTCTCTGTTCTTCATTTACACCAGCACTGTCAATTTTGCAAAACTTAGCTTCCAGCACTATATTCAGTTATTTTTTGCATCTTTGATGTTACTCTTCTTCAGAAGCACTGTTAGCTAGTTAATTTAGCCTGGAGGAAGTTCCTTCTTGATGGCCATGTAATGTCCTGTAAATAATCTCCCATAATTCATTGGGGCCTCTGTAGTTTCAGGACAGTCCTGCAAATCAGTGGGTGGTTCTGGGTGTTAATGTCAGAGGTTATGAATATTACTGTTAGCCTTCATTACACAAATTTCTGAGGGAGGTAAGTGTTTTCCATAAGTGGTTGAGTCTACGTGAAAGAAGGACTTAGAGGGCAAGCCTCAGGAGGTAGCTGTGATTGTGCAGCAAAGGCAAAAGTGGGTGGGTTTAAATGCATTTAGGAATTGACATGTGTGCATAGCCCAAAATAGGACTTTAAACATATTAAAAACCAACACCCCTCCTGCCCCGTTGCTAGAACCAGCAACTATCTCAAGTAATAACCAATTGCTATCCTATAGAGCTGGGATCTCCAAAATAAGACTGCACCAAGGGATGGGGGTGGAGAGAGTGAAAAGGGGGGAACTAAAGGTATTTTTGTGACTGTATCTAATGTCTGGCAAGAGTAGCCTGGAAGATCAATCCCACAGGAGGTGACTAGAAAGTTAATTTGGTACCGTTAGAAGAGGGACATGAAGCTGCAGTTTGTTCAGCTATTGATTAACCCATGCCCTGTGGCTTTCTTACAGAGAGACATCAGTACCTATTTGCAACTACATGCACTGCAGTAAAGGGAAATGAGAAACCTTTATGCAAAATGTGTTTAGATGGTAAAAATGCTGTTGTATTGTTAGATTCAGGTAGCCTGGTTACCTTGGTAAAAACTAAACTGGTGGTGGGAAAAACCTTGCACCCTAGGAAAATGGCGGTCATTTGTGTACATGGGGACACTTGAGAGTATCCGGTGACTATGGTATCCTTTAAAACCTCCCTCGGTAACATGTGTCACCAGGTGTGTTTGGTTCCCCAACTACCACCTGACGCCATTGTGGTAAGGGATTTCCCAAAATTCTGGGAGCTCTGGGATTGCCCAGATTCACCATTAAGTGGTTCTTCAGAGTCTGAAGGTTCTACTAAGGAATCCTGTGTGTGGATTCTCCTGAGTTTCCCTTGTCAGTATTAGCAGGGGAAACAGGGCCTAAAGAAGAGCCTGCAAACTCAGAATAGGAATAGCAACCTCTAGTGTTTGGTGATCTAGAGGTACACAAAGAAAGTTTTGCCACTGAGCAAGAGGCAAACCATTGAGCAACTGGTGGTTCCCAAACCTTACCGGGAGTTGGTCTAAGCACTGAAAAGACCCGGGAAAGAATCACCCAGAGGTTCTATTAACCTGATTTTACTGGGAAGTGTAAATGTACTGTTCCTCCTGTCCAGTGTGTCAGATTTCTGCACCCATGTCACATTTCGGCAGTCCTTTGGTACCCCTGCTTATTTTTGAGGCCCCTTTTGAAAGGATCGCCATGGATTTGGTTGTCCCCTTGCTGAAGTCCGCTAGCGGGCACCAGCACATCTTGGTGATAATGGACTATGCCACCCACTACACAGAAGCGATTCCTATCTGAAACGCCTCTGCCAAAACCATTGCCAAAGAGCTATTTCAAATTTTTAGCCATGTGGGCCTTTCTAAAGAAGAACTAACTGACCAGGGCACCCCATTTATGTCTAGAGTAACCACAGAGCTTTGTAAACTTGCTAAAGTGACCCAATTACGTACTTCAGTGTATCACCCTCAAACAGATGGGCTGGTTGAACAATTTAACAAAACGTTAAAACAAATGCTGAGAAAGGTGGTTGATTAAGAAGGAAAGAATTGAGATTGTCTACTCCCTTATTTAATGTTTGCTATCAGAGAGGTTCCCCAATCGTCCACAGGGTTCTCTCCTTTTGAGCTACTGTATGGGAGTCACTATTGGACATTGCCAGGGAAAAATGGGAGAGTGAGAGTTCCCCTCATAGAAGTGTGATTTACATGTGGTACAAATGCATTCTTTTGCACCTGATGATAGGGTGTTGGTGTTGTTCCCCGCGGTCGAAAGTAAATTCCTAGCCATATAGAGGCACAAACTTAGTGGTTAAGTTATCAGTTGTAATAAGGATCTTTATAGAGGAACCTGACCCTGCCTGAATTGTCCCATCAGGGGACGAGGGGAGTAATACTACAGTCTCTTCCTCCTTCGGCCAGGCAGCCTGTATGGGTTGTTTCGTAGACACATGTATTTCAGACTGTACACCCCGTCCAAGGCTGGGCATAGTATACTTGCAAACTATATTGAGCAATAGGGTTTGCAGTGAATGCAACAAGGACACCTCCTCTAAGAGGGGGGGGGCGCTTGAAAGGGCAAAAGGCACAGCAGAAAACTTTGCATCGGTGTACACCCTGAATCTGTACTTTGCTCCTATATAAAGGAGAAGTCAGCATGGTTGTAATTCTGGGGTTACGTCAAGGCGCCCGATCAATCCCCCTGTAGTAAAGGGAGGTGGAGCTAAAACACTAGTAATAGAGCCCTAAATTGAACAGGAGCTGGGCCTTTATAGTGCTCCACAGATTAGGTAACTTCTTGTATACCATCCAAACAACAGGTCTCCCAATTAGAACATGAGAGAGAAAGATTAAATGGCTGGGAAGGGGTGACTGCCTCAGTAGAAAAATTAAAGTCAAATGTTATCATATACTTAACGTGATCGAGGATGAGTATCCAGCCATTGAGAAGCATCTTCGGGGGAAGTAAAATAGCTAGCAATTTCTAAATCTATCACCCTAAGCTGAGCTGGGAACAACATACTGTATTTTATCCCCTTGGTGTGAAGCTGGGCCTTCACATGGTCGAAGGTTCTGCGTAGACGTTGGGTTTCCACTGAGTAATCGAGAAAAAGCTTCAGCTTCATATTTGTGAATTTAAGCCCTTCCACTTTCCTGAGCGCCAGGTCCCTATCATGGAAATTCTGTAGGCAGAAGATAAAGGTACGTGGTGGGGCACCCTATGGGTTTCGGACCAGCAGCATCCTATGGGCCCTCTTCACTGCAAAGTGGGGTGAAAATGGCGCCCGGGGAAACAAGGTGCGCATCAGATGCTCAGCAAAGGCTGCAGGATCTTGCCTCTCTGCCCCCTTTGGAAGACCCACCACTCGCAAATTGTTCCGGCGATTGCGGTTCTCGCTTTCCTCCATTCTGAATTCCAGGGCCTTCATTTTCACCTGCAGGTGCGGATGGATGCGTGATGTTCTCTCACCCAGCCTTCGGATTCCCCAACCCGCCTCTCCGCCTCTGTCACCCAGTCCCTAATTTTGTCTATATCCCTTCTCATAAGACCAAATTCTGTTTGAAGGAGCACTTCCTTAACCAGTTTCCGACCACCTGGCGTGGATTGCGATCGCTCACTGCGCACCCACTGTGATCGGATTCAGTACAGGACCAATCAATCTACCTGTTGATTGGTCCTGGCCAATGAAATGGCTCCTCTGCCTCTGTAATGTAAACAGAGGCAGAGGAAGTGAGCTCATCTCCCTCCCTGAAGCCCTTTTAGTTCCGGCGAGGGAGAGAGAGCATCTAACAATGAGTTGCACAACACTACACTGACACCAGTACACATTAGGCACACATTTAACCCCTTGACCTCCCCCTGATTGCCTCCCCCAGTTAACCCCTTCACTCCTGTCACCCCCTGTCACTGTGACACTGAGTGCAGTGATCAGATTGTTCACTGATCGCTGTACTTGTGTCACTTTTGACACTAATCAGTGTTAGGGTAGGTAGTAGTAGGCCTAGGTACCACCCTTACCCCCCAATAAAGGTTTTATCCCCTTGATTGCCCTTTGTCATCTGTGATCACCGTATAAATGTCACGGGGGGCCGTTTGTTAGATAGTTAATTTTTTTTTCATCAGGGCACCCGCCGTATATATATATATATATATATATATATATATATATATATTTATATATATATATATATATATATATACCTAATAAAGGTTTTAACCCCTGATTGCCCGGCGGTGACAGTTAGGTTTTAGCTTGCGTTAGGGTCAGCGTAAATACCAGGCAGGGTCAGTTAGTCAGGTACTCTGACACGCACAAACACACATTAGATAGGTGTTAGATACTATTGTAGTATCTGAACAGATCAATATCTGTGATCTGATCAGATATATATTAGCGTCCCCAGTACATTAGTGTTCTAAAAAATGCGGCATTAGTGGGATCAGCCCAGATGCCTGCTAGTACCTACGTTTAGCCCCTCTGCCCAGCCCAGCCCACCCCACCCAAGTGCAGGATCTAATAGATCACTGACATTTACAATACACATCACACATATCTGCAGCATTTGCAAAGATCACGTCCCATCCATGCGAAAGCATTTGAACAGGCTCTGACAACCAGGTGCACTTTATTTGCCTGTGAGACACATTAGTGTACCTATAAATTTAGAGCCCAAAATGTCCAATAAGAGGTACACTAGTGAAGAGGCCTACGCATTGCTGAGCATGACAGATGGGAGCGATGGGGAGGCTCCGCTGTCAGATTCAGGCTCAGCATATGAACCCGTAGACAGCAGCGGCACCCTGTCAGATAGCTCTGTCGATGGAGTTGTGGTCCCTGCTAAGGTCAGGCGTACCCAATCCCATTCTGCTGTCGCTGAGGTGCAAGAACCGCAGGGCTCTCGTATGGAGCACCAGTAGTAGTGCCGCTACTCCTTCTGGTGAACTGGTAAGCACCAGCGGCCTAGTACATCCTGGTCGTACAACCAGCTCTGCAGTAACACTTGGTGTCACACACCTGGTGGTGGAGTCTGTCTTGTGCAGGAAGCATCCACTCTTACGGCCCTGGTAGAGCAGATAGAGGGTTCCAGAGCACAGGGGGGCACAAGGGCTGGACAGGAACACTGGTGATGGTGTGATGGGTCCATCAGCGGCTCGTGCAATCAAGGTCAGACAAGCTGGGTCACAGGAACGGAGATCAGTATGCAAGATCAGAATACAGGTTGCTCTCAGAGACACACTAATGCTGTAAAACGGACAGCACCGGCGGCTGGGCGTTGAGGGTTTAAATAGAGGTGTTTGGCGCCATTTCCGGAGCATGCGCACAAGCGCACAAGTCCATAAAAAGCATAGGTCTTTCTTAACATTGCCCCCCAAGGAGCAGCCTCCGGATGCCTCGCTGGGTACCAATTTCCAAGCGATTTCTCTTAAAGGCTTGGATTAACTCTGTGGCATGGATGTTTGACTCTGGTTCCCAAGAGTTTTCCTTGGGGCCATACCCCTTCCATTTCACTAGGTACTGGGTTACACTACCCCTCTTCCGGCAATCCAGGATGGCCTCGACCTCAAACTCCTCCTCTCCGTCTACAAGAACTGGTTCTGGTGGGCCCTTTTTCCGACCTGGGAAGGGGTCTGGAGGGACTGGCTTTAGTAAAGATACGTGAAAGCCTGGATGCACACGTAAGGATGAAGGTAGGACCAGTTCTTAAGTCACCCTGTTAACTCTTCTCTTCACCGGAAAGAGACCGACAAATCTGGGGCCCAACTTCCTTGAAGGACAAGCTAGCTTCAAGTTCCTGGTGACCAACCAGACCAAGTCCCCCGGTTGTAGTTCAGCTCTCCCTGCCTTTTCTTGTCAAAGGCTTCCTCAGTGAGTTCCATAGTTCTGGAAAGTGTGTCCTGCAGGAGTTGGGTATTTTTCTTAAAGAAATCTAGGGTTTCCTGTACCGCCGGTACTGTGCTTTCCAGAGCCAAGCCAGGTAGAAAGGTTGGGTGGAAGCCATAATTTGCCCAGAACGGGGACTGCTTGGTGGCCGAGTGGATGGTGTTGTTGAAAGCAAATTTGGCCAGCGGCAGTAATGAGGCCCAGTTATCCTGAGAGAATGAGGAGAAGCAATGCAGATATTGCTCCAGGGTCTGGTTCGTTCTCTCAGTTTGGCCATTTGTCTGGGGGTGATAGGCCGAGGACAAGGACAGTTCAATTTCCAATGCTGAACACAAGGCCCTCCAGAATCTGAAGGTGAACTGGACTGCACGGTCTGACACATTGCTGAGTGGTACTCCATGGAGTCCAACAATCTCCCGGACAAAGATTTCTGCCGTTTCTGCGGCCATGGGTGTGTCCATAGCTATCCGGGTCCATGGGCGTTCAGGTACAGGGAGTGGATTCAGGAGACCCTAAGCTTTGGCTTTGTCTGTCTTGTTTTGTGCACAAGTTGGGCACATGTTAACATATTTCCTACAGTCTTCTTCCGCCAGTGGCCACCAAAAGGAGTGTGAGAGCAGTTCAGTTGTTTTGCGGGCTCCAAAGTGCCCAGCTAACTTATGGTCATGGCACAGACCCAAGACTCACTGACCGTACCACTGACCGTACCACCATAGCCCATCCTTAGCCTACAACCTGGGATCTGGAGGGCCGGTTGAGCCAGCAAGGGATCATATGATCTGTGCCAGCAGATCCTCCTGGGAGAGTAGGAAATTCCAAGGTGGGAGAATAGTGTCCGGAGGAGCCCAGTTGCCAGGATCACTGAACATTCTGGAGAGGGCATCTGGTTTTACGTTTTTTGACCCTGGCCTGTAAGTCAAGTGAAACAGGAACCTTGAAAAGAAAAGTGCCCAATGGGCCTGACATGGTTTCAGTCTTTTGGCCATTCTCAGATATTCCAGGTTCTTGTGATCTGTATATATCAAGATAGGGTGTGTGGCCCCCTCAAGCAGGTATCGCCATTCTTCCAGTGCCGATTTGATGGCCACGTCGTAGTTCTTCTCCAGAGCTTATAGTTTTTGGGAGAAGAATGTGACAGGATGGAGCAGAGCCTTGGAGCCCTGTCTCTGGGAGAGAACTGCCCCCACGTCGGTCTCCGAAGCTTCCACCTCCTCCAGGACGTAAGGCAAGGCTGGGTCAGGGGGCTTCAAGATAGGCATTGCCATAAATAGTCCCTTCAGCGTCTGGAAGGCCGTTTCGGCCTTGGTGGTCCACTGGAAGTGGGTGTTTTGTTTTGAGAAATGCGTAATTGGGGCGATGATGGCGGAGAATCCCTTTATAAATTTCCTATAAAAGTTTGCGAAGCCCACAAAACATTGGACCCCTTTCCTGTCTGTAGGTGCCGGCCAGTCGAGGATAGTGGAGACCTTCTGAGGGTCCATCGTGATACCGGTCACTGAGATGACTAGTCCCAGGAAGTGAATGCTAGCTTGCTCAAAGACACATTTCTCGGCCTTGGTATAGACCCCATGCTGCCGGAGGCGGTTCGGGACCTTGAGGACATGTTCATGGTGTTCCTCGAGGGAGGAAGAAAAAATCAGGATATCGTCCAAGTATATGATGACATACAGATCTAGAAAATCCTGGAATACATTATTCACAAAGTGCTGGAAGGTTGTGAGGGCATTGCACAGACCGAAGGGCATGACCAGGTACTCGTAGTGCCCAAAACGAGTACGGAAGGCGGTCTTCCATTCATTGCCTTCTCAGATACGGACCAGGTTGTATGCTCCCCATAGATCAAGCTTGGTAAAAATGGTGGCAGACCCCAGTCTTTGGAATAGTTCCAAAACCAAGGGTAAGGGGTAATGGTTCTTAACCATTATCCAGTTTAGCTCTCGGTAATCTATGCAGGGACGTAAAGAGTGGTCATT
The DNA here is from genome assembly GCA_018402905.1 of Glandirana rugosa. Classification (NCBI taxonomy): domain Eukaryota; kingdom Metazoa; phylum Chordata; class Amphibia; order Anura; family Ranidae; genus Glandirana; species Glandirana rugosa. The sequence goes on from BLSH010050597.1 coordinate 276,140, forward strand.
TTTCTCCACAAAGAATATACCGCCCCTGCAGGGGACGTGGAGGGTTTGATGAACCACTTTTCTAGATTGTCGTCTAGATAGGCCTTGAGGGCCGCCAACCCAAGTTCCGACAAGGGGTAGATCCTCCCAAAAAGCACTTCAGCTCCTGGTAGGAGCTCAATTGGGCAGTCACATGGATGGTGAGGCGGGAGCTTCTCAGCCCCTTACTTGCTGAACACGTCCAAATAGCTGTGGTAGACGGTAGGGATGGACAGACGAGTTTCAGGATTGGAGTCTAGGTCCAGACAGCCCAGGATGGGCGCAACTTCCTCGACCCGTTTTAGGCAATGCTGATAGCGATATGGAGATCGGAACTTGATGGTCCAGTATATATTGGGGATGTGTGCCTGGAGCCAGGGCAGGCCCAGGATGATGGGGAACAGAGGGGATGCTATGGCATCCAGCGGAAGAAGTTCCTGGTGGCTGTCAGCTGTGGTGGCAGGCAATGGGGCAGTCTCATGGGTTACCACACCAGACTTAATGGGGGATCCATCTGCCAGGCGGATGACCATTTTATGGGTCTTCTGCCAAAGAGGAATTTGGTGGGAAGCTGCGAAGTTCTGGTCCATGAAGCAGCTACAAGCTCCGCAGTCAATTATAGCTTGCACTCGGATAATCCTTCCTGGAAGCTGCAGGGAGAGAGAAAGTACAAGATGTGAGACTTGGTGGGGAGAACTGAACAAGTCACTGATGGATGCTGGTGAACACTTACCGAGCTTGGCGGGGCAGGCTCTCACCATGTGTCCGGGTTCCCTGCAGTATAAACACAGGTTTAGTGAGAACCTCCGCTGTCTCTCCCCAGGGGTGAGAGAGGGGCATAGGAGCCCTATTTGCATGGGCTCGGAAGTATCCAGAGGAGAGGAGGAGGAGGTTGCTGAGGCGAAGGAAGTCGGTCTTGGGTAGAAAGGGACTCGTGGTAGCATCCAAGTGGGGCGTAAGGATCCCTGAGGCCTTTCGGCGCGACGCTCACGGAGGCACCGGTCAATCTGGATTGCCAGGTTGATAAGTGCATCCAGCATTGAAGGTACTCCCACAAGGGCCAGAGTGTGGTGTCGTTCCATATCTGCACTCCATAGCCTGAACTCCACTACATAGTCCTCCGCGGCCTTGCTGGAGGGTGTGTAATGCAGCCTCCGCAGTGGCCGCCTGGGGCGGAGATCTTCATACAGTCGGACCATGGCTTCAAAGAACAGAGCCAAGGTAGAGACTTCTGGGGCTCTCTGTTCCCATAATCAGTGGGCACCTGCTTAGGGCTCTTCCTGTAGCAGAGAGATGACCAGTCCCACTTTCGTAGCTTCTAACTAGAAGGTGTGGGGCTGGAGGCCAAAATAAAGTTTGCAGGAGTTACGGAAGGCCGGAACTTGTGACGGTCCCCTGAAAACTTGTCCAGCAGGGGGATCTTGGGTTCGGATGGAAGGGCCTGAATGGTGCGCCCAGTGGCCTGGCTACCTCCAGGAGCTGCGGGTGCAGAGAGCTCCTGAACCCATTCTTCCAGCTGGGTGTAACATTCCTCAAGGTTCTTAACTGCCTGCATAAGCCCAGTTAAGTGGACATAGTTCATCCATAGAAGAGGGTGCTTTCTGCACAGACTCAGACATGGCTGTCCGTTGCTGTCACACATCTGGTGGTGGAGTCTGTCTTGTGCAGAAAGCAACCACTCTTATGGCCCTGGTTCAGGAACCTCTAGTAGAGCAGATAGAGGGTTCCAGAGCACAGGGGGGCACGAGAGCTGGACAGGAACACTGGTGATGGTGTGATGGGTCCGTCAGCGGCTAGTGCAATCCGTGGAGTAGTGAGGCAGACTGAGGTTGGCAACTGGCTGGCAAGCGGTACAGAAGGTGCAGGCTGAAGAGTCGTCAGGTACAGGCAGGGTTGTTAACAGGCAGGCAGCGAATTACAAAGGGGTCAGGCAGAAGAGTCATCGTGGGCAAGCTGGGGGTCGGTGCAGGCGGAAATCAATCAAGGTCAGACAAGCCGGGTCACAGGAACAGAGATCAGGATAGAAGATCAGGATACAGGTTGCTCTCAGAGATACACTAACGCTGTAGAACGGACAGCACCGGCTGCTGGGCATTGAGGGTTTAAATAGAGCCGTTTGGCATAGTTTCAGGCACGCGCACAAGCACACGAGTCTTTCCTAACATTTCGTGACATGGCGAGTCCCATAAGTGCAGTTCAAGCTGGTGTAGATAGCACAAGTAGTCTCCCACAGCCACGAAGACAAAGACAGACCCACAGAACCCACAGTGCCCTTCCCACTGAATACGCTAACCCTGATTAGCAACCCGCCACTGATTCAGCACCCGTACTTCCCCCATTCACTGGCCAACCCGGAATTCAGGTGAATACAATTGATTTTACAGCCATTGATTTGTATTCGCTGTTTTTCACCAAAGATCTCTATAGGCCTATAGTGGACTAAAGCAATTTGTATGCTGGTCAATTTATCGCCGCTAATCCCCATTCGTCACTTGACAGAGAGTGGAAACCAATTACGGTTCCAGAATTTAAGACCTTTCTGGGCCTTTCCCTCAACATGACCATAACAAAAAAATCTGAGTTGCGGTCATATTGGTCCACTGACCCAATTCACCATATGTCCATGTTCCCTGCTTCCATGGCCAGGGCACGATACGAGCAGATTCTGCGGTTTATGCATTTCAACTACAATGAACTCTGTTGTCCATGGGTTGACCCTGAATACGATTGGCTCAACAAAATTTGGCCCCCAAACCGCTTCAACCAAAAATTTGCAGCATTGTTTATTCCCGATCAAGTTGTCTGCATAGACGAGTCCCTGATTACGTTTTCTAGCCGTCTTGCTTTCAAACTGTTTCTCCCCAGCAAGATATGGGGTCAAGATGTATAAGCTCTGTGACAGGGCCACAGGCTATACATATAGTTTAATGGTTTACCAGGGACAAGACAGTCATGTGGAGCCGGAAGGATGCCCAGACTACATAGGGAGCGCTGGCAAGATTGTGTGGGACTTGGGGTCACCCTTATTCAGAATGGGGTACCACTTGTACATGGACAACTATTACACGAGCGTGACACTTTTTAGTCATCTTTTCAATCAAGGAATTGGCGCATGTGGCACCATGCAATCTAATCACCGGGGCTTCTCTCAACGGCTTGTAGATTCCTGTCTTAGACAGGGGGAGACAGGGGGAGAGAGAGAACGAATGTTTTCGTTCTGACCTCCTATCATGCAGATATGACTGTTCAAATTCCAATGGCGAAACCCCTCTGTGTCCATGAATATAACCTAAATATGGGAGGGGTGGACCTTAACGACCAGTTTTTGACACCGTACTTAATTGCCCATAAGGCCAGACGCTGGTACAAAAAAGTATCTGTGTACCTATTTCAATTGGCTTTGCTGAAGGCTTATGTGCTATACAAAGCGTCAGGATGGATTGCATCCTTCCTTAAATTCCAGGAAGAGATTGTCAGAGCCCTTCTGTTTCCAGATGGTGCTGCACCCCATGTTCCCAATCCAAATGCAGTGAGTCAGCTGCATGAGAGGCACTTCCCGGAAGTCCTCCGTGGTACCACAGGCCAAAGAACACCCCAAAAGAGATGTCATGTCTGCAGACGATGTAGATACAGGCGTGACACCCGCACTTATTGTTCCTCCTGTCCTGACCAGCCTGGTCTCTGCATCAGTGAATGTTTCCAAAGCTACCACACACTAGTGGAGTATTAGCGTAGGGTACAGCACAACACAGGTATAGGACACACTTTCACAGGGTCTCCAAAGATGCCTCCACATTTTGAGAGACCCGAATCTGGAACCAGTTTACTTACAAAAAAAAGGTGTACAAAAAAAAAATTTAAAACTACACAAAAATAAAAAATGTTAAAAAATATTTAAAATAAAAAAGCCAAAACAGTTGTAAGTTTCTTTTTCTCTCTCTCTCTTGTTTTCTCTCTATTCTCTCTCTATTGCTCTCTCTATTGTTAATGTTTTTATGCATACCTGTAATATTTTGTTACTGTTTGTTATCATGTTTTCTTTGCAGGCATATAATGTTTTTATAATGTTTTCCTGTAATGTTTTATAATGTTTTGTTCTTACCAGGAATGTAATTTTTTTATGACACTGTGTTTTATTAATCGTTTTACTTTTCAGGTACACCATTCAGCTGCAGCACTGATTTAGTTATAGTTTTTTTTCATTTAACCTACTGGCTGCATGAAAAAAAAGAACATTACAACATATGCCCAACAAGGACCAGCGACATACTAGTATGTTGCTGGTCTTTGAGTGGTTTACTCAGGCTCTCCTGTCCCTCCGGGGAACACGAGAATGCAGCTGGTGGTTCAGCCAGCTGACCATAGAGCTGATCGAAGACTAGAATGGCTGCAATCATCTCTATGGCCTAAGAAACCGGAGACTACGAGCATTTCATGACTTCAGTTTCGTCCGACATAAACAGCGCCATTGGGAAATTGGGAAAGCATCTTATCACACCGATCTTGATGTTCTCAGATGCTTTAAGACCACTTTCTAGTGGTCTAGAGTCTAGTGACAGTACATAAAACTCCTGTGAAGATGAGGAAAGCGACTTCAAGTGATATGACACCAACACCATAAGCAATGCATGCTCACAGAATTAAACTTTAATAGTGCCTGTATGGATTCAGCCAGTTGGTCAGCTTCCCACGATAGTTCTCCAGTCCAATAGATGTCCAGGACATGCACAGATGTTCCAAAGACATAGGGGAAAGGTGGCCATCATAACACCAAACACGTTGCCTGAATAAAACAAAAATGTAGCAACGTAGTGTAATCCGTAGTAAAATGTATTTTAAAACATCAAAAAGAGCCAGCCATAAGATAATAAAAAGTGACTTACATCTTGAATTTTTCAGAATTCATCACCTGATTATTCGGACACTTTATGAACTATATATTTTTGCACTATTTTTGCACTTTTTTTTTTTTTTATTTTTACCATAAATGTTTTTATTGAAAAGGAGAAAGCACATACAAGCATAAAAAAAGTGGTTACAGAATATGCTCACACTTCTAGAAACAGACTCTGAAAATTTTTTTCCATAAACAAATATATGAAGAGAAAAAAAAAAAAAAGGGGGGGGTATGCAGAATTAAGGTACATGAATAAGTGCATATTATAGAT
>BLSH010050597.1:305851-328319 GCA_018402905.1 Glandirana rugosa
TGACAGCTCTTTGGATCTCATATTGAGAGTTGACAGCAACAGATTCCAAATGCAAATAGCACACTTGAAATGAACTCTGGACCTTTTATATGCTCCTTGTAAATGGGATAATGAGGGAATAACACACACCTGACCATGGAACAGCTGAGCAGCCAATTGTCCCATTACTTTTGGTCCCTTAAAAAGTGGGAGGCACATATACAAACTGTTGTAATTCCTACACCGTTCACCTTATTTGGATGTAAATACCCTCAAATTAAAGCTGAAAGTCTGCAGTTAAAGCGCATCTTGTTCGTCTCATTTCAAATCCATTTTGGTGGTGTATAGAGCCAAAAAGATTAGAATTGTCGCGATGTTCCAATATTTATGGACCTGACTGTATATTAGGGGTCTAGCCTTATGCCCATGTCCGATCACGCGCCCCTATACTGTGGCCTCGTCAGATCATTCGGACCAAAGCGAGGTTTGGTCCGAACCCGGAAGTGCCCGGAAATGCACGCACGCCGTGTCCCCTTCCCCTCTATTTATGGCGGTGTTAAGGGATGGATGCCAATACCCTGGGAAGAAGTCCAGTAGTGACGAAACCGGTCGGGTACGGCTCCATCCTAACCCACCGCACTTTAGATTTAGACTTTAGGTTCTGGAATACTGCAGGATATCATTGTGATTGTCATACACTTTTTTCCTTCACATAACTGTAAGTGCAATACCTTTTTAATTAAAACACATATTTTAGTGGTATAACGCCATGGGAGTTTTTTCTCTTATCTGATATACTCCACAACCCTGCTTTGAGAGTTTGGAATGCTTATATCCAGACACAACCGTTGAAATCCTGTGGCTCCATGCTGGTAACAAGTCATTTATCTAAGAGGAATCATATGCAAGCTTTCTCAGATCTCCTATAATAAGAGATCAACTCTCAGGGGTAAGCGCAATATTGATTGGTGGTGGGATCATCACGCAATTTGTTTTCAAGCACGGTGACACTTTTGCAACACGTTAGCACAAGACACCTCTGACACCTTTTTTGTTTTTTTATTTACTGGCTTTTGCCAGCTATATTTTTCACGGTTGAACTGTTTTTCAGGAAATTTACTGTTTTCTGTTTTTGATTTTCTGATTTTATTGATTCATATGTTTCTGAACACCTTTAGCGCAACACTTCTATTATAATATTGTTTGAAGTGTTTATATCTCACTTACAGTGTTGCAGGTATTTTGAAATTATAATATATATATATTTTTTCTGGTGGTTTTCCACAAGCGCAATATATCCCTGATGCCTAATCTCTGATCACGCCCCAGTCTCGGTAAACCTTATAGACTTTATACCACAGAATACAGTCAAAACGTGGAGCTACCCTTCATATCTATATAACAATCAGGAACTCCACAAAATTGTAAAAAGAACATGGGAGGACTACGTAGCCACCAATTCAATACATAGTGACAACCCTAACCTCTTTTGGGAGCCGGGAAGGCAGTGCTTCATGGAAGGATCCCAACAGTACAGTGAAGCGAGTGCTGCCCTAAGTTCAGCGCAACTGCAGTTAGCACAGTATAACTCCCCAGACCACAGGAAGGCTTGGAGAGAGGCCAAATCTGATTTTGATATATGGACAGAGGCTCAAGAAAAAATCCATAAATCTCTATTAGACCTCCAATACCACAAATTTTGGTAACAAAGCAGGGAAACTACTAGCCTGCCTGAGCGGGCAGGCAGACACTCAAGGCAAACTCACACTCTCAAGGACATCAACCATATTCTTGAAAGCTTCTATGCCAATCTGTATGGCCCTGATCCCATTGATCAGGATGCAGCACAAAAATTCTTAGCCCAAGTTCCTCACCCAAAGGTAGACCAAACACTTCTAAATCAACTCAATGCACTAGTCACCCCCTCTGAGGTCACCACAGCAAATGCTAATTTGGCCAATGGCAAAGCACCGGGTCCCGGCGACTACACGTCTGAATTTTACAAGATGACCTCTGACACCATATCCCCGACGCTAGTCTCTGTTTTCCAAGTAATCCTTAATGGGGGCCATTACCTCCCCTCTGGTTTTCGGGCCCACATTAAATTGATCCCAAAAAAAGGGAATGAAACTGCAGAACCGGGATCCTACTGCCGAATCTCCCTACTAAATCTTGACTCCAAAATACTTTAAAAATCATAGCCAATAGACTGGCGTTGATTATGCTAACTCTATTCCATCCCTCACAAGTAGGCTTTATAAAAGGATGCTCAACAACTGCAAACATCTTTAAAGTCCTCACAGTCCTAGAACAACAAGAACCAACCCCCTCAGTGACCTAGCGATCATCACGCTTGACGCTGAGAAGACATTCAATAACATAAGCTTTCGATGGCTACAGTCAGTTCTTCAGAGTTTTGGATACACTAGCCCTTTTCTCCATCTGATCACAATTATGTATTCAGTCCCACCTGCGAACGTAATAGCCGCTGGACACTTTTCCAATAAAATACAACTCCATAAAGGCACCAGGTAGGGGTTCCCCCTGTCCCCCTTGCTATTTAATTTAGTGCTGGAACCCTTATCTTACCTCTTATTCCCCCTACATCTCCACTGGTCACGGTTGGCAATCACGAGTTACGCACAGCACTCTTTGCCGACGATATCCTCATCTTCACCTCCAAACCCCATGCAGACATGGCACAGATCCAACAGATCTTCTCCCACTTTAGGGCCTGTTCAGTCTAACGTATACATTTTGCTAAGGGTGAGGGCCTTCCATTATACCATGCTCGTCCACCGGAATGGACGTCTGTTATATCCCCTTCAGACTATCCCTCTATTGCTGAAACACAAGGGCCTGCAAAAACTCCATAAAACCCTTTCTGTCTTCCTTTGGTGTGCTCGCTGCCCTATGTCCCTCCAGAAATGATATCTTCCTAAACATGTAGGAGGGACCAACCTACCAAATATCAGGTTGTACAATCTAGCATGCCTTTTGAGAGTGAGTTTGGACTGGATAAACCAGGCATCCAATCATTGTAAAAAGATATAAAATCAAACCCACGCTAAAGCCAATACAAAAAAGTTCATAAAAAGTAGTTCATATAGTATTGCAGCCAGCAGATTGCTTCCGGATGGACTTTCAGCAAACAGAAATGTAAGTAACACTGCAGCGCAATGATGATAAATAGTAGCATAAAGCAGTTTGTGAGTTGGGTGCGTAGTAATGAAAATTATCCAATGCAGCCCATCACAAGATGGTGAGCAGACCAAAAATGTCTGCTCACCAGACCCCACCGACCCCCCACTACAGAGGGTCAGTGTACACCTCCAATCCCAAACGCTGACACTCCAGCAGTCTGTATCTGCATAGCTGCTTCAGGTCAGTGCAAAACCCCTCTCTCCAGAAGTGCCTTCAACTCTGTGATACCGATCCACCAACTCCGACTTCCAGTGTAACATTTAAAATCGAACGTCTGGTTAGCAGTGGCCGGTTTCCAAATTCAAAGATGGTGTCCAACACTCCAGTTCCTAGTCTCATGCGGCGTGCGTCCTTAGGCTCCGCCCAACGCGTTTGGTCATGTAAAATACGTTGTCAGGGGCGTGGTCTTAGCGTAACTATGCACATTATATAACACAGAGACCTGAAACACCATGCGTGCCAATACAGATCAAAACAAAACCAGCAGACCGGTAGTAACCTCACGGACGCTGCAAAGTTCTTCCTCCGCCTCTCTTAAAAGAGAAAGCGGATCCAAGAGAGGACAGAAAAAAGAAGAACCAAAAAATATTAAAAATCGCCAGTAAGAAAAAATATAAAAAAGCAAGTAAAAAGACTAGAATTGTATTACTGCTAATACATTCAACCAGGAACTGGATGCAGTGGCCCCTAGTGGCTGGAAACCATATCGCCATCACAAAAACTTTTTGTACAATCAGTAATCAAACATCATACATAAATATATATTCCTAGTAGAGGATACTCTCAAAAATAATAAAAATTAAGCGCAATAAAACTGATCACTAATAAAAATGCCTAAACACCAGTGGGATGTCATGCAATAGACCTCTAATCTGGATAGTTCCCTTCTAATATTACTACCCCTCCATACAGGGGAAAAGCTATCAATGGCCATGACCTTGGTGCCCCTAGGATCCTTCACATGATGTGACAGGTAGTGTTTGGACACACTGTGCTTTGGAAAGCCTTTGCGTATATTCGCAAAGTGCTCACCCACTCTGACCGTCAAAGGCCGCACAATATGTCCCACATAGTAAAGTCCACATGGACAAATTATTAGATATACCACATTCTTTGTGGCACAAGAAATGAATGATCTAATGGGAAATATCCTATTATCATGATGCAAACAAAAAGAATTACATTTTTTCTTAATGGTGTTTATCTTGCATACTTTGCACCTCCTACATGGGTAAAAACCCTTCATTTCACCAAAAAAGGTGGTTTTCTTTGGAGGGTCCAAAATGTTCGGGGCTACCGATAGCCTCAATTGGGGGGCACCCTTAAAAAGAACTGTAGGATGTTCAGCCAGCAGGGGTGACAAAATCTGATCATTATGTAGGATTCCCCAATGTTTGCTCAGAATTCTCTTCACCTGATGATATTGGGTGGAGAAAGTAGTGACCATGGAACTACCATACTTGCTTGTCTCAGACTTTGGCCGGGGCTGCAAAAGAGATTGCCGCTCAGTCGAAAGTACCTCATCAAAAGCCCTCTCCAAAGTGGCCGGGTCATAACCTTTCTCCAAAAACCTGTCTTTCAACATCCCAGCCTCTCCAACAAAAGTATCTAAATTAGAACAGTTACGTCGGAGACGGATGAACTGGCTTTTAGGGACAGACCACAACCATGAAGGATGATGACAACTCCCCACATCGATAAAACCATTACAGTCTGTCTCCTTAAAATGGGTAGATGTCACCAGCCTCCCATCTTTCACCTCTATATTCAGATCAAAAAAAAATTATTTTAGTATCACTAGCTTCATACTGTAATACAATGCCCCTATCATTGTCATTGAGGCTGGAAAAGAAGGATTCCAAAGACTGCATATCTCCATCCCACAGGAGGAGGACGTCATCAATATACCTATGCCAGAGCCTGAGCTCAGGTCGGCGATCAGTATAGATGACCTCCTCCTCCCATTTGGCCATGAAGAGGTTAGCCATACTGGGGGCATATTTGGCCCCCATGGCTACCCCCTGACTTGTAGGTAGAATTGGCCACCATACCAAAAGAAATGATGTTTCATTGCGAAATCCAACAAAGATAGAATGAAATCTTACTGTTTAGATGGAACAGTCCCATCCGTCTGAAGAAAACACTCTACAGCTTCCATCCCATGCGCATGGGAGATAATGGTGTAGAGGGAGGAAACGTCCGCTGTGGCTAAGATCATGCCCTCCCTCCACTAAACATCCCCCACACAATTAAGAGCATGAGTGGTGTCTTTTAGATAGGAAGTGGTCCGTGAGACAAGCGGTTGTAGAAAAAAATCTATGTACTGACCCACCCTGGAGGTGATAGAATCAACCCCGCTCACAATGGGCCTCCCAGGGGGGTCGGTCATACTCTTATGGATCTTGGGTAAATAGTATATTACCAGCAGTCTGGGGGCTGCCGGTATTAGGAAAGCCTTTTCCTTTTTGGAAACTATCCCTTCCTTAAAGCCGGAGTCGACCAATTTAGATAGACTCCACTTATATTGGGAGGAAAGGTCAGCGGCCAAAGGTAAATAGGTGTTTCTATCGGAGAGAAGCCTATTCATCTCCAATTGATAGGCACTATGGTCCAAAACTACTATGCTCCCCCCTTATCTGCTGGTCTAACCACTATATCTCTGCGTTCCTTTAAGGATTTAAGACCCTTCTCAAATTTGAGATGAGGGTATACCTTCTTTAACTTAAGGGCATCCACGTCCCTCAATTCCAAGTCTCTAAAGACTGCTACCAAGGGTGCAATGGCTCCCGGCGGGTTAAACAAAGAGGCATTCGCTAGACCCGAATGCTTATATCAGTCCACTGTATGATTCAACCTAACTGGGTTGCTAGCCATATATCTCTTAATGTTCACCCGCCTAACAAATTTGTGGACATCCATGTATGTCTCAAATTTATTAAGTGGTCTGCTGGTTTTGTTGTGATCTGTATTGGCATGCATGGTGTTTCCGGTCTCTGTGTTATATAATGTGCGTAGTTCCGCTAAGACCACGCCCCTAACAACGTCTTTTACATGACGAAACACGTTGGGCTAAGGACGCACGCTGCCCGAGACTAGGAACTGGAGTGTTGGACGCCATCTTTGAGGTTGGAAACCGGCCGCTGCTAACCAGACGTTCGATTTTAAATGTTACACTGGAAGTTGGAGTTGGTGGATCGGTATCACAGAGTTGAAGGCACTTCTGGAGAGAGGGGTTTTGCTCTGATCTGAAGCAGCTATTCAGATACAGACCGCTGGAGTGTCAGCGTTTGGGATTGGAGGCGTACACTGACCCTCTGTAGTGGGGGGTCGGTGGGGTCTGGTAAGCAGACATTTTTGGTGGTGACTCTGGTGATGGGCTGCATTGGATTGTTTTCATTACTACGCACCTAACTCACAAACTGTTTTATGCTACTATTTATCATCATTGCTCTGCAGTGTTACTTACATCCAATCATTGTAATTTAGTTAGAATCCCAACTGGTAGCCCCTTATAGCCTTCCCGCCTTGCTGCGCTGCAGAATACGCTGTCTCCCTCCTGATCTGAAAAACAACCTACTTATACAGGACACCTTGGTGGCCTGGAGGGAAGTCAGAAAGAAACTCAGGCTCTTCCCTTTTCCTCCCTATCCATAATCACCCTATGTTCCCACCGGTGCAGCAACAAGGAGCGTTCACCCTTTGGGCCTTCCAAGGCCTTACTAACCTTATCCAACTATTTGACCCTTCTTGTGGTAAAGCTTTGCCATTCCAGCAAATCATGGATCAGTTTAACCCACCTGTACGCTCAACAAGCAGTCAACTTCATTGTTCGTATATGCCCTTCCAAGGACCAAAGGGTCAACGCCTCCCTCCTTGACCTCCTTACACAAAACAACTGTTACAAGATCTCTGATATCTACAAACCCCTGAACTCTCACCTTACCAAGCCTCTCCACTCCTGCTCTACCGCTTCCTGGATTAAAGACCTTGATTTGCCAAAGGCCATGGACCATATACTGGCAGGCTACAACACAACATGTGCCTTCATCACCAACAAATTCTGATGGGAACAACAGTTTAAAATCCTGCCCCAAGTTTACATCCCTCACCTGCCACCCTCACATTCATTAGGTCAGCAACAGTGTTCATGGTGCGGCTGGAAGAAACCTTCCCTAATCCACAGACTATGGTCATGCCAACGCATATTTAACTTTTGGAACCACTTGGAAAATTTTGCCGCCACTGTCACAGGCAGTCAACCACTCAAAGATCCCTTTGCTCTACTCTTTAGTTCTCTCTCTCTCTCAGGCACTGATAGGCGGCACTGATGGGTGCTGATAGGTGGCACTGATATGCGCCACTGATGGGCACTCATATATCACATATGGGCACAGTGCCATCCCTATAGTGCACTGTATGCCCCTTACCTGATGGTCTAGGATGGGCTCCCTGGTGGTCCCTGGGTGGCCTCCTGATTGTCTCCTTGGTGGTCCCTGGGCGGCCTCCTGATGGTCTCCCTGGCGGTCCCTGGGCGGCTCCCTGGTGGTCCCTGGGTGAGCTCCCTGGTGGTCCTGAGTGGCGATCCTTGGAGGGGCTGCACTGATAAACAATCAGACCCCCCCATGTCAGAAGAGCCGCAGATTGGCTCTCCTCTACTCGCGTCTGCAGGCGCAAGTAGAGGAAAAGCCAATACACGGCTCTTCCTGTTTACACTGTGACCAGCCTGTTGGTCATGGCTGATCACGTGGTAAAGAGCTTCTGATGGAAATGTCAATTTTGTGTGGCCATCATTATTTTTCAGCACTGCCTTAACCCTCTTGGGCATGGAGTTCACCACAGCTTCACGGGTTGGCACTGGAGTCCTCTTCCAATCCTCCATGACGACATCACGGAGCTGGTGGATTTTAGAGACCTTGCCCTCCTCCACCTTCCATTTTAGGATGCACCACAGATGCTCAATAGGGTTTAAGACTGGAGACATGCTTGGCCAGTCCATCACTTTTACCCTCAGCTTCTTTAGCAAGACAGTGGTCGTCTTGGAGGTGTGTTTTGGGTCTTTATCATGTTGGAATACTGCCCTGTGGCCCAGTCTCCAGAGGTAGGAAATCATGCTCTGCTTCAGTATGTCACAGTACATGTTGGAATTCATGGTTCTCTCAATGAACTGTAGCTCCCCAGTGCCGGCAGCACTCATGCAGCCCCAGGCCATGACACTCCCACCACCATTCTTGACTGTAGGCAAGACACACTTGTCTTTGTACTCCTCACCTGGTTGCCACCACACATTCTTGACACCATCTGAACCAAATAAGTTTATCTTGGTCCCATCGGACCACAGGACATGGTTCCAATAATCCATGTCCTTAGTCTGCTTGTTTTCAGCAAACTGTTTGCAGGCTTTCTTGTGCATCATCTTTAGAAGAGGTTTCCTTCTGGGATCACAGCTATGCAGACCAATTTGATGCAGTGTGCAGCGTATGGTCTGAGCACTGACAGGCTGACCCCCCGCCCCTTCGACCTCTGCAATGCTGGTAGCACTCATACGTCTATTTCTCAAAGACCACCTCTGCATATGATGCTGAGCACATGCACACAACTTCTTTGGTCGAACATGTCGATGCCTGTTCTGAATGGAACCTGTCCTGTTAAACCACTGTATGGTCTTGGCCACCATGCTGCAGCTCAGTTTAAGGGTCTTGGCAATCTTTTTATAGCCTAGGCCATCTTTATGTAGAGCAACAATTCTTTTTTTCAGATCTTCAGAGAGTTCTTTGCCATGAAGTACCATGTGGAACTTCAAGTGACCAGTATTAGAGAGTGAGAGCGATAACACCAAATTTAACACACCTGCTCCCCATTCACACCTGAGACCTTGTAACACTAACGAGTCACATGACAATGGGGAAAATGGCTAATTGGGCCCAATTTGGACATTATCACTTAGGGGTGTACTCACTTTTGATGCCAGCGATTTAGACATTAATGGCTGTGTGTTGAGTTATTTTGAGGGGACAGCACATTTACACTGTTATACAAGCTGTACACTCACTACTTTACATTGTAGCAAAGTGTAATTTCTTCAGTGCTGTCACATTAAAAGATATAATCAAATATTTACAAAAATGTGAGGGGTGTACTCACTTTTGTTAGATACTGTATTTTGCTGTGGAATTGATTTTTCTTTCCTTTACAGTTATCTTGGATCACATACATAGCAGCATCCCAATCTGATTCATTTCAATTTGAAAAAAAAAGGCTTTTTAATTAGTAATTTTTTTAAAGGGATGTCTTCCAGCAAAAAAAAAAAAAAAAGTTTTTATTATGGAGGAGACCACTGATCTAAAACTAGCCACAAAATAAAATGAAAGACAAAAGAAATACCCCACTAATGAGAATGAAAAAAAAAAGCAAAGGGGTTGATTACCAAAAGTGCTAGTCATGAGAATCAGAACTACAGTTTCCTATTCTCTCCCTAAAGAGTTTTTCAGCTCTATTCTTTCCCTACAGCAGCTTCCAATGCTGACACAGATACTATGGCTGCTCTGGGCCCTCACCCGTATTATAGTGAGGAGGCTGGCTTACCCAATGGCCCCCTAATTTGCCATTCTGAGTCTATTGGTTTATTCCTACAGAAAGATATACATGGTTTTAATACATGATTGTGATCTACTAAATATAAGCTCAATTTCTTTTGAAGCTGATTTAGAAATAGACATTTGCCAGGTCAACCTAGTTTAGCCATTGGGGTCCTTAAAGCAGAAGTCCAGCCTAACTCTAAAATCGCTACATCTACAGGCATCCATGATCTAACACTAACCTATCTAGCCCTGCAAAGAAGAAATCAGTATCCATTCCTTTTCTGAAGCCACTCCGGTCCGGACCCATTCTGAGCTATCAGCGGCAGCTTCGCTGTGGAGACAGGTGCAGAGAAGGCAGCGCCAATGGAAGCCCCATAGTAAGTCTATGGGAGATGTCACTTCCCATTCATTTCCCAGCTGTTGTCAGCCATGTCCTCTGCAGAGCTTCTGCCGCTGGAGACCAGACCGGAACGGCTTCAAAAAAGGTATGTATACTGATTTTTCCTTTACGGGGCTAGATAGGTTAGTGTTAGATCATGGATGTCTGTAGATGTAGTGATTTTAGTGTTAGGCTGGACTTCCACTTTAATCAACAAACAAAGAAATGGTTTAGAAAATAAACATTATTTGCCAATGAAAATAGAAAAGAATGGAG
Organism: Glandirana rugosa; assembly: GCA_018402905.1. Classification (NCBI taxonomy): domain Eukaryota; kingdom Metazoa; phylum Chordata; class Amphibia; order Anura; family Ranidae; genus Glandirana; species Glandirana rugosa. The sequence continues at coordinate 316,268 of BLSH010050597.1, forward strand.
ATTTGTTATACTTTCAATTTCCAAGCCCTGGTTCACACTGATGCTACTTTGAAATCGCTGCTACTTCGCTTGAAGTAGTGAGATTTCAAAGTAGCAAGGTCAGCGTGATTTCAGGTGCTACTTGATGGACATCTGTGTGGCTTCATTCACAGATTTCTATTGAAATCACACTTGAAATCGGCAAAAGTAGTGCAGGAACCTCTTTTGCAAATCAATGCAGCGCTGAAAAATCAGTGTTGCACCGATTGGAACAGTGCCATTGCTGCCAATAGGCTGCGACTTGTCATGTGATTTGATCTCTCAAATCACATGGCAAATTGCTCCAATGTGAACCTAGGCTCAAGGTCAATCATATGACAAAAGCTGCATAGAGCAAGGAAAACTTCAACCTTGATTACTGAAGATAAAGAAACATCTGTTTTGTTGAAGACATTGAATGTAGGATATACTCCATATGCTGCACAGTCATACAAGTTTATCTGGATAAATATCAACAGTGAATTAGATATAGCTAATAGGTACTCTGCCTCTCAGTAAAAGCCCTCTTCACAGTACATTCAGGTGTAATGAATAAACCTAATTTTTATTTTTTGTTTATATACCAGTTGCAACAAAGTGAATATCTTTTCAAAATGGCACTTAGTTGTAAGGGAGTTGTTACTGTTATTAATATACTGTATACTTAAAAAATTAGTTTTGCAGTTTCAATGGGCTCAAATACTAATCAGGCAGTGAATGTTGTTTAAGCGACTGCAACAGCTGAGCAACCCCATTGCAGAAAAAAATGCATAAGATGAGGTGGAAATGTTTCTCACTATAGTGGCAAGCCCAATGGTCTAAATAATTTCCTATCATCATAACACTAAGCTCTCATGTACACTATATTACGAAAAGTATTCGGATGCCTGCCTTTAGTTTCAAAGGTTTTTAATAATTTTTCAAGAAGAGTACAAAGTAATGAGAAGTCATAAAACATTGAACTACAGATATGTGTACAGCTTACAGTGTCAAAGAATGAGTACTGAGGTATGGTCTAGAATTGGAAAAACATGACAAGGCATAGTCCCATCAAGGCCACGAGATTATATATCTATATAAGTTGCAAAACTATTGGATATTCCTCTCCTGCGCCCCGTCTGGGATCCTGCTGCGCCACAGGGGAGGGGGGGATATCCAATCTCATATAAACATAGATATACTTTCTTAGTGGGAGTACCAGACTATCAGAGACCTCAGCTTGAACAAGAAAAAAAAAAGGAAAAAACTTAAATTTGAACAACTGTAGAGAATCAGGATGTAGGAGGTCAAGTCTTTACCACTCAACATCTTTTAAAACGAAAAGAAGTATATAAATGGGGGAAAACCAGGAGCGGGGGGAGGAAGGGGGGGGAGAGAGATGTTACTCTGATATTTCATTATTCTTACATTTTATTAACAATTTTCTTACAATACAATTTTCTTACAATTTTCTTACAATGTGCCGGTTCAGAGGTGTACACATCCCATTGGGGATGATAAAGATGGAGTGAGATAATAGTTATAAGTGTTGATTAGAGACTGGGCTGTTGTACTTTAGTTTTTTTTATGTTAAGTCCAAGCAGCAGTAGAGGTGCACTTTGGCGAACATGACTTTGTAATACGCTTGCTCATTGAGTATTTCAATGGTTGTTTGGACACTTGGTGGGGATGGTTGTTTCCACTTTCAGGCAATGGATAGATGAGCTGCGATGAAAAGGTGGGTGAAAATGCAGTGGCATGCTTTCCGGTAGTTGTCCATGTGCATGTTTAGTAGAGCCAATGTTGGTTCAGGGGTGACAAGTATGCCGGTGATGGTTTATGCTAATTCAAATGTATCTTCCCAAAATTTTGTAATTATTGGGCAGTGCCACCAGATGTGTAGTAAAGAGCCTGTTGTGCCACACCTTCTCCAGCAAGAGTCAGTTTGGTCTGGGAAAATGCTTGCTAGTCTTTTCAATGTAAAGTACCAATGATGTAGTTGTTTTTGTGTAGATTCCCAGTGGGTGATGCATCTAGAGCAGGGGTAGGGAACCTGCGGCTTTCCAGCTGTTGTAGAACTACATTTCCCATGACACATTGCAACACTGATGGATACAATTACTCCCAGAAGCATGATGGGAAATATAGTTCTACAACAGCTGGAGAGCCATAGGTTCCCTACCCCTGATCTAGAGTATCTCAGAGGGGAGGACAATGCTGAGTACCATTGGTCTTGGGGAGCATTAAATTACAAGGATAGTTCCCATTTGACCAGGGGGGTACAGGTGAGAATTTTGTATATAGGTGAGATGCCTTTCCAGGGTGTTTTCAAAGAGTCAAAGACTTCAAGGATGTCGTCCATAGATGTGCTGTCATGAAGTTTCAGGCATTGTAGGGTGTGTCGTATTTGGAGGAATTTATAGAAAGATGATTTATTGAGAGAGAAGATGTCCATTAGGTATTGGAAGGGTTGTAATTCACCCTTGTGGTAAAGATGGTTGATTGCGGAGATGCCTGCTTCTTCCCAGGATAGTAAGGAGATGCGTGGTATGAGGAATTCCAAAGATCTTAGTAGTTTATGGAGAGTTCTAGGGGATATAGATTTGGGGGGGGCCATCGATAGAGGTCCATACCCTGAAGGCTGCATTGACTGTATCCAGATACAGTTTTTTTGAGAATGGCAGAAGTATTGTTGCTCCAAGGAAGTGTTTGGGGCCACCTCCCAGGGCTTTGGTTTTAGTCTGCTGCCAGGCAGGGGATTGCTTAGGGTTCCACCATTCTTTTAGTTGAGTCAATATACAGGGTGGGCCATTTATATGGATACACCTTAATAAAATGGGAATGGTTGGTGATATTAACTTCCTGTTTGTGGCACATTAGTATATGTGAGGGGGGAAACTTTTCAAGATGGGTGGTGACCATGGTGGCCATTTTGAAGTCGGCCATTTTCAATCTAACTTTTGTTTTTTCAATAGGAAGAGGGTAATGTGACACATCAAACTTATTGGGAATTTCACAAGAAAAACAATGGGGTGCTTGGTTTAAACATAACTTTATTCTTTCATGAGTTATTTACAAGTTTCTCTTCGTTTACAGCCATTGACATGTCACTGAGGTTAACACGTGCGGAGCGGATAGAAATTGTGTTGATGTCTGGTGAACGCAGTAACCGGGTCATTGCAGCAGATTTCAATGCAAGACCGCCTACAAGACCACCCATCTCCCATGCTATAGTTAGCAAACTGCTTGCTGAGTTTCGTGAAACTGGTTCAGTGTTGGATTTGCCAAAATGTGGACGCATGAAATCTGTCACTAATGAAGAAACATCAGTGGCTGTCCTAGCTTCATTCAGCAAGAGCCCACAGCGTAGCACTTGCTGCATGTCACTGGAGAGTGGCATTAGTCGAACATCCCTTCAGCGGATATTAGCTACTCACAAATGGCACCTTTACAAACTCCAGCTACTGCAGCATCTCAATGATGATGACCCAGATCGGCGCAAAACAAAAATTGGAACAGGACCCTCAGTTTACGCAGAAGATTTTGTTCAGTGATGAGGCAAACTTTTATGTGAATGGTGAAGTTAACAAACAAAACCACCGCTATTGGTCTGACACTAACCCACATTGGATAGATCCCTCCAAGACTGTTGGAACCAAATAATTGATGGTATGGTGTGGTATATGGGGTACAAAGATAGTGGGGCCATTCTTCATCAATGGAAACCTCAAGGCCACTGGATATGCGAAATTGCTACATGATGATGTGTTTCCCTCTTTATGCACTGAAGCTGGCACGTTCCCTGAGTTTTTCCAGCAAGATGGTGCACCACCACATTATGGGTGTCAGGTCCGAGCATTCCTAGATGAACAGTTTCCTGGAAAGTGGATTGGTCGTCGTGGGCTAGTTGAATGGCCCCCAAGGTCTCCCGGGAAGATTTAGAGGGGGACTTTAAGTGAAGCATAACAGGATCAAACAAAAAAATATTTTTTTTATATATAAATTTATTATTGACTGAAAAATTGTTTGGTTAAAATATTTTGTAGTAAATTCATCAGATAAGTACATGGTAAACAATTCATATGTATACACACATATATATATAAAATAACATTGGGCATCTAGCCTCTCCATTTCAATTGATACATATAGCATACCAACATGTACATTGCTCACATATATGAAATGATTGGTTGATACATTGTATTGTTTGACACAGCATATGACAGCTCTACGCGTTTCATGGAGGTTATCGCCCACTCTTCAGGAGCATGCATGTGATCAATAACTGTAGTTGATAAAGATAATGTAGTAAAAGTAATATCAAAATAAAAACAAAAACAAAAATTAAAAGAAAATTAAAAATTAAACATGTTGGGGTCAGCATACCTACAACCACAGTTGCACCGCAAGGCGCAGCTGGCGAGCCCAATGGAGCCCTGAGGGGTACCTCAAATGGGAGCCAAGGTGGGGGGGGACAACCAAGTGGCCCCAGCATAGACCATCACCGTGAGTGGCTGTGAGTAGTAAAGGGAAGCTGGCCCAATATGGGGGGCTTCTGTGAAGTGAACAAAATGATTAGGATAGGACGGAAGTGTGTGAAAAATGAAAAAAGAGATGAAGAAATCAAGAAAGAGCACAAACAAACATCCAAACCACCATCGGAACGGAGACCACCACGTGGTGCAAAAGGGGTATACAACACCTCAATTGGACTGGAGAATCATGTGGGAGAGGAGATGTGTGAGTCCAGCGTGATGAAGGTGAGTGATCTGTGTGACAGGGAGATGGAGCCTTAAGAGGCCAGGCCACCACACCCACCACCAACGTCACACCAAGCAGGTGAAACAGGGAGGAGGCACCAACGAACGGGCTGCAATCAGCCCGCCATCGGCGCCGTCAAAGTCCGCTCCCATTGGGCTGCTAGATGTGCATCGCGTCGGAGGAGCAGCGCCATCGAAAGAGGCGCCAAGCCTCTGGCACATAGGATGTGACGTCGGCGCCGGGAGGCGAACCGCCCCACCCACCCCAATGGGGGAAGGAGGAGGGGCCGCCACCCGGCATCGCAGCTCCCGAAAGAGGTAAAGGCCAAAGGGCTCCTAGGTCAAACCATGCGGCGAAACACAGCGCAGCCACTGGGTGGAGGAACGCCTAAAAAAATTTAAAATAAAAAGGGGTAAATTATAATTAAATGGGAGCAGAAATAAAAAATGTATGATTTTAAAAATATTATGGAAAAATATAAGAAAAACAAGGAGAAGAAAAAAGTAAAGTATGGAATAATACCTGTGTGCTTCCATCCCTAATATTCTATAGGAAGGAAAGGGAATAAGGAAACATAATGGGACTTTAAATGAGGTCATGTGGGTCATAGACCTCCATCCCTGGTTTAAAGATATAAGGGGAAGATTTAGAGGGGGACTTTAAGTGAAGCACAACAGGATCAAAAAAATATTTTTTTTTATATATAAATTTATTATTGACTGAAAAATTGTTTGGTTAAAAATATTTTGTAGTAAATTCATCAGATAAGTACATGGTAAACAATTCATATGTATACACACATATATATATAAAATAACATTGGGCATCTAGCCTCTCCATTTCAATTGATACATATAGCATACCAACATGTACATTGCTCACATATATGAAATGATTGGTTGATACATTGTATTGTTTGACACAGCATATGCCAGCTCTACGCGTTTCATGGAGGTTATCGCCCACTCTTCAGGAGCATGCATGTGATCAATAACTGTAGTTGATAAAGATAATGTAGTAAAAGTAATATCAAAATAAAAACAAAAACAAAAAAAAAAATAAACATGTTGGGGTCAGCATACCTACAACCACAGTGGCACCGCGAGGCGCAGCTGGTGAGCCCAATGGAGCCCTGAGGGGTACCTCAAAGGGGAGCCGGGGTGGGGGGGGACAACCAAGTGGCCCCAGCATAGACCATCTCCGTGAGTGGCTGTGAGTAGTAAAGGGAAGCTGGCCCAATATGGGGGGCTTCTGTGAAGTGAACAAAATGATTAGGAAAGGACGGAAGTGTGTGAAAAATGAAAAAAGAGATGAAGAAATCAAGAAAGAGCACAAACAAACGTCCAAACCACCATCAGAACGGAGATCACCACGTGGTACAAAAGGGGTATACAATGCCTCAATTGGACTGGAGAATCATGTGGGAGAGGAGATGTGTGAGTCCAGCATGATGAAGGTGAGTGATCTGTGTGACAGGGAGATGGAGCCTTAAGGCCTTAAGCTTTGGTGAGGTGAGGAGCTAGGAGCTGGGAGTATGTCTTATAATATTCATTCACAAAGCCATCCGGGGCCTGGTGATTTGTGAAGCGGGAGCGAGCGTATAACTTTTTCTACTTTTGCGTTGGAGAAGGGGGAAGATAATTCTGTTAATTGGTCTGGCAGGATAGTGGGTAGATTAATTGATTCAAGGAATGTTTTAGTAGTACTGTAGTGGGGTCTGGGGGAGAAAAGGAAGAAGAGGTTTGGAGGTAATAAAAGGACAAAGGATTGAAGATTTTGGATCTATGTTCCTCCATAAGGTATGGGATTTTCGTTGAATTATTTTTCCTCTTATATTTTTTAGCTAGGAAGGCGCCAGGTTTATTGTCTAGTGCGCATGACGAAATGCGAAGCCTTTTAATGTAAAAGTCATATGAACGTATGAAGAACGCTCTGAGTTGAAGTCAGAGGTCTGTGAATTTTTCTTCTATTGATTGGGAGTATTTCAATTTATTTGGGGTCTCCAAGGTGTGAATGTGGGAATGAAGTTGAGTAATTTGTTTAGTGCGCTGTCTCATTTAATGGGCTGAGATTTTAATAAGGAGTCCTTGTAAAGAAGCCTTATGAGCATTCCACAATACTGTAGGGTCAGTTACAGAGCCTTCATTTTCTTTAAAAATGTTTTTTTATGGTGGAGTCGATTTGTTTCTGATGTGAGGAGTGGTTTAGTATGGAGGTGTTAAGTCTCCATGGAGAGGGCCTGAATTAGTCAGAATCAGTTCTAAGTAGATAAGAGCGTGGTCAGACCAAGTCCTGGATCCTATGGTTACTGATTTGACCCGTTGCAATGTAATTTTATCTATCAGATAATCACGCTCAGTACTATGGATGCATCTCCAGACGTCAAAGAGTTCCTCTTCGAAAACAACTGTATGTAGAGAGGGATAGGAAAGGTTGTAATTTTTTAGACAGTAATGTGTTAAAGAATCTTTTTTGGCGAGTGTCAGGGGCATATAGGTTCACTAAAGTAGTGCGGTGATTATTGATGGACACATCAGCAGTAATGTAGCATCCATTAGGGTCAGATTCTAATGAGTGTAGCTGGAAATCCAGGGTGTCTCTAAATGCTATCATCACAACTTTGGTTTTATTATCAGCGTGGGCATAAAGTACATGGGGGAATTTGGGGTGGCGGCAGATGGGCACTTTGGAGGAGGCAAAATGCGTCTCCTGGGCACAAACAATATCTGATTTGGAGGAAATTGCCTCTTTCTAGAGTATAGCTCGCGTGTAAGGGTAGTTTAAACCCTTAGCGTTGATGGTTATAATTTTAGCTGTCATGTTGTGGTGGGTGGTAAGTATGCTTCTTGGACAGTTAAAGATGACTCCATCGTACCATATAATAGGTTGGACTTACAATCTGGAATATATACAGTGCAATGATTATCAAAATTGCCGAGTGATCTATTTCTGAACCGGCACATTGGTATAAGAGAGCTAGATGTGGAGGGAAGAGGAATGAGAGGGAAGGGAGAGAAAAGGGGAGTTAGCGAAGTGTGCTTAACACACAATAAGCAGAGGAGGAGAACAAACTGGTAGAACATGAAAAGTCATGTGTAACAAAAATGCCTAGCACAGGGGCATTTTGAAGATGGCCTGGATAAGATGAGTTTGCTAATGTATATACTCATCCTCTCAGGTGTTGTTAATGGTCTTCCAGGACTTGGCAATGTGGGACGGTGTAACTTTACCCGCAGCTGGATTCTGTGAAGGGGGAGATAACCCCCAGTTTTGGAGCTGCTTGAGACCATGTTTCAGGTGGTATATGGTGGCAGATTTGCTTTGGTGGGTAACAAAGAGCTTAAACGGGTATCCCCATGTGTAGGGGATATTGTGTTGCCTGAGGGTGGATGTTATGGGAGTAAAGTCCCTTCTGCCCTGTGCAGTGGCTGCAGAGATGTTAGAGTATAGCGACAGTCCTGAATATGGTTCAGGTAATGGAGAGGTGTTTTTGGCTGCCATCAGAATGCGTTCTTTGGTATGGTAGAAATGAAGACGGGCTAGGACATCACGTGGCTTATCATAAGGAATGTGAGCAGGCTTGTGTATCCTATGCGCTCGGTCTATCGCAAGCTCCAGTTGTGACAAGGCAGGGACCAGCGAGGAGGATAATTTCTGTAGGTAGGGGACCAGGTCGTTGGCCGGGATAGTTTCTGGAATACCCTAACTTTGAGGTTGCTCCTTCTTGAGTGGTCATTCATGTCCGCCATTTTGGCATTTATGTAGTCAAGCTCCTCTGTTTGGCCTTGGTGTACATCTACAAGTTCATTGTAGACAGTGGCGTAGTTAGGGGGCTGTCTTTCAATGACATCAGTACAGTCGCCCAAATCATGTATTTGGTGTAGCATACGAATCATTGACTTGTTTAAATCTATTTTAAGATCTTTCTGAAGTGACAGTAACATGTGCTCCAATGTGTTCTCTGACACTGGATTGTCTGTGGAGGAGAGTTTGGCTAGTGATGTGTTCTGATCGTCCTCTGAGCTCTCCCCATCTGACATGTCATTGTGATGAAAGGCTAGGTGTTTCTTGCTTACCGGTGCCTTATGTGTCGGTGAAGCGAAGGGAGAGGGTGCTGCTCTTTTGGAGGTGTATCTGATGGATGCTGCCATCCTTCTTAGGAGCTGTGCAGTCCATGGGATCTGTATCCTGCTATGTAGAGGGGTGCTGGGAGGCCCGTGCTGCTGCTCTGTGTTCGGAGCCGGCGCCATCTTGGCTGTGTGTGTGAGTAGGGCCAGTGAAGAAGTCTGTGAGCTTCCTCGGCTCCAGGAGGTTGTTCTTCTTGCGGGACATCCCTTCCTGCAGTGCCGGAGACTGAGAGGGTGCCTGGGGTTGTGAAATGTCTGGGCCGTATGCTCTTCTGTCAGCTTTTGAGTTCCCTGTGCGGCAAAAAGACAGGATCAGGCAGCCATCTCAGAGCGCGGCCAAACTCTGCCCCGGGGTGCCTGCCTTTACACGCACATGCATCCCAGTCTTAGTCTGTAGGGTTCAATATTGAGTTGGCCCACCCTCTGCAGCTATAACAACCTTAACTCTTCTGGGAAGGCTGTCCACAAGGTTTAGGAGTGTGTCTATGGGAATGTTTGACCATTCTTCCAGAAGCGCATTTGTGAGGTCAGGCACTGATGTGGATGAGAAGGCACGGCTCACAGTATCTTCTCTAATTCATCCCAAAGGTGTTCTATCAGTTTGAGGTCAGGACTCTGTGCAGGCCAGTCAAAGTTCCTCCACCCTGAGACTATAGCAACTCAGAAACATTTGTGAGGAAAGACAGAAGGAGTGGAAGCAAATATATAAACAACCTGAATGGTAAAGTGAACAGGGATACCTGTAGATGTCAAAGTCCATAGTGATTACAGGATTAGTGAAACCCTGGGAATGTCAAGGGTGGATGGGGTGGCCCTGGGGACTATAGGTATCTTTAATTTTGAGCTTGCCCAACGTGATGGCTAGATCAGCTCACAGGTACCACACTGAAAGACGGAAAGGATACATATGCTGAGAGATTTCTGTTGAGGTGAGGGAGTGCTCCATATACTGGCGCCATCTAGCAAAGAAGTGTTTTGAAGACTTGAAATCTTGAGTTATAGGGGTTGATTTACTAAAGCTGGATGGTGCAAAAACTGGTGCAGCTTTGCATGCTAGCCAACCAGCTTCTAACCTCAGCTTATTCAATCAAGCTTTGACAATAAAACCTTGAAGCTGGTTGGTTTCTGTGTGGAGCTGCACCAAATTTTGCACTTTCAAGATTTAGTAAATCAACCCCATAGTATCCAGTTTTTCCATAAGAAAGAGATCTCGGAGAGCTTGTTTCACCATAGCAAGCTGAGGTGGACTTGCATGTATCCAGGATTGCAGAATATCCGCTGGGCAGTCAGGAGGCAGATGTGGACCCACTGAGGGAGAGAGTCACTGGTATGAGCAGATGAGAAGGCTGGTGAATGGTTAGAGCTGAAGAAGCACAACATGGGGTCTTTGGGTAGAGTGATTTGCTGGATCTTATCTATGAATTTCAGCACCTGGTCCCAGAATGTAGAGATTTTTTGACAGGTCCAAAGTCTGTGAAAGAGAGTTGGTCTATCTGTTGAGCACCATGGGAATGTTGATAGATTGGGATCCGCTGGACAATGGCGAAACGGAAAATAAGCTTGATGGGCTATTTTAAATTGAGTCTCTCGCCGCTTTTCTGAGACCATTAATTGGCTAACTTTTTGGTACCCAGAGAAAATTTGTATGGGACCATCCTGGTCATCGAGGATAGACGACCACGCATGGAAGGAAACCAGAGAGTCCTTGGAGGCCTGGTGCGTGATGAGGTTAGAGTAGATCTCTGATATAGAGTATTGACCTTGTGTCATCAGAGTGTTTATAAAGGATAGTTTGCATGGGCTTTTGCATGGGCAGAAGCATGATTTGAAGTAGCTCATTAGCTGGAAGTAGTGAAACACCTGAGAGGATGGTATATTTACTGGTTATCTCTGAGAAAGGTCTAATAGTCCCCTGGGCAGGGTTGATGACTTGACGGGCCGTCTTTAAACCAAGAGAGGACCAGTGGGAGAAAACTGTAGTCTCCATAGAAGAGGGGAATATAGGATTGCCCGAGAAGGGTAGGTATCGAGATATGCTGAAGGGTAAGCCCAGGAGCTGCCTCACCTCCCTCCAGGCAATAAGAATGTCCTTAATTAACAGGTTTGCCCTCAAGGGGTGAGGTAGGGCTTTTAGCATAGAGTGGTGGACAGCCTGAAGGTTGAGGACACCAGGGTGCCCTCCAGCATATAGTTGGAATAATGGGATTGTTCTGATAACCAGTCTAAAGCCTGACGTAATAATGCTGGATTGTACAACCTAATAATAGGGAGGCCCGTCCCAACTTCACCCTTCGGGAGGCAGAGTTTTTGGAGTGCAATTCTGGGTTTTTTGCCCCACCACAGAAAGGTGTTCAGGGCAATATGGATTTTTTGGCCATCGGTATGCTTAACCACTTCCCGACCGCGCTATAGACAAAAGACGTCCACAGCGCGGTCGGGTTATTCTGAGTGGACGTCCATGGACGTCCTCCAGAATCTCGCTTCCCGCGCGCCCCCTGGGGCGCGCACACGGGAACATCCGTGACCGTCGGGTCCGGGGGACCCGACAGATCACGGATCGCGGTGAATGGCCGCTGTGAGCGGCCTTTCACCACGTGATCGCGCCGTCCAATGAACGGCGCGATCACATGTCAACAAGCCGGCGCTTCCGCCGGCTTTTCTCTCCTCTCCGCACCGATCGGTGCAGTGTGAGAGGAGAGAGGGGGGAGGAAAGATGTGTGCAGTGCTGTGGGCGATGTATAATGCCCACAGCACTGCTAAATGACAGCAACCCCCACCAGCCATCAACCACCCACCCAGCCATCCACCCCATCCATCCACACCCCCCCATTCTTAGCCCATCCATGCTCAGCCACCCATCCATCAATCCATCCATCCTCACACAGCCATGCCCACTCGTACCTACCTACCCACCCACTCATGCCAACCCACCCACTCGTACCCTACCTACCTACCTACCCACTCGTACCTACCCACTCGTACCTACCTACCCACTCGTACCGACACACTCCTACCTACCTAACTACCTACCCACCGACTCGTACCTACCCGATTCTTACCCCCCCACACCTACCTACCCCACCTACCGACCCACCCACCAACTACCGACCACCCCCAACGACAGTAAATCGTCACGACACCCGTAATATGTAGCGGGTGTCGTG
>BLSH010050597.1:329732-341986 GCA_018402905.1 Glandirana rugosa
ATATATAGAAACCATTTTTTTTAGATAGGTGGTCAGTACATCAGTTGTGATCAATATTCAGTGATTGGCACCATAGTTTGTAGACTCTATAACTTTCACAAAGACCAAATAATATACACTAATTTGTTTTTTTTTTACCAAAGATATATAGCAGTATAAATTTTGGCCAACATTTATGAAGAAAAATTACTAATTTGCAAAATTTTATAACAGAAACAAAGAAAAATTATTTTTTTTACAAAATTTTCGGTCTTTTTTTAATTATAGCGCAAAAAATAAAAAACCCAACGGTGATTAAATACCACCAAAAGAAAGCTCTATTTGTGTGAAAAAAAGGACGCAAATTTCAAATGGGTGAAGTGTTGCATGACTGAGTAATTGTCATTCAAAGTGTGAGAGCACTGAAAGCTGAAAATTGGTCTGGTTAGGAAGGGGGTTTAAGTGCCCAGTTGTCAAGTGGTTAAAGGGTAAGTTCACCTTTGATAACTTTTTTTTTTCTAAATTCCAGCTCCCCTATGTACCAATATAGCATTCATGTACTTTTTTTGCAAAGATATCAACGCTTTCAATTAAATCTACAGACACTTACCTTACTGTCCTCCATCCATGTTTCCAGACGTTTCCATTCGTAATGTCTTACCTTCAAACAGACTATAGGTAATGACACAGGAAGGAGTTGAACAGCTGACTTCATTAGCACACAGCCTGCATTATCCACCTTCCTACCTACCTACCTAGGTGCATGTTTTTTAAATGAAATGCAATCAAGCAGGGATCACTCTTCTCACTAAATCCACAATATACAATTAGATTATATAGTGTATGAGAAAGGGTTTTGGGACTTTAATTGAAGCATGCGTCCTATAAACACAGATCACTAGGTGATAGTAATACATATATTTAATTTTGCATAAAGCATGACATAGTAGTAAGGTATTATATATCAACTCCCGGGAGAGACGATAACTTTGCCTGGTCCCTCGCACTATCCCACACCATGATTACAATTACTTTGTAAGTATCGGTGGATACTTGGTGAGCTTTCCTTGTATCCTCCCCCTAGACCTTTTTCTAGTCATACTAAACACCTTTCATATATCATCTAGATACATCTTACACAATGCTCCTGGACAAGTGGCGAAGGCCACGAAACGTGTAGAGCCAATCACAATCCATCATGCGTTTACATGTATATATTCTTATTAACTACTGGACAGTCCTTTTTACTAAAGTTTTTGCTGTATTGACACATACTAATTGTATACTTTACATTGTTACTGTATGGATCATGTATGTACCTGCCATCATTTTGGTATGATATGCTCTGTTTTATGTGTGTATATATACAAAGACTGTATGTGCTGTCACCTATTGATATATAATACCTTACTACTATGTCATGCTTTATGCAAAATTAAATATATGTATTACTATCACCCAGTGATCTGTGTTTATAGAACGCATGCTTCAGTTAAAATCCCAAAACCCTTTCTCATTTTTCTCATTGTTCCCAGGGATGGAGTCTACCCCTGACTGCACAGTTAGGGCCCTCATTTAAAGTCCCACAAGCCGAGGGTTGGCTTTTTTCATTTTTCTTTATATAGTGTATGGCCATGTTTATACACCTAAAATTACTAGTTGCGTTTTTAGTGCCATTAATTGTTAACGGCACACTCAAGCAAACACATATTTTGCCATGTGAAAAAACGAGGGGCAAATGCTGCAAAACGCACAGTAAAAAACACACCACCCTCAAAATACCAAAATGTCCCACTAACCACATGTAGTGCATCCAATTGAAATCAACGGGCTGCCCTATGCACGTCACAGGAAAAACGAGACACAAAACGTTCGCTTCCACTATGTTCGGTGTGAATGGGGCCGGAAAGTGAAGTTGGTGCGGTAACACAAGAACAATGACGCTCCATTCACATCTGTGCATTTCGTTGCATTTCAGAAATGTGCTGCACCAAAAGTCGCAGTAAAAAAACGCACCAAGCTCCACTCTAAAAAAAGTTCTGAAGCTTCTTTGGGGCAATTGCTGTGTGTAGGGCGGCCCAGTCAGGTGGATGAGCTGCCCTATGTGTGATGAGTGAAAATGCAAGAAAATGCCTCCTTCCTCACTAAAAAAAAATGCATGTAGGAATGGAAGTTCCCGCTATTCAGAGATGTAAACGGGGCTTGACAGCTGAGTGTTTCTGTCCACTCCCTCCTATGTACTTGCATAAAGATGCCCAGACACTATTGCAATCTATGTTCACATCTCTGCATAGCGGGAACTTGCATTCCCGCATGCGTTTATTTGGGGTTTTTTTAGCGAGGGGGGAGGCATTTTGGCGCATTTGATTTCAGGGTTGATTTCAATTGGCTGCACTACATATGGTTAATGGGACATTATGGCGTTTTGTGGGTTGGGTTAATTGTGCGTTTTGCAGCATTTTCCCCTCGTTTTTTTCACATGGCAAAATGTGTGTTTGCTTCTGTGTTTGGTGTTGGTAATGACTAAGCTCGGAGGCACCGAGTGAAACGCATCTACCTGTATCCATCTGTACCTGTACATGCCACATTCAAATAAACTGCAAGCAAAGAATATCCATGGAGTGCCGCCTGTTTGTCTTTTGGTGTATCTGTGTTTGGTGTGCCGTTAACAATTAATGGCACTGAAAGCGCAACTAGTAATTTTAGGTGTATAAACGTGACCATACACTATACAATCTAATTGTATATTATGAATTTAGTGAGAAGGGGGATCACTGATTGATTGCATTTTATTTAAAAAATGTGCACCTGGAGTTGGGCGGTAGGTAGGAAGGTGGATGATGTAGGCTGTGTGCCAATGAGGTCAGCTGTTCAACTCCTTCCTGTGTCAATACCTATAGTCTGTTTGAAGGTAAGACATTACGAATGAAAACGTCTGGAAACATGGATGGAGGACAGTAAGGTAAATGTCTGTAGATTTAATTGAAAGCATTGATATTTTTGCAAAAAAAAGTACACAAATGCTATATTGGTACATAGGGGAGCTGAATTTTAGAAAAAAAAGTGATCAAAGGTGAACTTACCCTTTAAGCAATAGCAGGAGGGTCTGTAAAGGATAAAGTAGTCTAGCAAAGGATACCATCTTGAAAAGGTGCCATCTCCTGAAGAGTGAGAGGGGGAAGGCCGCCCATGCTTCCATCTTGTGTACAATCTTATTTATGACTTGGGCGTAGTTCAGACTATATAGCGTGGAGGGTTCCTTACCAATGCATATTCCAAGATACGCTATGTGCTGTTTAGCCACTAAAAACGGAGATGATTCTGTCCAGGCCCTGGAGAGCCATGGGTTCAAAAGCAAAATTTTGCTTTTATCAAAGTTAATTCATAGGCCAGAGCAGGCTCGGAATGTCGCAAACAGTTCCTGCAGTTATGTGATATCTGAGGAGGGGTTGCTAGAAAAAAGGAGGATGTCATCCGCGAAGAGCGATGAACGAAAAGTTTGGTTTCCGACCGTGATACCGCTAATCCCCTTCGGGGAGTTAAGAATTTGAGAGGGTGGCTCTGTAGCAATATTAAAGAGTAAGGGGGAGAGGGGGCAACCTTGACATGTGCCTTTAGTTAGCAATATATTGGGGGACATAAAATTTGTAGTGACTAGACGTGCTGTAGGGGAGGTTTACATTTTTTGGACAAGTCCCAGTATAGGGCCTGTCCTACCAAAGGCGTTCATGACCATAAAAAGCCAGGAAAAGCTAATGTTATCGAAAGCCTTTTCGGCTTCAAGTGATATAATGACAGTTTCATGATCAGGGTGGGTTCTAGCGTATTCAAGGGTCAGTAGAACCCTCCGGATATTGAGGGTGGCTGAAAGTCCTGGTACGAAGCCTGATGCATGGTGGAGAAGTGATGGGAGAAGGTGCGCGAGCTGAGCCGCAACTATCTTAGATAGGATTTTAGCATCAACGTTGATGAGAGATATAGGCCTATATGAGCCAGGGAGGAGGGGATCTTTTTCTTTTTTAGCAATAAGTTTGATGTACGATTGTGAGCCCGGGGGTAGATATGGGCCTTCCGCCCATATCAAGCTGTAGACATGGAACAGGGTGCCGGGGATGAATTCTGCCATCAATTTATAGAATTTGGCAGACAATCTATCAGGTCCATGAGCTTTCCCCACTGCAAAACATTT
The DNA here is from genome assembly GCA_018402905.1 of Glandirana rugosa. Lineage (NCBI taxonomy): Eukaryota > Metazoa > Chordata > Amphibia > Anura > Ranidae > Glandirana > Glandirana rugosa. The sequence continues at coordinate 333,901 of BLSH010050597.1, forward strand.
AATTGTTGAGCGAACATCCTCAGAGGGTGAGGAGAGCCCGCTCCAGTTCATTGCACCTGTTTTTTTATCTATTCCTAACCATTGCTTTTAAGCTTTCTACACCATGTAAGTGCAATATTTTACAATTAACCATGCTTGGTATACAGTATTATGCTCTGTCAATACTTTATTCTCATATGAGGGTGAATAATGTGATGACATCTGCCAAGAGATATGGTCCATAAGTGGTCAACCCTGTGAATACTCACTGCAAATCCATATATGGTTATCTGAATTACTGCCCAGGAGAAGATGTCGAAAGATGCATTGCTAACTGTAGCCTACGGCTTGGTCATCTCTGCATACTGATGCCTGTATGGGAAATACCTGCTGGCTGTGATTATCTGCGTGGTTGCAACTTATCTCTGGTAAGAGTACCCAACCTTTTCTTTATGGTGGAGGATCCCTATGCATGCCAGTGGTCGTTTGTTTTGAAATGACACTCTTCATGTGTTATTCATCAGTAATACTACAGTGAATCCATCACTAATTTGAACTTTATATGGACAATCAATTTCAGTCTTAGTCACTGTTTTGCACTGTGCACTTTCTATATTTTTCAATTTTTTGGACTGTTTATTTTTAAGTCTTTAACCACTTCCATACCGCCATATGCAGAATGACAGCCGGGAGGTGGTTCAGTTGTCCTGACTGGGCATCATATTACGTCCAGCAGGATAACAAGCCAGCGTGCGCCCATGGGGCTGCGCAGCGCGGCAATCGGTGATGTGGTGTGTCAGTCTGTGACGAATCACGGCTGATCACAGTGTAAACAGGAAGAGCCGTTTATATGCTTTTCCTCTACTCGCGTCAGCAGAAGTGAGTAGAGGAGAGCCGAAAGGCAGCTCTCCTGACAGGGGGGTCTACGCTGATTGTTTATCAGTGCAGCCCCCCTAGGATCGCCACCATAGACCACCAGGGAGCCCTCCTAGGACCACCAGGGATGCCGCCCAGGGACCACCAAGTAAGGGGCACACAATGCCCGATAGGGATGACACTGTGCCCATCTGTGATGTTTGCCAGTGCCATCCCTATAGCTGCTGCCTAACAGTGCCACCTATCAGTGCCCACCAGTGCCCATCAGTGCCACCTATCAGTGCCCATCAGTGCCACCTATCAGTGCCCAGTGCCACCTATCAGTGCCCATCAGTCCCACCTATCAGTGCCCAGTGCTACCTATCAGTGTCCATCAATGCTGCCTATGAGTGCCCATCAGTGCCGCTTATCAGTGCCCATCAGTGCTGCATATCAGTGCCACAAATCAGTGCCTGTAAGTACTGCTTATCAGTGCCCCCCTATCAGTGCCCATCAGTGCTGCATATAAGTGCCATCTCATCAGTGCCCCCCTATCGGTGCCGCCTCATCAGTGCCAATCAGTACTGCCTCATCAGTGTCCATTAGTGCAACCTCATCAGTGTCCATCAGTGAAGGGCGAAATGTACTTATTTACAAAGTTTTGTGATGGAAAATAGGAAAAAAAATTCTAAATTTTCAAGCTTTTTTTATTTGTAGCGCAAAAAATAAAAACACCAGAGGTGATCAAATACCACCAAAAGAAAGTTCTATTTGTGGGGAAAAAATGATAAAAATGTTGTATATGTACAATGAAGCACGACCGCGCATGTTTGCTACATAGGTATTATTTACCTCACTGGGATGCAATTTATGCCTTGATTTGATTATTGAGGTGTTGTTCACAGCACTGCACTTTTTCATTTTCTGGTTTCCATTTTGCAATGCATGTTGGGTTGTAGTGTCGGTAGCTTTTTTCAACTTAAAGGAAGCGCAGTCATTTTTTGTATTTTTTCAGGTTATGGGGCATTCAGAGTCTCAAGCTGCTTGGGAGATAAAGTGGGCAATTTGATTCCCACAAGGAAGTCGGACGCCTTTGTAGAATCAATAGGGTCCTCCAAGTAGAGGGATGAGTAAAAATTGGTGAGGAGAGAGCTAATCTCAGAGGGAGTTTTGACAATGTTCCCACTGGGGTCTCGTAAGGCTCCAATATGGATCGGTCGGTGATGACTCGAACAGAGTCTAGCCAGCAACTTGCCCACTTTGTTGCCATGCGGGTGAAACAGGAGTGCAGAATAAGATTGCCTGATACCCTGCTGTTGTGCGGACCAGTGATCAAACATATGTTTGGCTTCCTGCCATATTTGTGTATTAGCTGGGGTACGGGATGCTAATAGAGCGAGATGAGCTTGACGGAAGAAATCACTGGCTTGAACATACTTTAGACGTGCTTGCTTTTTGAATTGAGCGGAGTATGAAATGATGCGCCCTCTGAGAATAGCTTTCCCTGCCTCCCAGAAAAGATTGGGAGAGGAAAGATGTTCTCGATTAGTTTCAGTGTATTCAGCCCAAGCAGCTTGTATGAGCCTCTTAAAATCCTCATTATCAACTAGATATGAGAGAAAGCGCAAGGTCTTTGACAGACGAGGGGCCACCAGTCCCGAAACCATAAGACAAATGGGGAAATGGTCTGAGATTACCATGTCTTCAATAGATGTAAAGGATACCAGGGGAAGTAAGCTTGCTGAGCTGAAAAAATAGTCGATGTGAGAGAATGACTAATGGGGAGGTAAAAAAAAGGTGAATTCGCTATCACTGGGGTGTGCGGTGCACAACACCTTTGTGAGATGAAGCACCTCAATCGACTGAGCTAAGGGTGTAGGGGAGTCGCCCGGGGTGGGTCATTTGAGTGGCCCCGGAGTGCGGTCCTCGGTCATATGCATAACCGAGTTAAAGTCTCCTCCAATAAGGTGGAGTGGTTCAGGGATTTGTAGGGCTCAAGTTGTAAAGTCTTGAAAAAGGGATTGCCCCAGAGAGTTGATAGCATAAATATTGGAGAGAGCAATATCACGGTCGGCAACAGTTAAATGGAGGGTAAGCCTGCTACCAGCCGAGTCCCTCTCATCAGAGCGAACTGAGTGAGGGATGTTTTTATTAAGTAAGATGGCTATGCCCGCTTTATGGCCTACAGCTGGAGAGCCAAAAACCTTTCCCACCCAAAGCTTACAGAGCCGGGACAGATCACCTGAACCAAGATACGTCTCCTGCAGGAGAGCCACATTAGCTTTCAGGCGTTTCAGGTGCCTCAAAATTTGCACATGCTTGTGAGGGGAGCGTAGCCCCTTGACATTCCATGATATAACTTTTAGGTGATCCCCGACATCTGAAGGAGCCATGGCTGCAATGAGTGCATAAGCGAGGGCATCCCTTTCAGGGGCATGGGCACCACAGAGATGGCCCCCCAGATCCGGAACCTCTAGGCTAACAACAGGTTTCTGAGAGAGATAAAGAAATATACACATCAATAAGTAACCAGAGCAATAAAATAACAAGAGACCCACGGAGCACTCCTCCACAATGCCCCCGCCTAAAAGGACTACTCGCAATACCTATGTGGACTGTAGCTCCGAGGGGAAAAAGGAACAGGGATGAGGGGGAGGAGAAGAGTAGGTAAGGGGGATAGGGAAGGGATACAGGAGGGGGTAACTCACAGTCTGCTCCTCTGTGTGATCAATTCTCAGGGACATTTGCTGGAGTTCTCTGTGCAGTTGCTCTAGCCCTTTAAATACTGCCTTGTCCACAGCTTCAGTTACCATAGGGGTGAGGAAAGTCACTACTGCTTGGACAATGCCCACTGGGGAGGCAGGGTCTGGCTGAGTGATCGCCATGTGCTCTGGTATCACTGCACTGGCCGGGAGAGCTGTGTGTGCATCTGCAGCACAGCCTGGATTAGTGAGAGTGGGTGCCATATTGGCTGCAGCTTGTGTGCTGTCCCCTCCACCCCCGCAGGGAGCGGTGGGTGGCCAGACCGCAGATCGCTTCACAAAGCAATCTATATGTGTCCCCCCCGGTGAAAGAATCTGGGGAGGGGGTTACTTCAGGTGTTAGCAGGCTCTGGAGCAGGTTTTCTGAGGAGCGTGGTGGGAGCTAGTGTCTCCTAGCTCCTCTCCATGCTGAGCCAGAACCGGAAGTCAGAGCCCTTTTTGGTTCCAGCGAGGGAGAGAGAGACATCTAAACATGAGTTGCACAACACTACACTGACACAGTACGCATAGGCACACTTTCCACCCCCCTGATCGCCTGTGATTGCCCCTGATCACCCCCCCCGCCCCAGTTTGGGTCGTGTCAATCCACGGCAGGGTCAGATTAGTGAGGTACTCTGACATGCACACACATACACTAGATAGGTCAGTTAATAGTATATTATCTGAACAGATCAATATTTGTGATCTGATCAGATCTAGATTAGCATCCCCACTAGATTAGTGTTCTAAAAAATGCGGCATTAGCGGGATCAGCCCAGATACCTGCTAGCACCTGCATTTAGTCCCTCCGCCCAGCCCAGCCCACCCAAGTACAGTATCAATAGATCACTGACACTTAAAAAACACAACACACATATCTGCAGTGTTCGCAGAGTTCATGCCTGATCCCAGCGAAAACTGACAGTGATTTTGGTAGGGACTGAAGCAGGCTCTGACAACCAGGTGCACTTTTTTGCCTGTGAGTCACACTAGTGTACCTATAAATTTAGAATCCAGCATGTCCTATCCGAGGTACTCTGGTGAGGAGGCCTACCTGTTGCTGAGCATGACAGAGGAGAGCGATGGGAAACTCTCACTGTCAGAATCAGGCTCAGCATTTGAACCAGTAGACAGCTGCGGCACCCTGACAGATAGCTCTGAGTATGGAGTTGTGGTCCCTGCTAAGGTCAGGCGTACCCGATCCCATTATGCGCTTGCTGGGGTGCAAGAACCACAGGGCTCGCGTATGGAGCCGAGAGCCAGTACTAGTGCCGCTCATCCTTCTGGTGAACCGGCAAGCACTAGCGGTCTAGTACACCCTGGTCATACAACCAGCACTGCAGGAACACTTGGTAATGTGGCGAGTCCCATAAGTGCAGTTAAAGCTGGTGTGGCTAGCACAAGTAATCTCCCGCAGCCATGAAGAAGACAAAGACAGGCCCACAGAGCCCATAGTGCCCTTCCTACTGAATACGCAAACCATGATTGGCAACCCACCACTGATTCAGCTCCTGTACTTCCCCCATTCACTGGCCAACCCGGAAATCAGGTTGAAACAGTTGATTTTACAGTCCTTGATTTTTATTCGCTGTTTTTCACTGAAGATCTCTATAGATCTATTGTGGACCAAAGCAATTTGTATGCTGGTCAATTCGTCACCGCTAATCCCCATTCATCACTTGCCAGAGAATGGAAACCTATTACGGTTTCCGAATTTAAGATCTTTCTGGGCCTTTCCTTCCTCTTGGGCATAGTTAAAAAATCTGAGTTGCAGTCATATGGTCCACTGACCCAAATCACCATATGCCCATGTTTTTTGCCTCCATGACCAGGACACGATACGAGCAGATCCTGCATTTCATGCACTTCAATGACAATGAACTCTGTCGTCCTCAGGGTGACACTGGGTTTGATCGGCTCCACAAAATTAGGCCCCTCTTAAACCACTTCAACCGAAAACTTGCAGCCTTGTCAAGTTGTCTGCGTAGATGAGTTCCTGATTATGTTTTCTGGCCATCTTGCTTTCAAACAGTACCTCCCCAGCAAGTGTGCCAGATACGGGGTCAAGATGTATAAGCTCTGTGACAGGGCCACAGGCTATACATGTAGTTTTATGGTTTACGAGGGAAAAGATAGTCACGTGGAGCCCCCCGACTGACTGGACTACATAGGGAGCACTGGCTAGATTGTGTGGGACTTGGTGTCATCCTTATTCGGAAAGGGGTACTACTTGTACATGGACAATTACTACTCAAGTGTGCCACTTTTTAGTCATCTTTTCAATCAAGGAATTGGCGCATGTGGCACTGTGCGACCTAATCGCTGGGGCTTTCCCCAACGGCTGGTAGAATCCCAACTTAGACAGGGAGAGAGCCTGCTTGAGAAGTAGTAATTTGCTTGCGGTGAAGTGAAGGCATACAAAGAATGTTTTCGTTCTTTCCTCCTTTCACGCACACGGCAGTCCAAATTCCAATGGCGACTGGTGTTTTGGAGAAGCCCCTCTGTGTCCACGAATATAACCTAAATATGGGAGGGGTGGACCTCAATGACTAATTGTTGGCGCCGTACCTGATTGCCCGTAAGGCCAGATGCTGGTACAAAAAAGTGTCTCTATGCCTATTCCAATTGGCTTTGCTGAACGCTTATGTGCCATACAAAGAGTCAGGATGGACTGGATCCTTCCTTAAATTCCAAGAAGATATCGTCACTGCCCTTCTGTTTCTAGATGGTGCTGCACCCCAACTTCCCAATCCAAATGCAGTGAGCCGGCTGCATGAGCAGCATTTTCCGCATGTCGTTCCTGGTACCCCTACCAACCGATCCCCCCAAAAGAGATGTTGTGTCTGCAGACAATACAGTACAGGTGTGACACCCGTTTTTATTGTCCCGCTTGACCTTACCAGCCTGTTAGCGTAGGAGTATTAGCGAGTGTACATCACTACATAGGAATTGGGCACACTGTCACAGGGTCTCCAAGATGTCACCGCATTTTGAGAGACCCTAAACTGGAACGATTACAGTTATTGTTAAAAAAAAAAAGCGTACCAAAAAAAATTTTTTTAAAACCACAAAAAAATAAAAAATGTTATAAAAACCAAAAAATATATAAAATAAAAAAAACAGAAACAGTTTTAAGTTGTTTTTCTCTCTCTATTTTCTCTCTATTTTCTCTCTATTCTCTCTCTATTGTTCTCTCTCTATTGTTAATGTTTTGCATACCTGAAATGTTTTGTTACTGTTTTTTTATCATGTTTTCTTTGCAGGTATGTCATTTTTTATATGTTAATGCTTACCTGTAATGTTTTATTGTTACTGTGTTTTATAATGTTTTCTTTGCAGGTATGTAATTTTATGTTACTGTATACTGTGTTTTATTAATTGTTTTTTGTTTTTCAGGTACACCATTCAGCTGCAGCACTGATTTATGTATGGTGACAGCAACAGCATTTGTTCCCACTATATGTAAAGCAGCGACTTCAGCGCTGTTGGAGGTGATTTCACCACCACAGTTAGAAAAAGATTATATCTACCGAAGCATGGGGGCAGTGGGTGGAAATTGGGGTAGATTGCCTCTATGCTCCAGTATATATTTTTAGAATGGCACTATTCCATCATTAGAAGATGGTGGATGAAGGGCGGTTTTCTAATGGTGGGCATACCCACCGATTGATTCATTTTTTTTCATTTAACCCACAGGCTGAATGAAAAAAAACATTACAACATATGCCCAACAAGGATCAGCACCAGCTGACCATAGAGCTGATCGAACACTAAAATGGCTCCAATAATCTCTATGGACTAAGAAACCGGAAGCTATGAGCATTTCATGTCTTCAGTTTCGACGGATATAAAACGTGCCATTGGGAAATTGGAAAAGAATCTTATCACACCAATCTTCTTTTTTTTTTTTTTTTACTTTTTTTTTTTGTTCTTCACCACTTCAGTAGCCTACCCGGAGAGAGTGAGTTCAGCTTATTGTTTATACAAGCCTCCAGTTTGGTCACATCATTGTGGTGTTTGTTTCTTTTTCTCTGCTTTCTTTTTTTCAAATCCTTCATAGTTTTTTAGTTTATTCCAAAAAGTGTTTACAATTCCCCCACCCCTAACTTCCTTCCACCCCTAAGCACTCCCAACATCCACCCCTCACTGAGTGCCCCCCTCTTTCATTCCCTTTTCCTTTGTAGTTATTAATAGCTTTAATCACATTGTGTTGTATGCAGCTGTTTACTACCCCATATCTCATCACACAACCTCTCAGTCACACCACTTTCTTACTCCTAGCTCGCCCCAAATCTGTCACCTACTACCCAGGGCTTACTATCCTCTTATCCAGTGGCGTAACTAGAACCCTCAGGGCCCCGATGCAAGAAACCATGAAGGGCCCCCCTGGCAGGGCCCTTTCCTCGGAGCCCGGTCGCAAGTCACTAATCTCCGTGTTCACTGAACGCTGGCCCGAGGCTCCTTTCCCGGGACGGTCCCCCCGGGAAGTACCAAAGAACGTAGCCCCGGGA
>BLSH010050597.1:342518-378295 GCA_018402905.1 Glandirana rugosa
CACACCCACCTATGCCTCTAACTACCCCCCCCCCACACACATATACCCACATACATGCAGAATTGCAGAAAGTTAAAAAAACGTCAGTACCTTCTCTCTTCCTGCCGAGTACTGCACTGTAGGGGGAGACAAAGAGCACAGCACACACTGCTTTCACTTTCACAGTGTGACGAGGCTCCCTGCAGCGCCGTTCGGCTGAGGAACGGAGCGCTCCAGTCCTCATCCCCTCACCTAATCTAGGCATACAGGGGGCCCTTATGGGCCCCCCCAGCATGGGGCCTGGTCGCCATGGCGACTCCTGCGACCCCTATCCGCCCGCCCCTGCTCTTATCAGCTATACTGGAAATCCCTTTATTGACCAGCCATGGCATCCGTTTTTTTTGGAACCCGCTTAGGTTAATCCTTTTTACAAATACACTCCTCTCCATCCACATAGTTTCATCTATGGATTTTGACCATTCCTCCATAGTCGGGGGGGGGGTCACCGATTGCCATTTCTGAGCTATTAGTCTCCTTGGCTGAAAAAGGCAGCTCATTATGGCAGTCGGTAACCTCCTTCTTCCTCCATCTGTTAGCCCATTGCCCAGTATACACTGTAGGGGATCTTTTTCTATCGGGGTCTTAAATATCTTGTCTATGGACTTAATTATGTCTTCCCAGTACCTATTCAGATTTGGGCATCTCCAGACCATATGTATGAGGTCTCCCACATTTTAACATCTGGGACACTTGTCATTCTGTCTCTTCCCAAATCTAAACAGCCTCTGGGGGTGTAGTACACTCTGTATAGTAGAAAGAGATGTGACAATCTCCGACAAGGGGCCAGCGACACCAGGTTACTTGAGTCTAGTATGTTTCTCTACTGCTCTGCAGAAATTGGCCCCGTGTCCTCTTCCCATTTCTTCTTAGCCCTAAATTCTGTCCTGTCCATCTTTCTGCACTTACTCAGCTCTTTGTATAGTGTGGAAATCATACCTTTCACATAGGTTGGTTCCACAATTTTTTGTAGTGGAGTCACCTCCCCCCATTCTATTGGCCGGTTCCTGAACTGTGTACTTAGTGCATGTCTAATCTGTAAATACCCAAAAAAATAAATGCTTCAGGATCCCGAAATCCTCTCTCAGATTTAAGAAGGATTTCATATGACCTTCCTCATATAACTGGGAGAGGCGAAGGATACCTCGGTTTTCCCATGCCTTAATTGTCCCAATTCCACTAAGTTCTTTCACATTCCTATTGTTCCATATTGGAGTATGTTCTGACATAGCCCCTTTGGCTCCCATATGGTCTTTGGCTGATGTCCAAATCTTAACTGACATTGCTAATGTTGGAACACCATGGGTGAATGAGTTAGCCTCCAGTGCTTCAAGAACCGTGCCATGTGGTGTAGACTCCAACATCAGATGGCCATTCCCAGGCTCCGCAGCACACCAACTGTTGAAGCTGCACAGCCAACTAGTAATTCCTGGAGTGTGGGAGGTCCATGCCTCCCTCATTCAATTGTAACTGAAGAGTGTTCAGGCGGATTCTCGCCACCCCCCCCCCTTCCATAGCAAGTCTCGAAAAAGTGCCTCGATTTTTTGGAACCACTTTTTATGTAGCCAGACCGGAGAATTATGGAGTACATATAATAGTTGCGGGAGCCAAACCATGCAATAAATTTACACCTGCCAGCTACTGAAAGGGGAAGACACTGCCATATCTCACACTTATTTCTAAATTTATTCAGCAGTGGGACCAGGTTATCGGCAATATAGTCTTTAGGGTCTTATGTAAATTTAATACCCAAGTATTTCATATTACTGGATATCGCCAAGCGGGAAGCTACATTGGGTAACATAACTTCCAATGCATCCACCAGCAACAGCACTGATTTCTCCCAGATTATATTTACACCTGCAAATTTCCCAAATTCCTCCACAATACTCATTGCCAATGTCAAGGAAGTCCGAGTATCCCCCAAAAACAACAAAACATATATAACGTGATTTTCTCTTCTCCAAAAGGTCTAAGAAAACCCTTCACGCTCGTAGAGGTTCTAATGGCAATCACTAATGGTCCGAGCGCAAGGGCGAAGAGCAGGGGCGACAACGGGCACCCCTGTCTCATCCCCCTCACAAATCAGAACCTCTCTGAGCATACCCCGCTGACCTGGACTTTAGCGCATGGGTCTCTATAGAAAGTTTTAATCCAGCCAATAAAAACAGGGCCAAACCAAAAAACTTTTAGGACCCGCCAGAGATAATCCCACTCCAGGCTATCAAAAGCCTTAGCAGCGTCCAAGGACAGGACGGCCCTGGAGCTGATATTCTCTGTCCTTATCTGGAGATTCAAGAATGCCCTTCTAATGTTTATGCTAGTGCACCTATAAACCCAGATTGGTCTGGGTGAATGATCTTTTGTATGACCATGTTTAATCTAGCCGCCAAGACTTTGGCCAGGATTTTGATATCTTTACATAATAGTGTAATCGGCCGGTATGAGGAAGCCTCGAGCGGGTCTTTCCCCTCCTTATGTATCACTACAATTGTGGCTTCTCGCATTGAGGTGGGTAGCTCCCCATGTTCTACTGCTCATTCTGCCAGGTTAAGTAGTTCCGGAACTAATATTTGCCCTTATATACCTCAATAGGGAGTCCATCTGTACCCGGAGATTTTTGGTTAGCCATGGCTCCCCCCACCTCCTGTAGTTCTTCTAATGAAATTGGTGCATCCAGGGCATCTCTATCACTGTCTGAGAGGGTGGGGATAGTCAGTTTGCCTGTAAGGAACCTGCCAGAAATGTGCTGCCCCTTAAGGACGGATCAGCGCGCCTGTGCACGCACGCGCGCACCGGAAACGGCACCAGGCGGCTCTATTTGAACTTCTTGCACCCAGCAGCTTGTGCTGTCCGTGCTACAGCGTTCCTGTTCCTGTGACCCCCCCCCAGTGTTTATTCTAGTGAGACTTCCTGCATCTGTGACCCCGGCTACCTATCTGGACTTGTTGTTATCTGCCTGCCCTGACCTCTGCTTGTTTACGACCACTCTCCTGCCTGATCCTTGTACCTTATCTGCCCGCACGTTGCTGACCCTGCCTGTACCCGACTACCCACCTGCCTGCTCCATCTGTACCACATTGCCAGCCTGTTGTCAACCCAGCCTGTACCACCACTCTTCTGCTGCACAAACTCATGTGGACCTGCACCTACCACCTGTGACCAAGTCCAGCCCTCTAGCCCCCCCTGTGCTCCTGAACTCTCTGTCTCCACTATCAGGGGTTCATGAACCAGGGCCGTAAGAGAGGTTGCCCCTGCATAAGTCAGACTCAATCACCAGGTACGTGACAGCAACGGACAGCCACATCTGAGTCTGCGCCGGGGCCCTCCACCATGGAGGAACTATGTGTGCACATCACCGGACTGACCCAAGCAATAAAGGCACTTCAAGAGGAATACACCCGCTTGGAAAGTCAAGTTCGGGACCTGGCCTCACCAGCAGCAGCCGGTCCCAGCCAAGCCTCACCCTGCACCATTGTGACTCTTCCTACGGAGCTTCAAGTGCCCATGCCCGATCGGTTTACGGGGGACGGTGGGAAGTTCCGGGCATTCCGTAGCGCCTGCGACTTGTACTTCACTCTGCAGCCCCGTACCTTTGCTCTGGAGGCCACTAAAGTGGGTTTTGTGATTTCGCTCATGTCAGATGGGCCTCAAGCCTGGGTTCACCGCCTGTTGGAACAGAAAGCCCCAGAGACCTCAAGTCTGGATGTGTTGTTTTGTGCTATGGCCCAGCTGTAAGAGGACCCCCATCAGACCGCAACAGCGGAAGCAGCACTTCATGCGCTCCAGCAGGGCTACCGTACCGCAGAGGAATATGTCTTGGAGTGTCGGTGATGGAGCGCCGACACCACCTGGAACTCGGCTGCCCTCTGTTTCCAGTTGAGGTTAGGGATCTCTGAGCCGCTCAAGGATGAGCTGGCTCGTTTTGGGGCACCTCACACCCTGGACGTGCTGGTCAATTTGGCCATCCAAATTGACCGCCGCCTGCGTGAACGCAGAGTGGAGAGAGCTACTGCTGCCCCGCGCCTCATTCGGGGAAAGCCCAGCTCTCTTGGATCCAGTCCAACCTTGGCCTCCTCCTCTCCTAGGCACCATCCGGGACCCACCACAGAAGGGACTCCTCCACCCTTCTCTCTCACCTGCCGAGCGGCAGAGACGCCTAAACCTCAACCTATGCCTGTACTGTGGGGACTTGGGACATCTGGCAAGTAGCTGTCCCGCCAAAGCGGGCAAGGTCCTACCACAGTTGCAGTAGAAGTCCTGTCCTTACCTGGTGCCAAGTCCCACCTGGTCCTCTTCATCTTCCTCCAGCTTCTCGATGGAAGCGTTCAAGTCCCAGCTATTCTGGACTCAGGGGCTTGTAGTTGTTTCGTGGACCAGGCCTTTGCCACTCAACATCACATCCCACTACTTCCCAAGGGCTGTCAGATGGTCCTCTGACTGGCGGATGGGTCAATCATAAAGTCAGGTACCATGACCCACGAGACATTCCCCCTACCTGCCAGGACGGCAGAAGGACACACGGAATTCTTGCTATTGGACGTCATTGCGTCCCCCTTATGTCCAGTTATCCAGTCCTACCCTGGCTCCGGGCCCACAACCCTCTGATCAACTGGACTACCGGAGAAGTGCAGTTTCAGTCTCCTTACTGTCTTACCCACTGCTTGGCACAACCTCCAAAGGACTCATCTGCTATCCTCAGTATGAACTTTGACCCAGATCTGGAAGCCCGCCAGGCAGTCCCGGAAGCCTACCATGACTATTTAAATGGTTTTAGTAAGAAAGGGGCCAATACCCTGCCCCGCACCGGCCATATGATTGCCCAATTGACCTGCTGCCTGGGGCTGAAGTCCCATTCGGCCGGATTTTTCCTCTGTCGGAAGTGGAACTGGCGGCTCTCAAAGCCTACTTAGATGAGAACCTGGAGAAGGGCTTCATCCGGCCCTCCACATCTCCTGCAGGAGCGGGAATATTCTTTGTGGAGAAAAAGGACCACACGCTCAGACCTTGTATTGACTACCGGGATCTCAACAAGGTCATAATTAAGAACCGGTATCCATTACCCCTCGTTCCAGAACTCTTTCAAAGACTTGGACCGGCTACTGTGTTCACCAAGTTAGATCTACGCGGAGCCTATAACCTGATCCACATACGGGAGGGGGATGAATGGAAGATGGCCTTTAGGACTCGCTTTGGCCATTTTGAATACCTGGTCATGCCTTTAGGGCTCTGCAACGCCCCAGCGACCTTCCAGCACCTGATAAACAATGTTTTTTGAGATTACCTTGATCTATTCATGGTCGTCTATCTCGATGATATCCTCATCTTCTCCCCCTCCCTGGAGGAACATCGCAGGCATGTGAAATGCGTACTCAGCTGCCTCCGGGAACACAGACTTTGCGCAAAGGCGGAAAAGTGCACATTCGAGTGTGCGGACATCTCGTTCCTAGGATTTCACCTTTCCACGAAAGGCATTACCATGGACCCCCAAAAAGGTCACAGACATACTTGACTGGCCAGCACCAGTAGAAAAAAAAGGGGTACAGCGCTTTGTTGGTTTGCCAATTTTTATAGAAAATTTATACGAGGATTTTCTGCAGTCATTGCTCCCATAACCAAGCTGACCAAGCAGAATATCCGCTTTGTCTGGACCACCGAGGCACAGGCAGCCTTCCAGGCCCTAAAGAAACTGTTCACATCTGCTCCCATTCTAAAGCACCCCGACCCAGCACTGCCCTATGTCCCAGAAGTGGACACCTCAAAGACCGCAGTCGGGGCAGTCCTTTCTCAGAGACAGGGGCCCAAGGCCTCACTTCACCCCATTGCGTTTTTCTCTCAAACTTACTCCACCCGAGAGGAATTACGATGTTGGGGACAGAGAGCTGTTGGCAATAAAGTCCGCTCTGGAAGAATGGCGGTATCTTCTAGAAGGAGCAGTGTACCCAGTCCTGGTATTCACAGACCACAAAAATTTGGAGTACCTGCGGGCGGCCAAAAGGCTGAGACCTCGCCAGGCTCAATGGGCCTTGTTCTTTTCCCACTTTCAGCTCCATATCACGTACAGGCCTGGGTCCAAGAACGTCAAGCCAGGCGCCTTGTCCAGAATGCTCCCTGAGCCTGGGGAAGTTCCCCCTCCAGACACCATCCTGCCTGCCCACAGCTTTCTATTGGTCCAGGAAGACCTCCTAACCCGGGTACGGCAGGCTCTAGCTGGCTCCACTGTACCCAAGGACCCTAAACTGTCAGAGAAAGATGGGCTGTGGTGGTTGGGTACCCAAATCTTCATACCTGAAGCGCTCCGCCTGGAAGCACTGGAGCTTTGCCATGACAGCAAGCTAGCCAGGCACTTTGGCAACAGCAAGACAGGTGAACTGTTGTCCCACACCTTCTGGTGGCCTCACATGTCCGAGGACTGTAGAACTTATGTGAGTGCCTGTCCCACTTGTACCCGAAACAAGATGGAGAGGAACAAGGCCTGGGGCCTGCTGAATCCCTTACCTGTCCCCGAACGTCCTTGGTCCCATATTTCCATGGATTTTATTGTTCAGTTGCCCCCATCCGCGGGGTTCAAACCCCATCTTCGTAATGGTTGATCGTTTCACCAAGATGGCACACTTTATCCCGATGCAGGGCACACCTATCGCAACAGAAACCGCCAAGACCTTCATCAAAGAAGTTGTCAGGCTGCATGGCATCCCCACTAACATTGTGTCAGACCGGGGGGTGCAATTTACGTCCCGAGTCTGGAGATCTCTATGTTCCATCCTAGGAGTTGAACTGGCATTTTCATCAGCCTATCACCCGCAATCAAATGGTCAGACAGAGAGGACCAACCAGACCCTTGAGCAATACCTCCGCTGCTACTCCTCGTACTCGCAGGACTATTGGGTCTCTCTACTGCCGTTAGCCAAGTTCGCCTATAATAATGCGGTCCACTACGCCACCAAACAATCACCGTTCTGGGCGATTCTCGGCTATCACCCCACATTCCTGCCTATCACTCTGACCGAAAGCCCTGTCCCGGCTGTACAGGAGATCACGCAGTTCTTAGAAAGGAACAACCGTCTTCTGCAGGAGAGCTCTTGGGAACCTGAAAACCATCTACATGCCAAGGAGCTGGTGAAGGCTTTCTGGAGGAACAACCCGAACAAGAGAGCCTGTTTGGGCATCCTTAAGGACGGATTCGCGCGAGCACCGGAAATGGCACCAGACAGCTCTATTTAAACTTCCTGCACCCAGCAGCTTGTGCTGTCCATTCTACAGTGTTCCTGTTCCTAGTACCCCCAGCGTTTATTCTAGTGAGACTTCCTGCACCTGTGACCCCGGCTACCTATCTGGACTTTGTTGTTATCTGCCTGCCCTGACCTCTGCTTGTTTATGACCACTCTTCTGCTTGATCCTTGTACCTTATCTGCCCGCACATTGCTGACCCTGCCTGTACCCAACTACCCGCCTGCCTGCTCCATCTGTACCACATTGCCAGCCTGTTGTAGACCTGGCCTGTACCACCACTCTTCTGCTGCATGAGCTCCTGTGGACCTGCACCTACCACCTGTGACCAAGTCCAGCCCTTGTGCCCCCCCTGTGCTCCTGAACTCCCTGTCTCCACTATCAGGGGTTCACGAACCAGGGGTCGTAAACAAGGTTGCCCCCACAAAAGTCAGACTCAACCACCAGGTACTTGACATTACCCAGAAAGTCTGCCGCTAATGCTTACACCTCCCCACTTCGGAATTTATAAAGCTCTTCATAATATTCCCTGAAGACCCCAGTAATTCCCGGGTTATGTGAGACGATCCTGCCTTCCTGCATCTTTATTGTAGGTATACCTTTGGCTGGGAAGTTTGCCTTTATTAGGAAGGCAAGAGCCCGACCCACTCTTTCAGCCTCAATAAATGAGATGTGCCTCTGAAATAATCTCTTATTCTACTCTCTTTTCATTATGACAGATTTATAGGCGCGTTGCTTGTCCACCAGGTGACAATATTTAACTGGGTTAGGATCTTCTATATATTGTTTTTCTACCTTTTCGGCCTCCTGTCTAGCTTTCTCCTCCCACTTTTTAGATTCCCTCTTTAACTTACTGACCTCTTGTATTAGTGTGCCTCAGAGAAATGCTTTTAAATTGTCCCGAACTATATCCGTTGGTGCAGTGCCAATGTTTCTTTACAAACTCCTCGAGAGCTGCCGTAACCCCATCTGATTCACCCAATAGTTCCAAACAGTGGGGATTAGAGTTGAGCGGACACCTGGATGTTCGGGTTCGGCAACTTCGCGAAAAAGTTTGGGTTCGGTACCAAACTTGACCCGAACTTGACCCCGGACCCCAAACCCCATTGAAGTCAATGGGGACCCGAACTTTTCGGCACAAAAATGGCTGAAAAAAAAGTACTGGCAAGTGCTAGAGGGCTGCAAAAGTAAAAGTAAAAGTAAAATGGGGGTAAGAGTAGGACAAGTGCCCTACAAAAAAATGGGGATAGGGAAAATAACTTAAAATCAAATAAAAAAAATAAAAATGGGAAGGGGGGGTGGATGTGGAGTAGAAGCCTAGAGGTTGACTAGGCCGTGACCGTGGCAGTGTAGGTGATTATTTTAGAACAATAATCTGTCCCTTACAGCAACAGCAGGAACCTGACCCTATAGGAATAGGCGATGATTTTAGAAAAATAATCTGTCCCTTACAGCAACAGCAGGAACCTGACCCTATAGGAGTAGGCAATGATTTTAGAGCAATAATCTGTCCCTTACAGCAACAGCAGGAACCTGACCCTATAGAACTAGGAGATGATTTTAGAAAAATAATCTGTCCCTCAAAGCAGTAGACTCTACCTAGTCCAGAATCAGATTGTTCTGTAATGCAGGATGAGATCTGCAATCTGTCCCTCAAAGCAGTAATAGTAGAAATCTCTACCTAGTCCAGAATCAGATCGTTTTGTAATGCAGGATGAGATGTTATTATATCTGCAATCTGTCCCTCACAGCGCTGGCAGCATCCTCTCCCTACACTAGCCTGAGAGCATGTGACATGCAGCACTACGTGACTCCAGCTTATACAGAGGCTGGGTTACATGATGCACTGGCCAATCACAGCCATGCCATTAGTAGGCTTAGTGATTAGTAGGATTAGTGATTAGTAGGATTAGCGATGGCTTCTAAGGGCAAACCAGTGAAACGCTTGTTGATTGGCTGCCCTGCAGCTATTCAACAGGCGGGATCAAATACCTGAACCCCGAACCCAAACTTTTTTTCAAATGTCCGGGTTCGGGTCCGGGTCACAGACACCCCAAAGTTCGGTATGGACCCAAACTTTACAGTTTGGGTTCGCTCAACTCTAGTGGGGATTAATCTTCCAGTCCTTATTAAACAGGTCTCCCCTGTATTTACTGACAGCAAAAGAGGAGAGTGATCCGACAAACCCCAGGGAAGGTATATCAAATCCCGCACCAACTTAAGGGCTTCTACATTACCTATCATTAAATCAATTCTGGACAGTGTGGAGTGAGTTCCAGAGTGGCATGAATAATGTCGCCTTTCTGGATTATGTACCCGCCACAAGTCCAGAAGCCCAGCCTCTTCCAGCATCTGTGCAAAACAATTTCCCTTTAATCCCTCTTTCTGGTTCCTGGGGGGGAGCCTATCCAGGCCTTCATCTAGTACTATATTAAAGTCTCCCACCATTATAATTGGATGTGTGGCTTATCTAGTACAAATTCAAACACTTTGCCTAGCGTTTCCATACTAAGCGGAGGGAGGATATACATATTGATCAGAACCATTTCCTTATTTTCTATCTGACAGTGTAGGAAAATATATCGACCAAGTCTATCTATCCTAATCTGTCTGGAGGAGAAAGACACCTCGTTGTTAATGAGAATACTCACGCCTCTTGAATAGGAGGAATGGGTAGAGTGAAATTACGTCTTAAATCTTCTACCCCCCAGAAGTGGTATAGCCTTTGCACTAAAGGGCGTCTCCTGCAGACAGATCACTTTCACGTTGTTGGCTTCCATACAGGAAATCACTGCCAATCTTTTTGTTGCATTCCCCATTCCCTTGACGTTTTAAGACCCTATTTTAAGCCTATTTAGCTGCATTACAAGAGAGGTAATAATAATGGGCAACAGAAATGTCAGTTATCATGCTCATCCTATACAGTATCTGAAAAAAGGTCCAGCTTTGAGTGTTCGTGTGAAAAAAACATTCTTGAAAATTATTTACCCTATCTACTTGGGTTCTTAGTGTCAGTGTTCCTACATAATCCATTCTTTGTGCTACCGTGTGCATTCCAGTGTTGTAGTTATTTTTACTCATCCTCTCACTCCCCGCTTTGACCCCATCCTCTCTCCCCAATACAACCCTGTGTGCCTTCATACTGTGCATCATACCACTCTTACATGCCCGCTTTGCAACTTGCACCCACCCACCCCCCTTCCTCAACCTATCCAGGCCATCCCTCAGGGCCTTATGTGTGACTTTCCCTTTCTTGAGTGAACCACATCCTTGCAAGCACTCCTGCCTTCTATCACCCCCCCCCCCCCCAGCAAATCATGAAAAATGCCACTGTGCCAAAATTTGCCAAATCCCCGAATCCTCACACTGCCTCTACTCTTCATCGCTTTGTGGTGCGCACTACCCTACTCTCAAAAAAAAAAATCCAAAGACCCTACGGATGAGCATCATAAATCATTGACATCTCTATGTTCCCCCCTTGTCTATTTGCATTCTCCCTTTATTATCTTCTATCCACCTCGTCACTTCCTCCGGCGTGTTGAAATATTGAGATCCACCCAGTGCTGTGAACTTCAATCTAGCAGGATAGAGCAATGTGTAGGATATCTCTAATTGTTGCAGTCTGCGTTTCACCTCCCCATACTTGGCTCTGTGTTTTTGAAGGTCTTGAGAAAAGTCTGATTAAATGGATATCCTAGTTCCATTAAAAAGGATACTCCCCTTCTCTCTTGCCTTTTGAAGAATCATTGCTTTATCTCTATAATTCGAAATCTTTGCCAATAACAGTCTGGGGTGTCCCCCCGGTGGGGGCGGTTTAGAAGAGACCGATGAGCCCTGTCTATAAAAAAGGAAGAAGTAAAGCCATCTTTACCAAAAACATCCCCAAGCCACCCTTCCAAGAATTTCACAGGGTGGGGGCCTTTGTTGCGCTCTGGGAGACCCACTATCCTTACGTTGTCCCTCCGAAGCCTATTCTCCATATCGTCTATTTTAGAGGCGTAGATATCTATTTTTCCCTTCAGGAACTGTACATTGTTTTTTAGGGAACTTAGAATCAGCACAATGGAAGATGAGCTATCTTCCATCGCTGTTGTTCTTTCCTGAACTTTTTGTATGTCATGGTGTACTTGGGAGATCTCATCCCTAATACTTTTCATCTGGTCGAAGAGATCGCATAGAGTAGATTTGCAGATGTTCATGGCTTGTAGTACCTCTCTCAGTGAGGGTTCTGACTCAGCTGGTGAATTTGTTGCTAGTGATGTTGAGAATTCTATATGGCCCTCACCGGGGATATCAGCCCCACTGAGGGCTAGCCCCGGCTCCACAGGTATTTGGCCCTGGCTTTTCCTCCCTGGATTGCTGCCCTGTTGTGGTTTAGTTTGAGATTGTTGCGCTCCCTTTACCGGGGACTGGGCAGGGGTGTGGGCAAATTTCTCCAATTTTTGGCCGCCGTCTGGCTAGTTTTTGTTTTGTCTTTAACAAGTTTTTGGGTACCAGAGGCTTCCTGTGGCAGCGGCTCGTCCCTTTTCTTTTTAACCATGATGGCCTGGTTCTGTATTGCTTAAACTTCACCTATTGGATTTAGGCGTTCTGCTGTGTAAAGTAATTAACAAATTTTCTTCTCTAGAAATACAGCAATGCCTATACCAGGGGAAAAAAATGTCCCCAATCTTGCTCCGTGTGGAACTATACAGCAAAAAAAAAGGAGAAAAAAAATAATAATAATTAAGTACAGTCCAGCAATGAAAAAGCCCAGCACTGACCAGGTCCGGTAAAAACTGTGTCCAGCCCTTACAGCTCAGAGTGCAACATAAGAACTTTTTGCCATACAGCCAGGGGGAGAAACATGGAGGGATTACATACTAATTGCATGGGCAATAAGATATATAGGGCCAGCAAAATGTGGTGCCATATGACCTATGCAAAAAAGTGCAATCAAATTCTAAAAATCTAAAGTCTTTTTAAAAATCAGCTATATATGTACTGCTTTCAAAGTTGTTACCCTATAGAGTGAATGCTTTCTAGTGCATATCCTACAAACGGTATAAAATAGTAATTCACAGTTTATTTTCAGTGCGGTAGGTTATACCCCCCCGTGCTGCCCTAAGTAGTAGATTCCAATGGTGTATGGTGCAAAGGGCCAGCTGGTTGTATGTTGAGTAGCCTCACGTAGCATATCTCCTTACAGATTATGCACACGGGTTACACAGTGTAAGATTACTGCACGGGTGCACACTGAAAACCACCATACACTTTGGTTTCACCATCCAGGACAAACAGGGTAGGCACTACCTATGATGTTGTATACCGTTAGCTGTAAGGCTAGAATGCACAATATACCACTCGCAGTTCAGCAACATAAACGATGCAGTGCAATGACTTACAAAAAAAAAAAGTTATTCCTTTTTTTCCCCTTTTCCCTCTCCCTTTCATGTTTTATGGCTGTTTGTCGAGGCAGCCCGCACCTGAAATATTATCCAGCGAATAAGCTACCTAAGCGACGCGCTGCTCCGTATTCCCCCCACTCAGTTTGGCTCAGATTTTAACACTCAATCCAACATAGAAACGCAGAGCATTACCCCATTATTTACGGTCCTCTTGCAGGCAGTAAAGCCGATAAATAGCCATTCTTCCCTGGGAGTGCAATACGGTGATGGTATTCACGGAGGCATCACATTACATGACCATCTGAGAGACCTTCCCTTACCGGTGAATGAGGTGAATTGCGAGGCTCCTTCATCACAGGTTCAGCTCCCTGTATTGCTTTGTTGCCTCGTCGAGTTACCTCGGCTAGGGGAAGAACCAGTCCCACCGGCACTCTGGGGAATCACCACAGCATTCCCTCTGATCTTCCTGCAGCTCGCCTCGAGTGGGTCAGGGTACGCGGGTCTCACATGGGCTACCCGGCTCTACACGCCGCGGAATCCCGCCATCAGGGTCTTCATTGGGAGCAGGGCAGGAGCCGCCTGACACACGCCTATTCACCCGAACATCCGGTCACGCCCCTATCACACCAATCTTAGTGTGGTCAGATGCTTTAAGGGCTGAGGAGAGATGAGAGTCTAATAGACCCCGAATTAAAAAAAAAAAAAGAAACACTACCTATTTTTATCACAGGGGATATTTAAATTATCTGTGATAACAACAAAAATGATAACAAAAAAAAGAAAGAAAGGGACAGTGTAAAAATAAAATAAAAAGCAAAATAAATAATTAAAAAAAAATGCACCCCTGTCCCCCATGCATGCGCGCAAAGGTGAACGCAAGCTTCGGTCTTGTGTCGTATGTAAACAGCAATTGCACCATGCATGTGAGGTATCACCATGAATGTCAGATCGAGGGCAGTAATTCTAGCAGTAGACCTCCTCTGTAAATCTAAAGTGGTAACCTGTAAAGGCTTTTAAAAAATGTATATAGTTTGACGCCTCTGCGCGGGTGTGCTTAATTTTTAAAGCATGTCTTGTTTGGGGTAAAAGTACTTGGCATGAGATCATCTTTTATATTTCTCCAAACATTTGAGGAATATAGTGTGTTTTTGTGCATTAAAATTCAAAAAAGTGTTTTTTCCCCAAAAACTGCGTTTGAGAAATCGCTGCGGAAATACTTTGTGAAAAAAACATTTTCAACACCCACTATTTTAATCTGTAGGGCCTCTGCTTTTAAAAAATATATAATGTAATTTTGTAGCAAAAAAAAGTATTTTTTCATGTAAACAAAAAGTGTCAGAAAAGACTTGGTGGTTCAAGTGGTTAGAAGAGTGGGTGATGTTGGGCATAAAATGCCAGGACGGTTCAAACCTCCCCCAAATTACCCCATTTTGGAAAGTAGACACCCAAGCTATTTGCTGAGAGGCATGTTGAGTCCATGGAATATTTTATTTTTTTGTCAAAGTGATTGAAAAATGACAAAAAAAAAATTACACAAAGTTGTCACTGAAATGATATATTACTCACACATGCCACGTGTATATGTGGAATTACACCCCAAAATACATTCTGCTGCTTCTCCTGAGACTTTTTGGCAGCCTAGCTGCGTGCAGTACCCGGAAAACCAAGCACCGCCTTCAGGATTTCTAAGGGCATAAACTTATGCTTTCACCCCACACTACCTATTAACCACTTCCTTACTGGGCACTTAAACCCCCCTCCTGCCCGGACCAATTTTCAGTTTTCACCGCTGCCGCTCTTTGAATGACAATTGCGCGGTCGTGCGTCGTTGTTCCCAAACAAAATTTGTGTCCTTTTTTCCCATAAATAGAGCTTTCTTTTGGTGGTATTTGATCCCCTCTGCGTCATTTCTGATCGCCGCTATAAACAAAAAAAGAGCGACAATTTTGAAAAAAAAAAAAACAATATTTTTTACTTTTTGCTATAATAAATATCCAAAAATAAAAAATAAAAAAACAAATGTATTCATCAGTTTTGGCCGATATGTATTCTTCTACATATTTTTGGTAAAAAAAATCGCAATCGGCGTTTATTGATTGGGTTACGCAAAAGTTATAGCGCCTACAAACTATGGACATTGATTTATGGCGTTTTTATTATTATTTTTTTTTACTGGTAATGGCGGCGATCTGCGATTTTTATCAGTACTGCGATATTGGGGCGGACATCTCGGACATTTTTGACACTTTTTTGGGACCAATGACATTTATACAGCGATCAGAAATTTAAATGTCCACTGATTACTGTATAAATGTCATTGGCAGTGAAGGGGTTAACCTGCAGGGGGCAGTGAAGGGGTTAACTATGTTCCCTGGGTGTGTTCTAACTGTGGGGAGGCGGGGTTGACAGGGGCATGACAGATCTAACTGATCCCAGTCACAGGGATCAGTAGATCTGGCATGCCCCCCCTCACAGAACGGGGAACCGCCGTGTTTACTTCGGCGGTTCCCCGTTCCTCCTCTCTGTAAGGAGATCGCGGGTCTCCGGCCGACATCAGGTCCGCCCGACCCGCGGGCACGCTCCCGCAGCGTGTGGCGGCACGTGCATGTGCCGCTCGCGCCCGCGGGAGCGCGCCCAGCACGAGCCAAATGGGAGGACGTCTATTGACGTCCTCCCGGCATTTTAGAGCCGCGCTGTAGCCGTCATTTGGCTATGGCGCGGATAGGAGGAGGTTAAGTGATTGAAAAATGACAAAAAAAATTACACAAAGTTGTCACTAAATGATATGTTGTTCGAACATGCCATGAGTATATGTGGAATTACACCCCAACATACATTCTGCTGCTTCTCCTGAGTACAGGGATACCACATGCATGAGACTTTCTTGGAGCCTAGCCGTGTACAGAACCCCAAAAATCAATCACTGTCTTCAGGCTTTCTAAGGGCGTAAAATGGTGATTTCTCTTTTGTTCATTGACGGATGCAGCAACTCTTCATTACGCCTGGGGTTATGCTACCTTTCACTAGGAATGGACTAGGCAGAACTTCAGTTCAGCTAAACGCAGACACAGCCCCTCCCAGGGGGTGGTCCTCCCTGGTATAACCAGCCAGCTCAGCCTTCAGTCTTTTTCTGCCTAGTGCAAGGAGTAGAATCGGGCCCCATGCTGGGACCCGTGGGTCCACAGTTTTTCTCTTTCTTCTGATGAAGACTGCAATCAAGCAACCGGCTGGGTGACAGGCTGGATAATATAGATCCAGGGAGTCTCCCCAGCTCGGCCAACGGACCGAGCCGACCTACGCTCCGTGCTAGGTCGGCCGTGTCAGGCCTTGTTCCGTGCGGGGTGGCCTGCGGGTTAAATGTCCCGCCAGCACGCTCAAGACCAGGCATCCAGGTCCGCGTCACGGGTGTCGCTCAGCCGGCAGCTCCCCCTGTAGGAATGGACAGGGAGGCAGGTCTGTCTCGGGTGGGTTACCCACTCTGGCCGTCTGGATGGGTGAGTACTCCCCCCAGGGCGCAGGGGGGCTGGTGGGTTTCCCCCCATTCCCTGGGATGTCTGGCGGTGCTCCTTCCTCCATCCCTATCCCCCCATCCTCCACCCTGATGCCCCGGCTGCCTGTGCTGCGCTGCAGGAAAAAAGAAAAAAAGTGTCTTTTTCTTTCCCAGGCCCCTTCTGGAGGCTGGTTTCGCCGCGGGGGGGGGGGGCCTTGGGTGTTCCTATTCCCCCCCTGCCGCCGCTTCGGCGGCTGCTTGTGTGGTGGTTGGTGCCATTTTTCATTGGCCCGGCCGCCATTTTCCCGGAGCTGGCCGCATGTTGTATACGGCCGCCATTTTGTGGGAGTCGCCCGCTCAGTTTGGCCTCTAGTGTGCACGGCGGCTATTTTTGGTTGGTCAGCCGTGCATTAAAGACTATGACTGGAGGGTGGGCGGTCCCGGAGCACTTTCTGGTCTAAGCAGACATGTGGAGACACTGGGACGGCAGCAGCAGCAACACTTTGTGGTTGGTAAGGCGGACTCAGCAGCTTGAGCAGCGCTTCTCCTGGGGCAGGGTGTGAGCTACGGTCGGTCCTCCTGGGTGTATGTAACTGCAGGGGTCCCTGTCCGGTGTGGTCCCAAAGAAGAATGGGGTCAGGCCCGTCCTGGATCTGAAGGCGCTCAACGTTTATGTTCGGGCGCGGAAATTCAGGATGGAGTCAATCCGCTCAATGATAGCGGCCCTTCGCCAGGGGGACTTGCTAGTGTCCTTGGATATCAAGGATGCGTATCTGCATGTCCCCATCTGTGTCTCACACCAATGTTTTTTACGTTTCATGGTGGGCAATCAACACTACCAGTTTGTGGCCTTGCCGTTCGGCCTGGACTTGGCCCCCCGGGTTTTCACCAATCTCCTGGCCCCGGTGTTGGCTCTATTGCGACAGAGGGGCATTGCAGTTCTGGCATATCTGGACGACCTGCTTCTGCGGGCAGAATCGGCCTCAGCTCTGAGCAATAACATAGCCATCACACTGCACACCCTACAGGGGTTCGGATGGGTGATCAATCGGCCGAAGTCGGTGTTGACTCCGTCACACCACCTGCAGTACCTGGGTTTAACCTTGGACTCGGTCAGGGCGAAGGTTTTTCTCCCCTCAGGAAAACTGAAGTTGCTGCAGCAGGCAGTGAGGTCTCGTCAAACTCACTCACTTTTAACTCACCGTAAAATCCTTTTCTCATAGTTCATTGACGGATGCAGCACCCCACCCCTCTTTGTTGCTTCGAGCTTGCACTGCTTGTTACGGACTGAAGGCTGAGCTGGCCGGAGGGGGGGTTATACCAGGGAGGACCGCCCCCTGGCAGGGACTGTGTATGCGTTTAGCTGAACTGAAGTTCTGCCTAGTCCACTCCTAGTGAAAGGTAGCATAACCCCAGGCGTAATGAAGAGTTGCTGCATCCGTCAATGAACTATGAGAAAAGGATTTTACGGTGAGTTAAAAAATCCTATTTTTACTCCTTACTACCTATAACGGTTTTGGAGGCCCTGAAATGTCAAGGTAGCACAAAAGCCCCCCAAATAATCCCATTTTGGAAAGTAGACACCCAAGGTATTTGCTAAGAGGCATGGTGAGTATTTTGCAGCTCTCATTTGTTTTGGAAAATGAAGAAAGAAAAGGAAAATGTATTTTCTTTTTTTAAATTTCAAAACTTTGTGACAAAAAGAGAGATCTGCAAAATACTCAATGTGCCTCTCAGCACATAACTTGGAGTGTCTACTTTCCAAAATGGAGTCATTTGGGGGATGTTGTGCTAAGTGGGCATTCCATTGCCTCCAAAACTGTGATAGGTAGTGAGGAGTGAAATCAATAATTTACGCCCTTAGAAAGCCTGAAGGCGGTGATTGGATTTTGGAGTCCTGTACACAGATAGACCACCAAAAAGTCTCGCATATGGTATCCCTGTATTCAGAAGAAGCAGTAGAATGTATTTTGGGGTGTAATTCCACATATACCCATGGCATGTTCGAGCAACATATCATTTAGTGACAACTTTGTGTAAAAAAAAAAAATTGTCATTTTCCCAAAACTTGTGGCAAAATATAAAATATTTAATGGACTCAACATGCCTCTCAGCAAATAGCTTGGGGTGTGTACTTTTCAAAATGGGGTCATTTTGGGGGGTTTCACTATTTGGGCATTTCATGGCCTCCGAAACTGTGATAGGTAGTGTGGGGTGAAAGCATAAGTTTATGCCCTTAGAAATCCTGAAGGTGGTGCTTGGTTTTCTGGGTACTGCACGCAGCTAGGCTCCCAAAAAGTCTCACATATGTGGTATCCCCATACTCAGGAGAAGCAGCAGAATGCA
This sequence comes from Glandirana rugosa, assembly GCA_018402905.1. Taxonomy (NCBI): domain Eukaryota; kingdom Metazoa; phylum Chordata; class Amphibia; order Anura; family Ranidae; genus Glandirana; species Glandirana rugosa. The sequence continues at coordinate 361,008 of BLSH010050597.1, forward strand.
TTTTGGGGTGTAATTCCACATATACCCATGGCATGTGTGATTAATATATCATTTCAGTGACAACTTTGTGTAATTTAATTTTTTTGTCATTTTTCAATCACTTGTGACAAAAAAATAAAATATTCCATGGACTCAACATGCCTCTCAGCAAATTCCTTGAGGTGTCTACTTTCCAAAATCGGGTCACTTTGGGTGGTTTTCTACTGCCCTTCCATTATAGCACCTCAGGAAATTAGATAGGCAGTCATAAAATAAAGGTTGCGTAAACTCCAGAAAATGTACCCTAGTTTGTAGACGCTATAACTTTTGCACAAACCAATAAATATACGCTTATTGACTTTTTTTTTACCATAGACATGTGGCTGAATGCATTTTGGCAAAAATGTATGACTAAAATTGAGTTTAATGTATTTTTTTTAATAACAAATTGTTGAAATTTTTTTTCAAAATTTTCAGTGTTTTTTGTTTATATCGCAAAAAATGCAGAGGTGATCAAATACCACCAAAAGAAATCTCTATTTGTGGGGAAAAAAGGATGCAAATTTCGTTTGGATACAGCATTGCATGACCAATTACCAGTTAAAGCAGCGCACTGCCAAACTGTAAAAAGTGCTCTGGTCATTAAGGGGGTAAATCCTTCCGGGGCTGAAGTGGTTAAAACATAGGCCCAAGAAAATAAGTTGGTGGGTTTAGCAATTTTATTTTATGTCACATGGTATTTGTGCAGCGGTTTTTCAAATGCAATAATTTTGAATTATTTATGAATGCATAAAAATACAATACGTAACCCAATTTTTTTGTAAATTTTAAAAGATGATGTTACCCTGAGTAAATAGATACCAAACATGTACGCTTTAAAATTGGGCACGCCCGTGCAGTGGTGACAAACAATGTACATTTTACTATCTATAGGCGACACTTTAAAAGCCTTTACAGGGGGGCGTGGCCGAGCGCGGTCTGAGATGGCCGCACTGTGAAGGAGCTCCGATACAGACACCCATCAAGCGGCTCCAGCGACTATCAGGGTTACCTCTAAACAGGCAGGATCGGCTCCTAACACCCGCCAGACCAGCCCGCGATGACCAAAAGACCCACCGCTCGTACGGCGCCGCAGAAGCTGACAGATTTTTACCCGTCCTCAGCCTCGCTGCACGCTCTGCAAGATGGCGACAGCGGCTCCATCCGCGGAGCGCAGCTACCACCCCACAGCCAAGGAGGAGAAATCCAGGGAACCCCGACCACCGGAGACAGACACCAGGTACAGAATTCGAGGGGCCCAAATGAGCAGACCCCCCCAGATAGCCCCACAACCAGAAGCCCCATGAAGCATAAAAAATGCAGGCAAGGGGAGGGAGAAGAGGCATGCAACCGCCATCCAGGCCTAAACCAGGCCTCTGAACAAACATCTCCCATGCCGCTGCTGGAAGATTTCCCATCCTCGCCCCAGCCAGCCTCACTGGCAGATATAAAAGAGATGTTGCTTTCATTACGCAGCTCCCTTCACACGGACATGACACGCATGATAACAGGCGTCTCACAATCCATACAAGACCTATCCATGAGAGTCTCACAAGCAGAAGAAAAGATAGGAGATATGTGCCATGCACACAACGATCTGATTGACTTCTTCAATGACCATGAAAATGAAATACAAAGAATAAACGCTAAACTCGCTGATTTAGAGGACAGGTCGAGAAGAAATAATATAAAATTCAGGGGAATCCCCGAAAGCATACCAGACGCAGCCCTAACGGACTTTCTCCAACGACTGATGGCAGAATTGATCCCAGGTTTGGACCCCAAAGATATGATCATCGACAGAGCCCACCGCATCCCTAAGCCACCATTCCTTGCTGACACCATACCAAGGGACGTCCTGGCCAGAATCCACTTTTTCCACTTTAAAGAAAAAGTAATGAAAGCAGCCAGAAGCAACCCAAAATTATCAGATAAATTCAACAGTATAACTCTGTACACTGACCTTTCAGCAGCCACCATTCGCATCAGAATTCCTCACCCTGACAAAAGCATTACGTAACCACGGCATACCCTACCAATGGGGCAGACCCACCAAACTGCTCATCCCAAGACAACACAAGAAATACACAGTCTTCTCTCTGGACAAAAGCTTGAAGCTCCTCAAAGACTGGAAAATCCTACCGCCTGATTCGGAAGAAAAAGAAAGAAATCAACCCTCCAAGATTCCCATGGAGTGGTCCTAAATTAGGACCTTAATCAACTCCTACACTTTAACCCTACCAACAAGAGGGTGTCTGTCGTATCTCCATAGACCAATATGTTTGAAGCACTATCTCTACTCAGTTTATCCCTTCTTTGGGATCTTTACCCCCACACCCGGACAACACGTTGTTGCGCATGTTGGCTGGATTTTTTCTCCAGCAATTTTTTATATCTCTATACACAGCTTTGGAATGTTACAGTGTTCGTCAGACATGCAGAAAGAGACCCTACCCTAAACGACAACAACAATCTACTTAAAAAACAAACCGTATTAGTATTTCTTCCATCTCATCAAATATCTGCTGCACAGAAAACCAGCAACACCGACAGCGGAATCTCAACTACTCACCATGGCTTTTAAAATTCAGTCATACAATGTACGAGGACTCAATAGCCCTTTCAAAAAGACTGCATTAAACAAAGAACTGAGATCCACACAATGTGACATCCTGTTTATTCAAGAGACTCATTTTGCGAAGAAGAAAACCCCACAACTATATTTGAAAGACTTCACCATAGTCTCCATGGCCTGTTCCGAAAAAAAGAAAGCAGGTGTCCTCATCGCCTTCAGGACAAAGATGAACTTCCAAATTCTTTCACAGGAAGAAGACTGTAATGGCAGATACATCTTCTTGACATGTAAGATAAATGAAGTATTATATACTCTGATTAACTTGTATGTTCCAAATGTCAGACAAATTGCCTTTCTAAACAAAATGATGAAAAAATTAACCTTGGTCAAAAAAACAATTTTAGGCGGAGATTTAAACGTAATAGGAGATCCAACCTTGGACTCCTCAACAAAATCCCAAAGAAAATTGTGCAATCTAAACAATTTCCTCCAGACTCACAATTTGTTTGACATTTGGAGAACTCACCATACAAATGAAAAGGATTACTCGTACTATTCTGTCATACATCACACCTACACCAGAATAGACTACTTCCTCACAGACCAATGGACACTACCCCACATCACCTCCTCCGAAATAGGCACTATATCGTGGTCAGACCACGCACCCATAACAATCACCATTTCCCCATCTGACAAACTGAGACCCCCAATGACCTGGAGGATGAACACTTACATTCTAAACCTCCCTGAAACAGAAACGAAAATTAGAACAGCCCAAGATCAGTACTTTGCTTTAAATGATACACCCTCCACAGACCGCTTTGTTTTATGGAATGCCCACAAAGCAGTTATGAGAGGCATTTTCATACAACTAAGCTCACAAGAAAAGAAAAAAAGAGACAGACAATTTAAAACCGTTACTCAACAAATTAGTGACTTGGACAATGACAATAAGAAAAACCCCACCCCGCAAAAAGAAAAGGAGCTCCTAAAATTAAGAATTTCCCTGAGAGACCTCCTATTATATCAACATGAAAAATACATAAAAACTATCAAATCGCAGCACTACTCCCTGAACAATAAAGCGGGAGCATTCTTGGCAAAACGCTTTAAGGGCAAGCGTAAAACACACAACATACCATACATGACCCAGGCAAAAACCGGACTTAAGGTCTCAACTCCCAAAGATATAGCGGACACCTTCAGAGCATATTACTCCGAACTATATGACCTGAAGTCCGACCCACACACTCTCCAACCCACAACAGAACACATACAAAAATTCCTCTCCCAACTATCCCTTCCCAAGCTATCTGAGGAACAGAAAATACTACTCTCACAACGATTTACAGATACAGAAGTAACCAAAATCATTAAAAACCTCCCAAAAGCCAAGGCCCCAGGAATAGATGGCTTTCCCAACGAATATTACCAAAAATTCTCGAACACACTAACACCCCACCTAACCAACATATTCAACTTAGCAATGACGAGCGGTAAGTTCCCTAGAGAAATGCTGCAAGCTATGATCACAACAATACCCAAACCAGGAAAGGACACATCACTCCCCGGCAACTATAGACCAATATGCCTACTAAACTCAGATTTGAAAATATACGCCAAAGCATTAGCCCAGAGAATACTTGACATACTTCCCTCCCTCATCCACCCAGACCAAGTGGGATTTATCAAAGGACGTCAAGCACCAGACGCAACAAGAAGAATTCTGAACATAATCACACATGTCGAGATTCAAAAAACCCCTACACTAATGATAGCGTTAGACGCAGAAAAAGCCTTCGACCGTGTGCACTGGGGGTTCCTCAGAGAAGTCCTGGGGAAGTTTGGGTTCTCAGGCCCAATTCTTCAGGCAATCCTAGCGCTATACACCGAACCCTCGGCAAAAGTCTTCACAGCAGGTACCCTATCTGAAGAATTCAAAATAACTAATGGCACATGACAGGGTTGCCCCCTGTCCCCGCTGATCTTCGCTCTAGTGATGGAGCCCCTAGCGCACACGGTCCGATCGTCAGAAGCTATCAAAGGCATACAAATTGGTCAAACCTGCAATAAAATAGGACTTTTTGCAGACGACGTGATTATAATAGCACCCAACCCCCTTCGCTCACTACAAGCTCTACAACTAACCCTCCAAGAAATTTCCGAACTCTCATACTATAAACTTAACGAGAACAAAACACAAATCCTAGGAATAAATATCTCACCCAACCTCAAACAGAAAATCCTCTCCGGATACCCTTACACATGGGCCGATTCACACATTCAATATTTAGGTATCCATATCCCCAACTCATCAAGTAAAATCTACAACTCTAATTTCCGACCATTCCTGGATAAACTACCTAACGAATTATCTAACCTCTCCAAACTGGAACTATCAACCTCAGGCAAAATCCAACTATTTAAAATGATAACACTCCCAAAATTATTATACCTCTTCCGCACAATCCCAATCCCTTTACCAATCAATTTCTTTAAAAAAGCACGCTCCTTAATACTAAAGTACATCTGGAGGAACAAAAAACCCCGTTGTGCAACAACTATCCTCACAAAACATAGAACATCAGGGGGCTTCTCTCTACCAGACGTACACCACTACTACTTAGCCTCCATACTGGACCAAACTAAAGCCTGGTGGAACCCACCCGAGGATAAAATTTGGTCCAAAATGGAAACACACCTCACCCAACCCCAAAACCTCAGACTCCAAATTCTCAACACACTGCTCCAAAAACACCCTCCTACCTCTCCTTATCCGACAATCCAAGCCACCCTCCTAGCTTTAGCGGATATATGCACTAAAAAACCAACCACCTCAATCATGAGAACCATATCACTCCCCCTAGACCTCTTGAAACTACATATCCCGAATCTACAACTCTCAACCTGGACAAACCGCGGAATCACCACCATACATCAAATCTACAAAGAAGGAAAATTCATCCCATTTCCCCAACTTCAATCCCAATTTAATCTCCCTAACACGGAATTCTTCCGATACTTACAAATCACACAAACAATAAGAAAAGAAAACATCCCTACCTCAGTCCAAATAAATGATGACCTTCACCAATTTTTCCTACCAACTAGCAAACACAAGGGCATTTCCTACTTCTATAACATACTTAACAACTCCTGTACTTTCAATAAAACGACCTCGATGACCAAGTGGGAAAAAGACCTTTCATTTCCAATACCAGACGCCTACTGGCAAAAAGCCCTCTCAATAACACATAAAACAACTCTATGCGGAGACCACTGGGAACTATATCTAAAAGTAATTCACAGGTGGTACTACACCCCCTACATACTTTCCAAAATCTCCACAGGTAACACTGACAAATGCTGGAGGAACTGTGTCACCATTGGTTCATTAGTACACGTTCTTTGGTATTGCAAATCCCTTAAATCATACTGGAACCAGGTTTTCAAACTGATTTCTGACATCAATTCCTCACAGATAACACCTTCACCCGAACAAGCTCTGCACATACTTTCCGATAAGATAAATACCAACACCAGACCAATAACCATCCACATCTTCCTTTCAGCAAAAATAATTATCATGAGGAAATGGGGCACACACGACACACCAAGTATCTCGGAACTAGTCACAGAAATTAATAGATGCTGCTCTCTAGAATACACCTTCGCGATTAAAAACGACACAATCACCAAATTCAATTACATCTGGATCCCGTGGCAAACACACCCATTATACACTAAAGTTTGAAACAATGTAAGGGAAAAATAAGAGTCTAACACACCTACCATCAAGCAAACTACCTTTCAAAACTCGAATTACCCCTCGACCACGGAGTACCACAAGATTATGTAGCCCGTACCCCTCCACGTCCACAGTTTGTTCCCAATCGGGGTGGCGTGGGGGAGAATACGGACACGGTTTCTTAAACATATGTTACACCCAGATAGTGATACTCCCCACAATCAACCAATACCCAACAACCCTCATCTACCAAAACACCCAAACGCTGCACCGATTCTGTAACCCCTTTAGAATACTATACGGTCAAATGTACTACTATGTAAAGAAACCTTATGTTTTATACATCATGCAATGTCTGATTTGAACACTGTCTGTAAAAAGCAACAATTTAAAATACTATGTCCTTTTTCCTTCTGTAACACTTGCTTTAAAAATAATAAAGATATTGAAATATAAAAGCCTTTACAGGTTACCACTTTAGATTTTCAGAGTAGGTGTAGTGCTAGGATTACTGCCCATGATCTGACGTTTGGGGTGATACTTCACATGTGTGGGACAATTGCTGTTTCCATGCATGGGGGACTGATGTATGGCGGGGGGGCACTAATTTAACTTATTTTTTTATTTTTACACTATTGCTTTAATTTATTTTTTACGATCACTTTTATTGCTGTCACAAGTAATGTAAACATCTTTGTGATAGCAATAGGCATGTGGCACGTACTCTTTATGGAGGGATCTGGGGTCAATAAGACCCAAAATCCCTTCTCTGCACATTCAACCTACCATAGCTGAGACCCGATCAAAGCTTTGTTTGGGTGTCAGACTATTCGACTGACGCAGAATGAAGATCCAAACAGTCTATTGCTTAAGGATAATAGAAAAGGGACATGACCCCCCTCCAAGCTATTCAGAATGCTTGTTCATTTGTGTATGTGTGTATTCTTCGTGGGTCTGTCCACAGAGAACCAGCCTCATCTTGTGCCTTCGATGGCTGCAAAAAGACAAATTAAACATACTGAATATTTATGTGCATAATATGTGAAATATTTAAATGCAACTTTATGATTTGTTTCAAAAATTGTATTATATTTTACTTACATAAATAAACTATTTAGAAAGAGACTATATTATTCCTTTCAACCTGTAAAAATGATTTTTTTTTTTAGACTATATGCTTGCACTAAACACCACACAGATGACTTCAAACATATCAGAGGTTGTATGGTTAATGACTTCCACTGGGATTTATAAATAAGTTGCCTGAGGAGTGGCTAGGGTGTGTAATTCATCTGTGCTAAAGTTGACCAAGAACATGTTGTGTTCAGCATTCTGGACTATTAGTATGCCTTTGGAGTTTGGCACAATTGAATTGCTGTTTTCTAAAATATCTGCGTTATTTGTTCTGTTTTCTATCAATGCAGAAGTACAGCATGTTTCAATATGTTACATTACTATATACCTAAACATTTCAAACCCATTTTTAAGAAAACTGCTTTGCTTTTCTTGAACAAATATCAGCAACAAGGTGAAAGTAGAAACACCATCTTTATTGAAAACAATGAGTAGAATATTCTGTAGCACAACACACAACAATAGAAAAAGAGTGCACTGAAACAAAAAGGAAGTGTATGGGAGCCAAAGGAAGTCAATAAAAAACAGTTTATTGATGATAAAACACCAGGAACAAAAGCAGGACTAAAGCAATGTGCATGGTAAATGAGGTCATCCTGGTAAAAAGATTCTCATTCATAATGGTGTGGTTAAAAGAAAGGTTAAAACAGCTCACATGAGCTCACTCAGACATTCCTGCTGAGGTGGATGGATGGGATTTTGCCCCTACTACTGCAGCCAGTGATTGATGTTTGGAGAAGCCCTGGGTAAGAGTGAGGCTGCCGCAGTGTGCACTTCTGCGGCCGGAACTCAAACTCTGTGGGTGGTAAGCCCATTCCAGGGGCCGTCCACCACTCTACTTCGGGAATCTAGGGTGGAGATCACATGACCGAGAACATCACATGGGAAGAAGGCCAATCAGGAGGGAGGGTGGACCAGCATTGGGAGAGCGGGCCCTGGAGGGAGAGATCTTGTGATAAACAAAGCTGGAGTCTGGACACAGCAGGACTACATGTTTCGGGATTTCCCTTCGTCAGATCATGTGACCAGGCTCCAGCAACACTAGCAAGTTTTAAAGGAGTGTCTCCAGGAGGAGGGGCAAAATGCCCAGAGACATAGAACACCACTAAAGCACTAAAACCGGTATGTCCTCAGCACTGCAATTAGATTACATGTACTGATAGCAAACATTATATAAGGACATAAGATAAATGTATATATACATATGTCAGTGTACCTATTGGACTTATTTACACTGTACTCAAACAACATAAAACACGATAATCACACAGAAATAAACAGAAATTGGGACAGCCAGACTAAGGGCACTGGAAGGGGTGAAACAGACAAAAACGCAATTGTCAATAAGAGTGTGGGAATCAAGTACCTCATTTAACCCTTAAGGTGAAAGAGACTGTAACTTATATATCCATATCGTTTTTCTTTTACACAATAGAGTGAACCTTTCATTATGCGTTAATGAACCTTGCGCTTTATGTTCAATCGCCAGTACTGTAAGCACTTTGAAGTCTTTGTTGTGATAACGGGCAAAATGACTGTACACTGTGCTTAACTAAACCTTTGGTGATCGCTCTCTGGTGATCGCCTACTCTGGCACGCAAAGCCCATATAGTTCTACCCACGTAGAGCATTCAGCAAGGGCAGGTTAGAACATACACCAAATATTGAGTAGCACAAGTAATAAATTGTCGGATCTGGTATATGGTACCCGACTTGTCAACAATTTGGGAATGGCCACGGGGGATGGACTGACAGGTTAAGCAGTCCATCTTCCTGCATTGAAAAATTCCCACACGGTTGTCAAAACAGCCCCTAATATCGGTGGGTCAGGCAATCTGAGATTCAGAACTACTGGGGGCTATCATGTTCTTCAAGGTCCAAGCTCTTTTGAAAACCACCTGTGGTGTATCCCTAAGAGAGGGTCCCAGGAGGGGGACAGACTGGAGGATGTGCCAATGTTTATTGATAATCTTGGTTATGGATCTATAATTAAAATTAAAACCTGTAATGAATCTAGGAGTGTAAAGGGGAGAGGTGGGTTTGGACTTGGGAACAGGACAAGGTGGCATCCTTGAGAAGCTTAGGGAGATACCCTTTCTCCAGGAATTTGTTTGTCAAGGTTTGGAAATGAAGAGAGAGATCCTGAGGTCTTGAATAATTTCTCTTCAATCTAAGGTATTGTCCCTTGGGATATTATTCTTCCAGGCTGGGTGGTGACAACTTTCAAAGTGTAGATACGAGTACCAGGAACTGGTTTGACATGTTTGGTAGTATGAATAACCTCGTCTTTGTGGAACAATTCAAGACCCAAAAACACTATGCGCTCAGGATCAAATACGTAGGTGAAACTGAGGCCTAGGTCATTGGAGTTGCAGTTGTCCACAAAGGCCAAGAAAAGGTCCTTGTCCCCATCCTAAATCAACAACACGTCATCATTGAAATGGCCATAGAAGACAATATGTCGTAGAAAGGGTTTGTTGTGCCAGACGGACAACTCCTCCCACAACTCCTCCCACAGACCCATGATAATGTTGGCATAGCAAGAGGCAAAGCTAGCTCCCATGGCAGTGCCCCGGGTCTGTAGGTAGAAAGTGCCTTGGAACACAAAATAGTTGTATTCCAAACAGAACTTGTCTCCATCCACCAAAAATTTGGCTTGCTGCAAGTTGATGTTGGCGTCAGTTCCTAGGTAATGGCTCAAGGCCCTCAGGCCTACATCATGATGGATGGAGGTGTGCAGAGAACAAATTTTGAGAGAGGCCCACAAATAGTGGCTCTCCCAATGGTAGCTCCGCAGGACCTCAATGATGTGGCCTGAGTCCCTGATGTAGGAGGGTAGCCGCTGGATAATGGGCTGAAAGAAACGGTCAATGTATTGTGCCTGCAACAATTGGTCTACCTGGAGGATTGGTGAGGGACTTGTGCAATTTAGGCAGATGGTAAAAATAAGGAGTGCTGCACACTTTCGGAAGAAGGAACAATCGCTCATTCTTGGTGAGGACACCATCACTGTGGGCCTTATCGACTAGATCTCTCAGATCACATTGGAAAACAGGTAGAGGGTCTCTGGGCAGTGTCATGTAGGTGTCGGTGTCACTCAGCAGCCTCCTATATTCTGCAAGGTAGTCCTTACTATCTTGCACTACAATGCTGCCCCCCTTGCCTGCCTGCTTGATGGTTAAAGTTGGGTGGTTAGTTAGAGAACGCAAGGCCTGGTGCTCAGCTTTGGTAAGATTGTATTTTAGATGAGCCATGTTGTCACACATCTCGTGGAGATCTCTGTAGACCACTTGATAAAAAGTGTCAATGTGAGAGCCCTTAGATTGAGAGGGATAGAAGATGGAGATGGGCCAAAGTTGGTATGTACGACAGGGGGGTCAAAGCACTCCTCGATGGGTTGGCTGTCAATGTGATCTTCCTCCCAAAGGGCCCACAAGGTTTGGAGGGTAGTCTCCTCCTCAATAAAATTGGTGGGCTCCACTGGCGGTGGCCTGGTGATTGGGGGGATGTTTTAGAAAATGACGTTAGACTGTTATATTCCTGATTAACCTGTTCAAGTCCTTGAAGAGGCCAAATTTGTTTGCCATCGTGCTGGGGGCAAAACTGAGCCCTCGCGTCAGTAAGGACAGTGTTGCATAGCACGACCCACGCTAACGCATTTCTGTCCAGAAAGAGACATTATTCAAGTCAGTATTACAAACAGGAAAATGCTCACTAGAATAATTCAGTACACATTTTCAATAAAATTTGATCAGTTGGGCATCTTCTATAACAAGATGTATTTTATAAATAGAATAAAGTAAAATAAATGACTTAATTCAATACATGTTTAGAGTTTTGATTCTGTATGTAAAATCAAATTTACTTGAAACAATTCTTGTGTTTACATATTGCAGTTATGGTAGATCTGAATAATTAGAAATAATCTATAAAATACATCGCATTCTAATAGTTTACCAGCATCACCACCACCATTCTACCATTTAGAAAAAAAAAAGAAAAAAAGTCCACCCAAAAGCAGATTTACCTTAGCTAAGTGTGCCATCACATGACTCTATGCTGCATCTCTTTCAGTGGTGAAGTCCAAGCCAACTGTTGACCAATTTATTTCCAACCCTCTTAGTGATATCAACACACCTTTGCTCTTTTCAGGGCCCAAAAAGACCCTGGCACTAAACAGCCAATGGGAAATGTCCAAATTACCTAGGGAGAGGTTCGGGGATCCAAAGAAAGACCCTGCCTCTACAGTGAAGATAGAATACGTTTTTCTTCTTTTTAGCACAGCAATTTGTTGAAAGGTGGGACAGCAGGCTTGAGTTTAGCTTTTATGTATTTGCCTTAGTTCAAAGATTATTCAAATTTGTTTAATAAATGCAATTGGATTTCTTTGGGGTAGCTGAAATCTTCTTATAGCATGGAAATACACATTTAAAGCAATGAGTACAAATTACAAATTTAGGTACATAGTTACAAATGTAAAAACATATAGCAGCAACAGAAATGCAGCATAGATTGCATAAACGTTTATACATTAGATTAATGTATTTAACTTGGGATTAGAAAAAATGCTACCAATTTCTTTGGAGATGTTTACTGTCTTTTTCCCACAAGAAGTTTATAGTTTACCTGTTGTACAGCGTAAAATGTTATGCTTGCGTAAGGGTCTCTGAGGGATAATTTATTTAATCAGTATTCAATTTGGCTAAATCAGCTCCTTCAGCTTCTGGATTGGTCTCTTGTAATTTACTCACATACTAATTTATTTTCAGTTAGTCATTATTAACCTGAAATCTACACAGTGCAGGGGAGCAAGATACCAACCTTTCGATAAAGGATTGATGGGAGATGAGTGCTGAGTAGAAAGATAAGAAAAAAACTGTGCCACCAATGTAGTTTGTAAATGTATCAGTATTTTTGGGGATTTTGTAAATGCTAAAACATGTGAGTAATTATGAATAAATTAAGGAAATACACATGTATGAAATTGGTGCAATTGAATTTAGATATTTACAGTGGGTTTTTCTTTTGTTTTGTTCTGTCATTGTGTTTTTTTAATTTACTAAAGAAAAATAGACTTTGTACTTTGCAAGTGCAATTGCACTCTGCAGTTGCACAATAGCCAGCATAAGATCAAGGTTGGATATTAGGCCCCCACCTCACAGTCCTGTGCTTAGGAAAGGAGGGGACAAAATAGTTCTTTGGGGTCAGAGACTTTCTAGTGTACTTGATCCTGGGGTCCATACAGGAAGGGAACCTAGACAAACAGGGGATGTCACCTGATGGCCATCCACAGGACCCCCCTAACAAGAAAAGTAGACCCCATGAGGGGAAAAGAGGATTCCCTGTGTGTAAGTGGCACTCCATATCCTCATGGACTACCCTCTCCATTACTGGCGATGGGACAAGTCCCCCTTCCCTAAGGTCGACTTCCTCTACTACACCACCAGGGAGACAGGTAAGAACTCAGGCCATCCCCTCTCCTCACCACTCTTCTAGTTCTTAAGTCCACTGAAGGGGCTCAAGCCAAGATAAAGATTAAGAAGACCCCGTTTCTGAAGGGATCTGCAAAAAAAAGAGAAGACCTTTCGACCATAAGTATTCATAAACTTTCCTCAAAAGCTCTATCTGAGGTAGAATTTTCTATATTGCTTAAAGTAGAAGTAAACCCTTTGTTTAAAGTTGTACCTAAAAGTGAGCCTAAAATAAGGCTTACCTGAAGGTACAGTGAAGATCTCCTAAACCTGCATGGTTTAGGAGATATTCAAATTGCATGCAGCTGGTGATGTCACTGGCGCATGCACTCTGAAGGGATGGTATACCCACGCCTTCCCTTCAGAGCTCCGTGCCGTGGTCCGTGACTCCCGCACGCATGCATGGGAGTGACGTCATCGTAGTGCAGCCAATCAGACAGCTGAAGGACAGGAACCCAGAAGGAAGACCGGATGAAGACAGAAGCGCCTCGCAGTAGTGACAGTGTGACGCTGGAGGGCTTCGTTCTAAGGTAAGTGTTTCATAATGTGCTAGTATGTGATGCATACTAGCACATTATGCCTTTACCTTACAGGGTTAAAAAATTGGTGCGATTTACTAAGGGCTTCATTTTGCACCTACTAGCCTCCCCAACCCATTCAGCTTTTTCAAAGACCTCAATAAATCCATACATGCTTTGACTTTCAACGGTTTTAAGCTCAAAAAAGCACTAAGTCTGTTAATACCAATACAGGCAGTCCCAGAGTTACATACATCTGACACACATACTACTCATACTTACAAATAGAGGGAGACAACAGAAAGCGAGAGGAAATCTACCCCTGGGAAGGGAATTTCACTCCTGTAAGAGTTATCGTGTGAAAAAGGTGTCACTCAGTGGCTTTATTACCCCTTCTTGTTTCCACTACAACACAAAATGTTCAAATCCAATTTCCAGGGACAGGAAATGAGGTGAAATCTTCGGATAAGGGGCACAGACAGCAAAACAGATGTTCAGGGGTGTTAATCCTTCCCTATGCTATCTCTCCGAAACCTAACACTTAAAAAAAAATTACCTGTTCCAGCTTACATACAAATTCAACTGAAGAACAAACCTGTAACCCGGGGACTGCCTGTAAGGTTCTTCATGAGGAGGTGGCCATTTATGATACAGATACTGACTCCTTGTTTGAGGATCTTGATTTGGATGCTCTGGAAGCCCCAATGGCCCTTTACTTTGATATGGCTAGTAAAGTGGGAGTTTGTTTTTCCAGTTTGCATGATTTTATGAAATCTCATGATAATGAGATAGATCAATACTGCTTTTTGTATCAAGTCAATTTTTAATCTCGATCAGGCCAAGCGGATTGAGGCTTTCTACTAGGTTGTATATAGGAACCTTATGCAACTGTAAAAGTCCAATAAGACCACTATAATCTGTCCTCCCAAGAGTACAAACAAATGGCTACTGCCCACACTTATAACTGGCCTTCACAGCAAGGAGCACATAGAAGGTTGATGCATGTCAAGCAAAACCAAAGAAAATTACCAGCTCAATTTACCAATAAGCTTGCCAAGAACTGAATTATCCTGTCTAACAGTTTGCGTTAAAAACAGGAGTTTAGTTTGCATACATTTGCAAATACATGTGTAAGCTGCAGAGCTACTTCACGGCACCCTAGTACTTCTGTAGTCCTAGCCAATGGCGGCCACCCATTAGGGGCACAGGGGTGCCACCCTCCTAATCCATGCGCCTAGCCCTTAATCTACATGCAGGGCGCCAGATGCATGGATTTCAATGTTTTTTTTTTTTATTGAAGCAGGTGATTAGAGGGGGGAAGCTGCCACCACAGCAGTGACCTGCAAGGAGTAAGTGCATGGCTGAGCGAGCGAGCTGGCGACTGGGGGGTTGTGGGAATGTCGAGCAATGAGGTAAGGGTTAGTGCGGCAGGGTGGCGGGTTGGAGTGACAGGGGTATATGTCTGTGGTCAGGTCTGTCTGCCCCTCCATTAACCGATGAAGCACCAGCTGCCACTGGTCCTAGCTCTCAAAAAATGTTGAGAGCCTCCACAATGAAAGAACATGTTTTTATTTGCTTTCTGTGCTAGTTGGATGTTGTTGCCATTGCTCCTGCTCCTGATCTTGATTTTGCTCTAACTTTGCATCCTGCACCCTGTGTGATGCCCCGTACACACGGGACGACGATCGTACGTACGATCGTCCCAAATCGTATGTTGCATAATGTAAATAGCATACTGACGTACACCCGACGGTCGTACATACAACTTGCGGCCGGGTGAACGTGATGACGCGAACGAGCGTATAAAGAGGAAGTACTGGTATCGTAGGGTCACCCTTTGGGCTCCTTCATCTAATTTCGTGTTGGTTGAAGTGGACTTGGCGCATGCGTGTTTAGCACAATACAACTTGTTGTACCCAACTGCTCTACACACGATACAACGGTCGTATGCGAGCTTGTTGGTACGACCAAGTTTTGTAGTCTGCTCATACAACTCCCATGTACGACCGTCGTATGTTCGACTGTTGAAAGTGCGCACACAAACGATCGATTTTGCATACAACGGTCGTGAGTATGACGTGTTGAATGCGATCGTCGTCCCGTGTGTACGAGGCTTTAGTGTTTCCCAGCATTTTGCTCATTACCATGATAATTACCCAAGAGATCTCAGATTCTTGGCCATTGATTTGGCTCCTTGTTCCCTTCCAGATGGAGAAAGGTTGAGAGGTCATATTCCAGAGAAGCCTTCTACATTTTTAAGCTGAACACCCTTGCTCCAGGAGGGTCCTAATGAGGAACTTTCCTTTTTTATATGATTTATTTTCTGTTATTGACAGTATGATTATCATGCAGATTATTATTTTTATTGTAGGCATTTACCTGTTTAGTCTCGATCCCCACATGCATTTAGTCTTTAATGAGTAGTCTTCCTTTATTAAAAACATATAGATATATTTATATTTTTATGAGTCCCCTTCCCCCCTGTTTTTTTACAGTGAGACTGGTTTGGCTTTAAGGGTGTGGACGCACACTTATATGCATGTACGTCGGTTTCATCTTATTAGAGTGCATGTGATGTATACATTGATGCGCCCTTGGTTGACCATTCCAGGCAGATATTATACACCTGCTGTATATGTATGTGGGGCATTGGTTATAAAATTATTTTATATTTGAAATGTAGTGGTATGAATGTGCATTTACATGCACACGATTGTTTCCCAGTACTTATCTAATTGTTATTTTGTTATTTTTTTGTCGTCAAGGTTGACCTTATGTAAAAAAATATATATATATACACAGATTTTATTACAATTATGCAGTTCAATTTTCACGGTTCTTAATTAACCTGAATTATTCATTAATTAATTTATTTATTGCTTTATATACATTTTACTGTTTATCAGTTATCATGTTTTCTCAGCGGGCCTTCTGACTGGTGGTGTTTTTTAGAATGTTTATTTGACCTTATTTTGATCGTACTTTTCCTTTTCCAGTATGATGCACTGATTGTTTTGATAGCTGTGTGATTGGCTGCTCCTTTAAATTCTCTAGTATTCTTAGTTTATTAGTTATATATATTTCCATAGGTGGCCCTGTAGGTATGCAACTAAAGAAGAGGTAGTCACCTTGAAATGCATACTGCACATGCTCTAAGGCAGTGGTTCTCAACTCCAGTCCTCTGGACCCCCCAACAGGCCAGGTTTGCAGGATAACTGAAATACATCACAGGTGATATTTGCTGCTCAGTGATTGCAGTATTCTAATCTGCAGGTAATACTTAAAATCTGGCCTGTTGGTGGGTCCCGAGGACCGGAGTTGAGAACCACTGCTCTAAGGAGTAATAGCCTGTCGGCCAGAGGCGTAACAAGAACCTTCAGGGCCCCGGTGCAAGAAACCTTGGAGGGCCCCCCTGACCCCCTTCTTCATTTGGTCCCATGGCCTCCCCACTGATTCCGAGGCCCTTTCGGGTATCTACGTCTTACGGTCCCGGGCCAGTGTTCACACTGGAAAACGTTGGGACCATCAAGACGGTAACGTAACCGGGAATATACCTTAAAGGACCACACGATCACCGTACAGACAACACAAGACAGTGGCACCCCACCCGGGTTCTACCATCCTTCCCCTGGGTGACGTCTTGTGCACTTTCCCAAGGTGTTGTCATCATTTCCCGGAGCCTTAGTCACCCCTCCGGTACCCTGGTTTACTTCTTCCCCCAGTCCCCCCGGGAGGTTCCAAAGAACGTGGCCCCGGGACTTCCAAGAACAATGCGGAGACCGGCTGTCCGATAATGAGGAATCTCGTCACCAAGAGTTGAG
>BLSH010050597.1:380567-395115 GCA_018402905.1 Glandirana rugosa
ATGGACCCGGTGGTCGAAGGTCGGAACCGAGAGCTGGGGGAGACAGGTAGGTAAGAGAAGGGAGGGAAACAGGGACAGTTCATTGATCAAAGTGTAAATGCAGAGCTCACTCAATCGAGAGCCAAGGCTGGAAGCTGGTGGCCCAGGTATCGTTCATGGCTTCATGCGGCTTGGAATGTGCGGCTGCTCTTCTTCATATGTCCCGCGCACATCCCCCCTCTCTCCTGCATAGCTGTACGCCGGGATAGGAGAGTGGGCGGGCCAGGCAGATACAGGGGGACAGGGACAGGAGGAGGAGCAGCTGTGCGCATCACTCCTCTCCCGTCCGTTGCTGTGGGGGGGGGGGGTGAACTCGCTGGGCTGTGTGTGTGAGACGAGTGTCAGAGACACTCCGCTCAGCTGCAGCCACCGGCCCCTAAATGTACAGACTGATCCTCCTGTCCTATGGACGGGAGTGATCGGTCTGTTTTCTCCAACTGTAGCTGGCAACACTGCTTGGGCCCCCCCACTCCAGGGCCCAGTCGCAAGTGCGACCTCAGCGACCCCTGTAGGTCCGCCCCTGCTGTCGGCATAGGCTTCCGAGATTCTGCTTTCTTTGTTTACACTCATGCCTCTGGCAAGGGCTTGTGGACGATTTACAATCACATGATTTCCATATTGGCAGCTCCAATCTGTGTCATGTCACACACCTTGTGAGTGGGATTTTGTGTTTTCAATAATAATTCTATATTGAGTTTCAAAAGAAGAAAGAATGTACAATTGACTGATAAGTTGTAAAAAAGGATATCAAGTCTGATGGCAAGTGTACAAAGGCAGTAAATCATCTCCAAGCATGCATACATTTTCCAAAAACCCAGAACATATCAAAAGCCATTGTTTAAGCATTGTCAGTCTATACATATTCCAAACTAAACCAGACACAAGAAAACTACTTCTCCTCACTGTTCTAGAGAGTATAGTATACACTCATGTCAAGGTACAGGATACATTATATTTGGGGTAAGTTCTGAAGTATACTAAACATCAATCAGGATTCACATTTTATCCTAAACTGCTCACTTCTACCTTTAGAGATTGCAAAAAAATATTCATAGGAGCACTGCAGATGCACTCTGTCTATAACCCATATGGTAGGCATGAGATCCTTTTTCCACTTATTTAAAGTAGGGCAGCTATTAAAATATGCATAACTGTCATGCGGAATTGGGGTTTAGTGTTTTAATAAAGTGTTTTAACTAATGATACAACATTGTGCTGGCCCTATCTTTGTTGTTTTTATACAGATGGAGTTCCCCTTCCGCAGCACATAGCAGCATACTCGGCATCTTACACACTAGAAGTTTTTTTTAGTTCAAACCAGCGGGCTAAGTGATGTTGGCTCGGTGATCTTCCCCACTGTGCTATTGTATTCTGACACTGCCCTGCAAACCCCCCCCCCCCCCAAACACACAGCGATGGCCAGATGCTGGTTGGATGCTGGTTTTCCAACATGTCTGTTTGAAAGAAGCCAGTCATGAGACCAACTTCTGTAGAAGGCAGCTGTACACACAGGCCGAAAGTCGTCTGGTTCCTGCCAAACTGACCAATTGTGTCCAATTTTTGGGGCCCGTGTGTACTAGGCTTAAAGGCCCGTACACATGGTACAATTATCGGCCAACGACGGTCGTATGACAGCCTATTGTCCGATAATCCGACCGTTAGTACGCACGATTCGACAGCCAATTTCCAATTATGGTCCAACAGAAGTTGTATGTGAAGAGTAGAAAACTTTTGTCTGCCAACAAGGCGTTGGCCAACTTTTGGCTTGTGTGCACAGAAGTTGGCCAAACAAAAGTTGGAAGTGCAAACACGCATGCTCGGAATCCAGGAAGTGTTCGGTCATGTAAACCTGCGTCTGTAATTCACAATTCACATTCACCTGAACTTCCTCTTTGTACGCTCATAACACGCCACTAATTTCGGCTTTGTCGGACGATTACTTGACTACCATCAGTACGCTAAACAAAGCCACGGACAGCCAATTTGGACAAAAGTTGGATGTGCGGTCGTACGATAATCGGTGCGTGTGTACGAGGCTTTAGTGTTAGTCTTTATCTATATATGTCTAGTCTTGGGCTACTACGTGTATTGATTCCTATGATTATTACATTTTTGATTTATGTTGTATCCTTGTTTAAGAATTTTATATATATTTGTTACCCAATTTTCTTCTTTTCATATGTAACAGTGCCTTACTTAAGGTTGATTCAGACTGAGTTTGAGAGCTGTTCTCTGTGCACTTTCTGGTGCTCTGGTTTTGGGTTTTGCTAAAAAGCTTAGTAGATGAGGTGAGGCTTCACTTTGCAAAAGAATACCCAATCACATGCAAGAAAAAAAAAAAAAAAAAACAACAACATTTTAGCATGCACATAATAGGCTGATGGAAGTCATCAGAGCTTCCTTTCATTTACTAAGCACTTGCAAAGGGCATAGTTTTTTGCCCTTAGTAAATCAACCCCATTGTGTAGATTCCTGGGAATAGACATACCATAGTAGCCACCTTGGCGTTATTCTTGAGTGGCTGTGGGTTCATTGTCATTACTCAAAAGCGGTAACCCCGAGCCAATTCTGCCTGCCATTCTTTCTGCCTGGAAACTTGAGAATCCAAAAATCATCCCTTTAAGTCAAAAGCGTTTTTTGACCAGCTAGAAAACAGCGATAGCAAATAAGAATCATTTGCAGAATTGAGTGATACTGATTCTTGGGGAAATTCGTCATCAGACACTGAAAGTGATGACAGCGACAATTCTGCAACTGAGCAAATTTCAGTGTTTTGATTTGATTACATTATTGAATACATTTTATTATTATTATTATTATATTCATATTTTTGGTAATTATTTATAGTTATTTATTACATTATAATTCATGATTTCGTTGTTTCAAACTTTATCATACTCGGGATGTCTACTAGACTCTTGTTTGGACAGATTTAAGTGAGTTATTCCTAAGACTTACAGGCCTACAATATAAAACGCCAAATTTCTATGCAAAAAAAATGTACCGTTTTGAGACGCAAAAATCTGACATAATCATACCGCCAGGGAGGTTAAATAAGATTTTTGGGGACCTTCTGTTGCATAGACCTGCCAACTCTACTAAACCATCTTATACGCTTAACCCTTGTAAGTTAGCTTATCATCTCTCCCAAGCTTTAGCTTAAACATAGGGTGATCCATCCTTAAAAACATTTATCACCCGAGAAATATATAGCACTTTGGCAGCACTTTAGATTTTCTGCAATCTAGCTCTGGGTCTCCTCTCTGGACCATGGCCATTGGAACGTATAAGTTTACTCAACCAGACAGCCCTCTTGATTAACACCTGATTCAAATTGCAAGATAAAGTTATCGCCACACCTAAGCTGGGCCCCCATGCCTCCAGTGTCTATCTATTGTGATGACCATGTTCCAGTAAACTGTGACCCCTGTGCACATCAATGACCCTTTCACTCCAATGATTCCTGCACTGCACTCCAGTGACGGGGGAAGAGATGAACATATCTGGGTTCAGTTCACAGGAGGGTTGGCAAACAGCTCACAATTTCAAATGTTAATTTGAACACAATTGAAGTTAATTGGAACCAAATCCCTTGCCTATTAGCCATTTTAAGGCTAATTAGCAAGGGATTGTCAGACAAATAGTATGAGGGATGGGTACTGCCTGGGATGTGAGGAGGGGACACATACCAGTTAAATTAAAAAAAAAAAACCTGCAGAGAGCAGCACTTTTAATATGGCTTAAAGTGAAACATTAAATTCTCACAGTTCCTGGGGGATATCATAAGCCTACCCGTGAAATTGCCCATATATATGATGTATACAATGCAGTTTAATAAAATTTGCATTCATAAATGGGTTCCCATGCTTTTTTGTTTTTTTTTTTTTTACAAAAAAAAACAGCACCAGTAAAGTTTTTATTCCTTCTAAAAATTCACTTTTGCTGCAGTACATGCTATAGCAAAATTAACAAAAATGTAAAGGGGATTCCATACAAAAGACAACAAAAAAAAATACATTGGTCCCTTTGAAAATCCATAGTAGACCCTGTTGGTCCAGCATGGATTTTAAAGGGGTGACCCATTCAAAAAAAACATTTTGGGGTTCCCCCAGAATCTATATCTAGACCCTTATCTATGCGTGCAGCCTGACTGGACAGAAAATGCAGGAGGCAGCAAGCATGTGCTCCCCCTTGAATCATACCATGCTACATGTCCTCATCTTGCTCCATGTTGATAAGAACATCCCTGGCCCAGTGGATTTTGGGGTCAGAGAGGGCTTAGCAGAATCTGGAAGCCCCCTTTAAAATAAGGAGGCCCACATATATCTAGTATATAATATCCCTACTCATTTACACCACACATTTGAAAAAGTCCTCTATTAGATTGTTATGGAGGACAAGGGACGTGCGCGCGCCTCCGCCGCCTGTGAGTGCGCGCCAGGAGCGCGCACATGGCCAGGACGTCCATGGACGTCCACCCGGCATTTCAGATCCGCGCTGGAGCCGTACTTTGGCTATAGCGCGGATCTGGATGGGTTAAAAACCTGGCTTTCACTCAAAACCCGTCAGGGTGAAACAGGCGTAGCATTTGATGGCATCGATGAAACTGGTCAGGCTGATTCTGACTAGGGATGGGCGAATGGTTCGGTCCGAGCATAAGTTCAGGTTGAACTTCCATTGTTCGCCCGATCCCCAAATTTAGAACCTTTGCATCCACCCAACCGTGGGTATGGTTGCCTGTTGACCAAACATCCAGTAGTGTCCCGTCCTCACTGTGTTGCAGGGATGAAATAATCCAACTGTAAGCCACCTGCAGCTATGTGCAGGGGAAGAGGGAGATGACAGAAGCTGGGACCCAGATGGCAGTTATGGAGGATCAGCTAAGGCGCTTGAACCGATGAGGAATGCAGCCACACGGAGAGATCCCTTGTCCGTCGGTGGAAAGGGAGGGGAGAAGAGCTCACCCCCACACGGGGATCCCACCAGCCGTGAGACAAGTGTGCTTGTGGGCAATTAGAGCAGCGGGACTCTCTGGCAGACGTGGAGCAGCTGATGGCACAGACAGGATCCTCAGCTGTAGCTTGGTCCATTGGACGGCAGCCTCGATAGCAGACGAGAGGAGCCAGGTGGAAGGTAGGCTGTGACCGGCTCTCGAGCGTGACATCACCAGCTCTATGAGCCCAGTCCCGAAGCGAGGCTAGGAACTCCAAGGAGATGGAAAGCAATAGCGGGAGGGTGAGAGCAATGCTGTTGTCATGACAATGTATTTCGGAGCATGGCCCTTTCTCAGGTCATGTCATGGACTGTTGGGATCCCCGTGTGGGGGTGAGCTCTTCTCCCCTCCCTCACCACCGACGGACTAGGGATCTCTCTGTGTGGCTGCATTCCTCATCGGATCAAACTGCCACCTGGGTCCCGGCTACTGTCAACTCCCTCCCTCTTCCCCCGCACATAGCTGTGGGTGGATTACAGTTGGATTATTTCATCCCTGCAGCACAGTGATGATGAGACACTACTGGATGTTTGGTCAACAGGCAACCATACCCACGTTTGGGTGGATGCAAGGGTTGGTGATATGAGGAACACACTACACGTTCCATATTGTATGGTTTTTTATTTTTTAACAATTTCAAAAAACTTTGTAGCATTTTTTTTGTGGACTCAACCAGAGCCTTATTATTGTTCACCAGAGGGTACACCCCCTCCTTCCAATTAGAGTCGACACTAGTGCTGGTACTTGTGGTAATTTCCAGACATAGTCACACATTTGTGCCTCATTCACATGGGAGCTGAGGCCTATATACCATGAACAACCTTGTTTCTTATGCTTCCATAGCTGTCAGGTGCTGCATGTACTCAGACCATTCATATTTATTAGTAAGTGGCAGCTACATAGATGCAGCCATGCTCGCCCTAATGTGACAGGCGTTTGGGTGCAGGTGAGCAGCCCCGAATGCAGACAGTGTCCTAGTGTGACCAAGGCCTTAAACTGAAAATACCCCAAAAAAACATTTACACAGAAAAATATTCATCTGAAGAACGTGAACCTCATTGTAAACAAGTACAGAATTTTCAAAGGGCAAACATACAGCACACAAAAAAACAGGGTTTATAGATGACCATTGCAGAAAGCACTATATATAAACAATGTAGAAAGATGCCCAAATCAACAGAGTGCCCAAATTACAGAAAAGCATGCAATGCCCCTTTTCAAGTACTTTTTTTTATATATGTAGTAATAAATATATGAGTATATACATACGGTATGTAACACACACAATGTGCACAAACAGTTAAGATACACACGTGTACATAAACATATTCACAGTAAACACAAAGTGAACCCCACAAAATATTTTCATCAGGAATCAATTTAGCTTTATTCTATACTAATAAACACTAAATATTTTTAATGTGTTGCCTATCTTTCCCTATCTTTGCATATCTTATTTCCTGGGTCTTCTCATGTCAGCCTACTATGGGTCAGCTCCGCCCCCTCTGACCCCTTCAGGACAACCTCTTTCCAAGCCTATAAGAGGTGGCTGTCTGCCCCTATACCGTGTTCTTTTTTTGTCCTCGTTCCGGGTGCCTCTTTAAAAAAAAAAAAAAAAAGATATATACAGAGAAGAAGCACGGTAGGAGACTTACTGCAGAACCTTGTAACGTCCATGCGGTCCTGCTCAGGTTCATGCCTCTCCTGAGTCAGAGGAACCCCTGTCTGAGCTGTAAATATCCCTTTGTGGCGGTATCCGTGGTGCTGGGTCTCAGTATAAATGACTGCCTGTGTGCACCGGCCTCTAGACGGCAGTTAAACACTGCTGGTATGGGCTGTGTGGCAGATTGTGTAAAACGGCAGGTAGGCTGAGGCATGTAGTACCACAGGGACTCTCCGGAGGTTTCTGAGAGCGGCCACTTCCAGGTATGGCATCACGTGGCATCAGGGGCGTAGCTTCGAGCGTCCTCGGGAGGGTTGCCTAGCAACCGCACAGATGTTGCCTCTCCTATTGGGCGGTCCTCCTTTCATAAGAACGCCCTCTCCCATGCTCTGGTCCCTGCCTCCCTTTTGTTTTAGCAGCACCTGCCACTCCAGCTTGTCTCAAAGCATTGTCCAAAACCAAACAATACACCGCTCAGGCTAGAGAAGGTAAACCTGTTGTGAACCCAGGGTGCTTGCAATGGCTCGTCACCGTGAATCATGCATAGATTTGAACAGGTAAGTATCACTCCACAGGAGAATTCTTCAGCTTGCAATTTATTGAAACTAAGGCATGTTCAGGTACAGGTAAGTACAGGCACCTGCCTGTACTTACCTGTACCTTTACATGCCTTTGTTTCAATAAATTGTAAGCTGAAGAATTCCCCTGTGGAGTGCTGCTTATCTGTTCAAATCTATGTCTCAAAACATTACCTTTGTGGGAAGTGATGTGGGATCTCAGAGTGGCTGCTGCCTTGAGTTGCTGGATAGGGCTCTGACTGTCTATTTGTTTTCAGGTATCCTTTGGTCCTCCTGCCTGCCTCTATAGCACTCAAGATATATATATATTGATTTTTAAAAGAGTGCATCCTTCTTCTCTACACAGAGAAAAGA
Source organism: Glandirana rugosa (assembly GCA_018402905.1). Classification (NCBI taxonomy): domain Eukaryota; kingdom Metazoa; phylum Chordata; class Amphibia; order Anura; family Ranidae; genus Glandirana; species Glandirana rugosa. The sequence continues at coordinate 388,195 of BLSH010050597.1, forward strand.
CCCAAATGTGGGATAAACGCCAGCAGAGAAGATCCAAAGAGCCGCGTCACCCTTAAAGAAAGAAGCGCTCAAAACGTGATAAGTCAGGACAAAGGAGTGGTCGGCGACGGGATAAAATCCCTGTGGAACGCCACTCCAGATCACCCTCACCGGTTTCTCAATGCAGCGCCTCGAGCCCAGGTCAATTGCTGTCGCAACATCAGAAAGCGACCGGTAAGACAAGCATGCGCATAAGCACAGACGCAGAACCTCTTCATCTTCTTGAAGTTCCTCGGCCCAAGAAGAGGAGAAGGCCTGCTGGGCATGCGGGGCAGACGCTCTACTGGGGAAGTTGGTGTGCTCCTCTTGTTTGAAGGAAGCCGCGCGTGATAATGCAGCAGATGCACGCCAGGTGAGGGACTATATTAAGGCAGTGGTCAAAGAAGGCTTGAAAACCGTATCTAAAAAATCTCGGCGTAGGCACTCGTCGGCTTCAGAGTCAGAGCAAGGTGTTACATATCGCTACAGTTCAGATGTAGATTCAAAGGATTATGAGTCACATTTGGAACCAGACACTAGAGCATTTGACTTTTCTTTAATTCCTTCCTTAGTGGAGTCAGTAAAAGAGGCTATGAAATGGAAAGAGGAAACCTCACCCCCTAGAAAACAGTGGAAATATTATCTGGACTTGAAAAATATCACTCCCGTCCTTCCCATCTATGAAATACAGGAAATAATGGAAGATGAATGGGCAAAACCCGATAAAAGGTTGAACGTCCAATATAGGGTCTCGAAGTTGTACCCTTTCCGCTCTAAGGAAGCTGAACTTTTGGATTCCACGTCTAAGGTGGATGACTCATTACAAAGACTAGCTCGTCACATCACTTTCCCTCTAGATGACTCAGTATTCTTTAAGGATCCGATGGATCGTAGGATAGATACAGATCTCAAAAGGATGTACGCGGTAGCAGGAGCAGCCTGCAGGCTGGCTATAGCGCTTACCTCAGTGGCGGCAGCCTTAAAAGTGTAGGTTGTGGAGTTAGAGGCCAGTTATTCACCAGAGGTGATGGGAGATGAAGGTTCCCCCCCCCCTTTGCAGTCCATTAAGGTCGCGGTGGATTTTCTAGCAGAAGCAGCCATGGACCAGGTCAGGATGACAGCGAAATTGATGGCTCATTCTGTGACAGCATGCAGAGCCCTATGGCTAAAGCATTGGTCAGCGGATAGTGCTTCCAAGCACAGCCTTTGTTCTGTTCCCTTTGATGGGAAACTTTTATTTGGCAACACCTTGGAATCAGCAATTCAACAAGTCTCTGGAAAGAAATTGGGGCTAATTCCGCAGGAAAGGAGAAGATTCCCTCAGCCCTTTCGTCCTTCTGAGAGATCTAAAGAAGGTTACGGGGAAGCTACCATGTACCGATCAGGGCGACCATTCTTCTTCCAAAGCAACCAAAGCCAAAGAAAACCAGCCAGCGAAAGCCTCAGGCAAATGCTTCTGAAGGTGTCCTCACCAAGACTTCTCAAGTGGGAGCCAGACTGTCTTACTTTGGAGAGGTCTGGGTGGAAGAAGTTCATGATGCCTGGGTCTTGGACATCATTCGAAGAGGATATCGCCTGGAATTCAAGGAAAGACCTCCCCATTCTCAATTTTTGGAGACCCAGATTCCTACTTGTCCAGAGAAAAGGCATTGTTTACTAATTTATGTAAAGGAATTATTGACATTTCAAGCAATTCTGCCATTTCCGGAGCACGAAAAGGGAGAAGGAATCTATTCTCCTCTGCTTTTGGTGACGAAATCCTCAGGAAGATTTAGGCCGGTCCTGGACTTAAAAGCCCTGAATGACTTCATGAAAGTCCCTCCATTCAGAATGGAGTCCTTGCAAACCATCATGTCCATCGTACAGAAGGGAGATTGGCTAGCGTCGATAGACATAGCGGATGCCTACCTACATGTAACCATAAGTGCATCACACCATCGTTTCCTTCGATTTGCAATAGAGGGCTTCCATTTCCAATTTTGTTGTCAGCCATTCGGGCTGGGCACAGCTCCAAGAACATTTTCAAATGTTTTGGCAGTGGTCATTGCAATCTTAAGAATCAGAGGCATTCAAATTTTCTATTATCTGGGCAACATTCTCCTCCTGGCCTCATCAAAGTCTCTTCTTCAACAACACGTGCTAATAACCTGCAGCACACTCAAACGTTGGTTAATCAACCATCGCAAGAGCCAGATGCAACCAGCTCAGGTTCTAGAGTATCTGGGGATGCAATATCAAAACTACCCAAGGTTGTGTATTTCTGCCTCACAGGAAGATTGTGGAAATTCAGACCAAATCAGGAATAGTAATGTCCAGGTCATTTCTGATGGCGAGGGAGTGTATGCAGTACCTGGGAGAAAAAAAATGAAAGGTGAAGGCCCTTCACAAGGTTGGTACGTACCTCCAAAAGGAGAAAAGGGAACACCCCGCTGTTTTATGTCAGATAATTCAAATCTTTATCAAAGTATACAAAAAATATATGTGCACCAAGGTAACAGTGAGCATGGACATTAAAAGACAACGTTGCCTAGTTAAAAGCACCGTACAGATATCACACATATCAGGCCACACACACTACCAACAGATCAACAGTATGGTTAAGGGACTTTTGTATGGATCCTTGGTAATCCCATATACTACTACAACTCAATAAAGTGCTGTCATGCAGGTACCATTAATGCCCAATCACAGTGTTAAATGAGACATGAATGATGAACACTAGGTAGCGATGTATCGAAATGACATATAGCTGTGCACAATGGATCACATAGGAATGGTGTGCTAGAGGATACTTCCTATCTCAACCTAGCATAAATTGGCTGGTCAGACCAGGCTACTGTATGATAATATACTGACGGGGAGACTCCGGCCGAATTGGCCTCAGAGCAGTCTTACTTGATCAGATGCTAATATTCAAGGCTGTGATGTATATGACGCAGTGGTGGTTTCAAGTTGAACATGAAAATAAGTCACATTAGTGTTCATAAAGGTATTCCATAATGTCTGATATTGAAATTGCCCACATCGCTTTTTATAGAGATCCAGAAAAAAACCTTGCAGACTGAAAGAGAAAAACTACTCAGCAGGAGCCTTGAAGGGGGCCCAGAGTCAACAGCACCAGGCCCATTAAGAATCATAACTCCCTTTGGCTGCCAATGGGAGAAGGTACGTGCGATTATAAGCAGGCACTGGCATATATCAACACGGTGCCCACAGATAAATTCTATTGTGGGGCCAAGACCTCTCCTGACTGCCAAAAGAGTAAGGAATCTGTTCGATGAACTGGTGAAATCCGAATTTACGAAGTCACCTGTGTGAAACTGGTTAACCGACCTACCACCTCTCAAGGGTATGTTCACCTGTGGTAGGTGCCATGTCTGTAAATATATAGAAAAAATTGACACTATCACAGACTCCCAGTTAAGAAAAACCTACCTACACAATAAATCAGTTCATCAATTGTGCCACTGAAAAGGTACTCTATATGATTACATGCCCATGTCAGAAAATGTACGTAGGAAAAACATTACGTCCCTTTAAGGTCCGAATAGGAGAACACTTAGCGTCAATCAGGGACCCAACGGATGAGTCACCTGTGTCCCAACACTTTAGACTATTCCATCAGGGACAACCAACAGGCATTAAAGTAAAAGGCTTTTATGCCTTAAAACTCTCGGCCAGAAGGGGCGATTTTGATAGAGTCCTATTGCAGAAAGAAAAACAGTGGATTTTTAGATTGGGGAGCCATGTGCCACTAGGACTCAACAGGAGCCTTGAGGGGGGCTCAGAGTCAACAGCACCAGGTCCGTTAAGAATCATAATTCCCTTTGGCTGTTAATGGGAGAAGGTACGTGCGATTTTAAGCAGGCACTGGCATATATTAACACGGTGCCCACAGATAAAATCTATTGTGGGGAGGGGGCGTGGCCAGCTGTGGACTAAGATGGCTGCTTGCTCTCTTAGCTCCACTCAGCCTGGGACAAAAAAGTTACTTTGCAGCATCACCAGCGACCATCCACACACCAAACTGCTCCCAAAGGGGACCCCTTATTGCCTGTTACCAAATAGCCCGCCGGAGGAGGACACTGCCGCCCGAACACCTCAGGAAAGCGGAGAGAGACGGACAAGCAAGGACGGGCAGGCCCTGTCACGATCAGGATCAATCTAACTTGTTACCTGTGTGGTGAGCACTTCCACCACCACATCCACCGCCTACACCTTCAGTGCTCACTGCCACATACCCTTTGGAGCCCCTGGAACGGCCACATCTGCAGTTTTCTGCAACTCTTGGCTCCTTCACCACCGCTCCGCCTGCCATCTTGCGGCCTAGTGGCGCGCAGCCAGCTCCGCACCGTGCCCTTTCCCACAAAACACAAGGTGACATGCTGGACACCGCCAGGCCTCCTTCACATTGAGGCACTCCGGATCGCCCACAGAAAGCCCCTGACTCCCTATTGCTCTGTCACAGAGCTCCTGACCGCCACACCTCTTCTGTGCACCACTCCGCAACCAGAGCCCATCGACCTCTTAAAGTGCCCTGACACGGCTGTTTGCCCCTAAGACTGAGCACTACTATTGAGGCCACAGCAGGAAAAAAAAAGCTGCCTACCTGACCCCCAAGGTCACTGGAGCGCCCATTGACAGTGCCTGTGCCGATCCGCGGCTTAAAAATTGAGGCCCCGGCTGCGGCCTACCTAAATACTGCTGCACACAGCTGAGGAAACTGCTGCTGACTGGAAGAAACGGAGCTCACTCCAACATTGCTTCAGCTCACAGTGTGTTAAGCAGAAGCTATACGCTGACAGCTACCTGTACAGGTACGGGTTTTACCTCACCATCTCCTAAGAGAACACATAGATGATTTGGAGCCTCTGCCTAAAACAGCTACACTTCAGGTGAGCATAATAACTGCACAAAAATCTCTGACTCTTTCACTCTCCTTTAACTATTACCATGTCAACCCATTGGTGTAACAGCTACTTCATCTTAACTTATGCACAGGTGCACACAAGCTGCCACAGCTGAAAAAAATCGCCTTACTAACTATTTCCACAAGAAAGATATGCAAGGTCAGAGAGAAGGGGCCCTGCAAGGCCCACACCTTTCTACGCAAACAGCAAGAAGCATCAGAGACACTGATCCAACCTCAGAAGAAATGGACACTGTTGTCTCCAACACGGGCACTAACCAATCATCTCCAGGAGATAGAGGAAAGAGAACCGCACCTTCTCTGGTTCTCTCCCCAAACAAAGCCCCCATGTTTAAAAAACAACACTGGGACTCCTCAACCACCCTGGATACAGATGAAGCACAGCTGGACTCACTGGTGAAACTCCCCACCACAGATCAGCCTGCCTCGGAGCATACCCTGAAATGTATGTTACTTTCTCTACAGAAGGGTATGCGTAACAAATTGCGCTCCTCCATTACAATGCTCCACAATAGAATAGACCAAGTGGAAGAACGAACCGAGACCATAGAGACAACACTGTCTAAACAGCACACTGCCTACAAAAGGATGTTAGATGTACAAGACTAGTGTTGAGCGAACCCGGACTGTAACGTTCGGGTCCGTACCAAACTTTCGGGTGTCCGGGACCTGGACCCAAACACGGACATTTCAAAAAACGTTCGGGTTCGGGTCCGGGGTTCTGGTATTTTGCTCCACGTGTTGAGAAGCTGCAGGGCAGCCAATCAACAAGCGTTTCACTGGTTTGCCCTTAGAAGCCATCACAGCCATGCCTACTAATGGCATGGCTGGGGCTGTGATTGGCCAGTGCATCATGTGACCCAGCCTCTATAGATGCTGCAGTCACATGCTCTTGGGTTAGCTGTAGGGAGAGGGAGCTGACGGCGTCAGGGAGAGATTAGAGACATTTTAACAACATCTGATCCTGCATCCTGAGATAGATTACTACTGCTGTGCTGTTGCTCTGAGGACAGATAGCAGAAATTTGAGATTTCACATACCGCTGCTTTGAGTTGCAGATCAAACTCTGCATAAAACAACGATCGCTACGATCGTGCACAACGATCCGATTGTTGGACTTATTTGAGATTTCAAATACCACTGCTTTGAGTTGCAGATCAAACTCTGCATAAAACAACGATCGCTACGATCGTGCTCAACGATCAGATTGTTGGAGGAATTTGAGATTTCAAATACTGCTCCTTAGAGTTGCAGATTGCGGATTAAAGTCTGCCTAACACAACGATCGTTACGATCGTACACAACGATTAGATTGTTGGAGTAATTTGAGATATCACATACTGCTGCTTTGAGTGACACATTGCAGATCAAACCCTGCCTAACACAATGATCAGATTGTGGGATCGTACACAACGATCAGATTGTGGGAGTAATTTGAGATTTCACATACTGCTGCTTTGAGCGATCTGACTGCACTAGGTAGGGGCTTCTGATTAGAGGAACAGATTCTTGTTCAAAAATCATTGCCTTCTCCTATAGGGCCAGCTGTTGCTGTAAGTGACACATTATTGTTGAAAAATCATCTCCTAGTTCTAAAGGGAGAGTTTCCAGCTGTTGCTTAGAGGGACAGATCGACCTTTGAGAGGGAAATCTTGATCCTCTACTAAAAAGTTGTTATTACACAGTGAATGTCGTTGTCGACCGGGATATCCTCTTCCGTTACTAAAAACTTGTTCTTAGACAAGGAGATTAGTCTTCGGGGATGGATCACGTCAGTCTAGCGAGTTTCGTCGTCATACACTTTAGAGTTTAATGAGGGTGTTAGACTAGCAACACATGCTAGGGTGTTAGACTAGTAACACAATCCGTCCCAAACTAGACGTTACACAGTGAGTTTCGTCGTCATACACTATAGAGTTTAATGAGGTTGTTAGATTAGCAACACATGCTAGCATTGCTAGCAACACAATCCG
>BLSH010050597.1:490179-501300 GCA_018402905.1 Glandirana rugosa
AAAAAAATAAAAAATGATCATTACCGCCGCTAGACGCTAAAAATCGCCATTACGCTATAACCCCGCCTGTACAGCCTGTAAAAACTGTGAAAAAACCCTGGTTACTGTAAATAAGTCGCTAGTCTTTAAATTTACAGGTGACTAATGACATATTTACAGTAACCGTCACTTCCCCAATTGGACCCCCCCTCTCGATCCCCAATTGACACAAGGGACCCACACAAGAACGACACTCCCCCAACCCGATTGTACCCGAACTCTCCAGATTGACTAGGGTCACTGTCCCTAGTCATCTAGTGAGTACGGGGATGATTGTCTCGCCCCTTGACGGCACAAATGTGACCGACAAGGGGCAAGAAAGGGACACCGGCGAGTAGCGCCGAGCGGCCGCCTGTAGCCCTAGGCGGGCTCGGCGCCCGTGTGAGGAGTCTGTCCGCCCCAATATCGCATTACCGCTAAAAATCGCAGATCGCCGCCATTACTAGTAAAAAATAAAAAAAAATAAAAACCCCAGAAATTAATTCTCATCATCCATAAACGCGGCCACTTTTGTGCAAACCAATCAATAAACGCAGATTGCAATTTTTTTATCACAAATATGAGGAAGAATATAAATCGGCCAAAAACGGTGAAAAAAAATGTTTTTTTATATTTTTTTTTGGATTTGAATTTTAGCAAAGAAATTTGGGTTTTTTTGCAAAATGGTCACTCTTCTTTTGTTTATAGTGGCGATCATAAATGACGCAGAGGCGATCAAATACCACCAAAAGAAAGCTCTATTTGTGGGAAAAAAAGGACACAAATTTAGTTTGGGTGCAACGTCGTATGACGAATCACACGACGCAGCGACGAATCACAAAAAGTGCTCTGGTCCTAAAGCTGGAAAACCTTCCGGTTGGTAAGTGGTTAAGAGGCAAAAGGTAGATACACCAAATATTGATTTGCCTTTTATTTTTCTGTTTATGCACCTTGTAGGGTTTTAATTGATAAATAAAAATAATTTTTCACAAGTGCCTAAAATTTTGCAGAGTATCATATGTGTCGGATGGAAAACTACTGTAAGCCCTGTCCATTCCCATTTTAAAAACCTTGCTATTGGCCCATTACTCTGGTAGAAAGCCTCATTTGCTAAGAGGAGCAAAGGTGAAGAAGTGAGGCCAGGCTCCTGACCTATCTGCTCAGGAAGAGACGTTATTTTTTGAGCACACAGGCAATCAAGCCAATGGGAATGCTTACACTAATGAAGGATCTGAGATACAGGCACCTGAATGTACATCCTATTTGCTGACATCTCTGATTTAAATACCTATGCCATACCTCAGGCTTCCCTTTAGATGTGAGGGATGTTAACATTTATTTACAGCCAACCTTTTATTAATTTTGGATAGAGATGGGAAGGACTTTCTCCTGGAAGATTATTTTCATTGATGTTTGTCCCTACTGTGGAAATTCGCCTTCCCAGATTGTTCTGGTAGCTTTCGTCACTAAAACAAATAGGGCGGAAAAATTCAATATTTTAGAGTCATCATCAGAACAAGAGTAATTTTTTTTTTTTTTTTTATCTCTTATTTTTATTGAATTTTCAGCTTAACATAACAATACAATGCTTTGGTGTTTACACAGGATGTTGCAGAGGTATGAACAGTACATAAGTGCATTATCAGTAATAATACCAATAAGAAAAAGGTAAGGCACAGTGGGTGAACATTTGACATAAGAGGAAAGGTTAGCTGCATTGATAAATTTTCGTACAGATTGCATAGACCATATTTACCCGCAAGCTCTTAAAAGAGCTCAGATGGTCCTGTATACAGAAGTACCAGCCTTAGAGTGATTATAATTAGCGCTGCTGCAGTTTACGGTGGAACGTCAGGGAAAGAACTAAAAGCTTAAGTGGTAGTGGAAGTTACTGAATCTCTAATTTTAAGCTTCCCTAGGGAGTTAGAGATGTCCGCTTTTAGGTACCACTCTGTTAATTTAAAAGGAGTCATGAAGCGGTTTATTTCCTGCTCATTTAGCGATTTTTCTATGAAGCCTCCCCACTTTGCAAAGAACTTTTTAATGGGTTTGAAGTTCAAATTGATCGTATCTTGTCGATCAAAAAGGAGCAGTGTGAAGAGGCCATGTTTGACTAGAGATAACCCAGGAGTAGATGGATTGATCCAGGACTGCCCTTCTGGCTGCCAAGAGGCATAGATGACCCCAGTTGGACAGGTGGGGAGGTGATGGGCCCGTAGAGGGGTGTCCACTGAAGAGACAAACTAGGGAACCTTATAAACTTGTTGTCCCCTAACTTCACCTGTGTATGTTATGACTTTATCCCAGAAGCGTGAAATATTAGGACAGGTCCACAGTCTGTGGAATAGCGAGGGTCTGGGTGTAGAGCACCAGGGACATGTGCCTTGGGTATGTTTTTTGAGGTGAACAATGATGGAAGGTAAGCTCTGTGAGCAATTTTGAATTGGATTTCTCTCCAGATCTCTGCCACAACTAGAGTGCAAAATTTTTGGTAGCCCAATAGGATTTGCTCCAGAGCGTCTGGGTCTTCCAGCACTGGGCTCCAAGGGTGAAAGGGAAACAGAGAGAACCTCGATGTTTGGTGTTGAATGAGGCTTGCATAGATATGGGAGATTGAGTATTGACCACTAGACAGGAGGGAGTCAGTGAATGAGGTTTTGCATGGGTTGTGGTGGGAGGCCTGACAGGATGAAATATACGATTTGATTTGAAGGTAGTGAAAGGCGTGGGAGGTTGGTAAGGAGAATTCTTCCCTGAGGTCCATAAAGGGCTTAATAATGTGCTGTCCCTGTTTGTATAGCTGGGAGACCATCCTTAGACCTTTATCTGCCCAAAGCGAGAAGGCCTGTGAGTCTAAGGATGGAGGGAACATAGGGTTTCCCGTTATAGGCAAAGCTGTGGATATCGAGGCTGGTAGACCTAGCAGTTTTCTCATTTCTCTCCAGGCCAACACTGTGTCTGTCAGGACTAGGCTGCCTCTCAGGTTAGGGGGGAGCAATATTAACTTAGCATGTAGAATTGATTTCAAGTTGTAGGGGGAGGCGAGGGCTTCTTCCAACACAAGGTTAGAGTATCTGGAATTACCCGAGATCCAGTCAAGGCTGTATCTTAATAGACAGGCGATGTTGTACAGTCTCAGATTGGGAAGACCAGCTCCACCCTCACTCTTCGGGAGAAAGAGCTTACGCAAGGCTATCCTGGGACGCTTGCCCTTCCACAAGAAAGATGTGATAGCAGAATGAATATTGTGCACATCTTTATGTTTTAGCAAAAGAGGCAGTGTTTGCAAGGGGTATAGTAGTCTGGCAAAAGAAATCATCTTGACCAGGTGACATCTCCCGAAGAGCGAGAGCGGAAGGGCCCCCCCAACCCGACAAATCCTTTATGGCCTTAGATATAAGAGGGGGATAATTTAGAGAGTACAGGGAGGACGGTTCCCTTCCAATATTGATACCCAAGTATGTGATGTGATGTTTGGCGATCAGAAAGGGGGCGGTGGCTGTCCATGACTTTGCAACGTGGGGATTGAGCGGTAAAACCACACTTTTATTAAAATTAATTTTCAGGCCAGTGCAGTCCCTGAAAGTTTTGAGAGTTTTAGTCAGGTATTCAAAGTCTTTAGATGGGTCTGATGAGAACAGAAGGATGTCGTCTGCGAATAGCGCCAACTGGCACCTCACGTTTCCAATCAGAACACCACTTATTCCCTGAGGTGAGTTAAGTTGTCTAGAGAGGGGTTCTATGGCCAGATTAAATAATAGAGGGGACAGTGGGCAGCCCTGGCGCATGCCCTTAGCTAGGGGGAGGCCAGCTGAGATAAAATTAGGGGTGACTAGCCTAGATCTGTACATCTCACGAATGAAGTGTGTTATGTGACCAGATAAACCCACCTTATCCATTACCATAAATAGCCACTTAAAGCTAATATTATCAAATGCTTTCTCCACGTCTAGTGAGACTAAGGCTATATCATTCTCTGGTCACTGTTTGGCTAGTTCTAGGGCGAGTAGGACTCTTCTGATATTCAGTGTAGCAGATCGCCCCTGCACAAATCCTGATTGGGCTGGATGGATTATTGAGGGGAGGAGTTTGGCTAGTCTGGATGCAATAATTTTTGATAGAATCTTGACGTCTACATTAATGAGGGAGATGGGTCTGTAGGAGCCAGGGGCTAGAAGATCTTTTAATGATGGATTGGACTTCTATAGGCGTTATAGAGGCGTTCAAAGTTTCCAGTTGGTCCTGTGAGAGTTTTGGGATTTGAAGGGATGCTAGCAAGTCTGACGCTTTGTGTACATCGACAGGGTCTTTGGCATAGAGAGCTGAATAGTAATTCACGAGAACCCTTCCGACATCTAATGGTTTAGTGATGAGGTTGCCTGCACGGCCTTTAAGTGCTGAGAAGGTGTTCCCTGTTGGTAGTCATGTACCAAGCCACCTTGAGTGTGGTTTGTAGTTCCTCATTACCACTGAGGTACGAAGGGAAATGCCAGGTCATCGTAGATGTTCGGCCTAAAGGATTGGATGTCTCCCAGGTGATTGGGGAGTGATCAGAAATGTTTTCGATGGACACTGAGGATATCAACTGGAGTAGGGCTGGTGAGGCAAAGAAGTAGTCTATTCAGGAAAAAGACTTGTGGGTGGAAGAGTAAAAAGTGTACTCTTTGTCTATAGGGTGTTTCATATGCCAGTCATATTAAGCAATTCGATTGCGTTAGCGAGAGGGGTACTCTGTTTGAGTTCAGTGTGGTTTGAGGGTGTCACTGTGGGGTGGTCATCCTCTGGGTGATGGTGGAGTTAAAGTCACCTCCTAAGAGATGAAGTGGTTCCGTGATTTGAAGGGCCCAGTTAGTCATGTTGTGGAAGTAGGTGTGGGTGGGTGGGTGAGTTGTCAGCATATACATTGGAGATAGCAATATCACGTTCCGCGATAGTAGCATGGATAGTAATCCTGCGCCCTACGTTATCTATGTCAACAGTACGAGTTGTGAATGGGAGTCTCTTGTGGACTAGAATAGCCACCTCTGCCCTCCTTCCTACTGACGGGGAGCCAAATACTTCGCCCACCCGTAGTTTACGGAGCCTAGGAAGGTCGTCAGCTTCAAGATGGGTCTCCTGTAGGAGCGCTATGTCAACTTTAAGCCTTTTCAGGTGTCTAAGGACTTGCATGTGTTTATGGGGGGATCTTAGTCCTTTGACGTTCCACGTAACTATCTTTAAGTTATTCCCGAGCTCTGGAGTATCCATGACAGTGAGGTAAATTGAAAATTTATAGATCTAGGCTGGTGGGATGATGGCAGAGATCGAGGGCCTCCAGAGCTGGGGAATTTAAATAACAGGACCCAGATGGGCTTGTTTATGAGAAGTGACTCTTTCTGGTAACTCGCACACCCAAAAGATAGGCCATGTAGCTTAGCAAAATTGGACTTCACTTTTTTCCGCATGGGGGATAACTGCTGTCAGACTATCCTCCCCTGCCAAAACGAGAGATTCCTACTAAACCAGAGTCTATCCCTGGAGGGGGGGTGAAGGAGATGGAAGAAGAGAAGGGTGTGGGGACAGGGTAGGGGGGAGGAGTGGGTTATGGATTGGGGGGGTGAATGAGGGGGGGAGGGTGGGTATGATAGAAGGCCAAACAGCCCAGGGCCTCTAAAGCCTGCCTGAAGGTACTGATAACCATGAACATTGAAAGTTGAGAAATACATAACACCGGTCCATAAACCCCCCCCAGTCCATCCACTGAGTCAGTCACGCCCCTCTGGATTGGCCACGGGGTTGGGCTTCAATGGGCCGCCTGCTGGGGCGAGTGTCACGGAGAATAACAACTTCACGATGTGTTGTAACAGAAGCTAAACATTAATGTTCCACAGCATCGTGTCATATGGAGAACTAGGTTTCGCAACAAGCGAATGCGCAAAGGGGTCCCTTGTGGGGGGCTGCCCCTGAGTATAACTTACAGTTCGTCGATCAGTCAGCTATGGAGAAAGGGGTGAGGAAGAGAGCATAGGAGGAGGAATGTCCGCATTGATGATAGGAGTTGATTGTAGGTCTCGTTCAGGAATAGGCTTACTCTTAGGGGTGTCTAGAAGGAGGAGTTTCGAGGCTAAGCCTTTGCTGAGGAAGTTCCCATGGGAGCAAAGCAGACTCTCTTGTGCGGGGGTTTTTCCGGGCTTAGACTCTTGTTGGTCAGTATGGAGGACTTCCTTGGCGAGCTGTGGGACTCAGATGATGATGGGGGTGATTGGTCCATGATTGAGAAGAAGGTCTCTGACATGTAGGTCTCCGCATCTTGGGGCGAGGTGAAGGCCATCGTCTCTCCTTGCAGGGATTGGACATAGAGGGTCGCAGGGTAGGCCAAGCTGAACTTGATGTTTTGGCTGTGCAGGGTTGAACAGATTGAGGAGAAGGCCTTCCTCTTTTGCATGACCTCAGTTGAGTAGTCTGCGAATATCAACAGAGAATGACCCTCAAAAGTTAGTGTTCTGTTTCTGTGCTGAAGAATGACTTGTTTGTCCACATAGTTTAAATAGCGGACTATAACTGCACAGGGTTTGGTGCGAGAGTCTGAGGGCTGGCCGATACTGTGAGCCCTTTCAACCACGCGTGCGGAGGCCTAGGATTTCGGGAATAGCCCCGGCACAAATCTTGGGAAGGTCATGAAAGGCATAAGATTCTGGCAGGCCAATGATGCAAAGGTTGTTCCTCCTAGATCTATTTTCTAAATCAATGACCTTTTCTTGTAATTCCTTCTGCACGGTGTTTAATTTAGCTATTGCTGCAGATAGAGCTGTCGTGTCATCCTCCACGGTGGCAATCCTGGTCTCTGCAAGTTCTATTCTGGCCGTTTGCATCTGGAGGTCTTTATATAAAGGCCTTTCCATACAGCCGAATCCACGGCCTCCGTTATGACCGGCCTAATCAATGCCACCACGGCCTGCGCTATGTCCGCTGGGGAGGAGGACTCTGCTGAGTGTGTATTTGTCGTTCGCTGAGGGGGCTGGAGACCTGGGTTATCTGCAACTGGAGGGGAGGGGGCTACAACTGCAGCAGCGTACGAATGTACCTGAGGCGCCACCGCCATGATGGCGGCAGCACGTGTTCCCTTCCTGATGTGACTGAGCTGCGAACGAACACTGTCTGGAGCGTTCCAAATATCGGTCCATGCCGGTCCCGGGCTGACTGAGGGGGGGGGATCAGGGATGTCCCTCCGGAGTATCGCTGCTGTTGGTGCCTGTATTTGTGGCAGGGGAGCGGAGCTGTTGTCTCCTAGCTCCTCTCCATACGGCTTAGGAACCGGAAGTAGAACAAGAGTAATTTTAATGAAGGTACTTTTTTGGTAAGTGCTCTGAGATTCACAGCTGTCAGATCCTGGCTGACTGTGGCCAGGAGAAAAACAGAGTAAAGAATAATTGTCTTCGGTCTATTTTGACTTAGTGCACAGTAGATATCAGTCGTCTAATAGATCCCTGACGTCTCTGTAAAGAGGACCTGTCACAGCATTATTGCTTAGACAAATTGGTTGTCAACTACCTTGCATATACATAGTTAGTCTAGTTGAAAAAAGACACAAGTCCATCTAGTTCAACCAATAAAAGGGAAAAAAAATCATACAATCTCATATACACAATCCTATACCCACAGTTGATATAGTTGATCAACTTTACCTATAAATGCTAGTTTTACTTGTAATAGTACTAAAGGTTAATTAAAATACACTTTTAAAAGGTGTTTTTAAATAATAAAACATATTTTAGGTATGGCTGCACATGTTGGGGTGAGAGAAATAAATCTAGGGCAATTATTTACATTTATCTCCAAACTGAAGGGCATACACAAGCAAACAATTGCCCTGATTTACTATACCTCCCAAATCTACTCCAGCAGTGCTTTAAAATAACTCCCAATTAAAGGCAATTAAGACGTCAACTCACAAACTGGGAGTAAATCTACACACATCCAAACTCTATTTGCCTGGGAAGATGCCTCTCAGATCACATGTTCTAAACATTGGATGTCAGTTGGGATGGAACTTGTGGTTTCAGATTTCCTCCATTTAATGCTTCTATGCAAGTTCATTGCCATAAAAAAAACATTACCACCCCTTTCTCTAATTTTAACAGCCTTAGCCCTAGCGGACATGTATGAATAGAAAAAAAAGTTTATAAATCAATTGTTTTTTTCAGGAGCAGTGGTTGTAATAATTTTTAAAGTGAAAAAAAAAACACAAAATATTCCTTTAACCCCTTCAGCCCCAGAAGGATTTCACAGGTTAGGACCAAAGCACTTTTTGCGATTTGGCACTGCATCGCTTTAACTGACAATTGCGTGGTCGTGCGACGTTGTACCCAAACTAAATTTGCGTCCTTTTTTACCCACAAATAAAGGTTTCTTTTGTGGTATTCAATCTCCTCTGCGTCATTTCTGATCGCAGCTATAAATAAAAAAAGAGCGACAATTTTGCAAAATAACCATTTTTTCTTCCTTTTTGCTAAAATACAAATCCAATAAAAAAATATAAAAGACATTTTATTTCATCGGTTTTGTCCAATTTATATTCTTCCTCATATTTTTTATTTAAAAAATCGCAATCAGCGTTTATAGATTGGTTTGCGCAAAAGTTGCCGCGTTTATGGATGATGAAAATTCATTTGTGGGTTTTTTTATTTTATTTTTTACTAGTAATGGCGGCGATCTGCGATTTTTAGTGATACTGCGATATTGCGGTGGACATGTCGGACCATTTAGACACTTTTTTTGGACCATTGGCATTTATACAGCGATCAGTGCTATTAAAATGCACTGATTACCGTAGAAATGCCATTGGCAGGGAAGGGGTTAACCTGGAGGGGGCGCTGTAAGGGTTAACTGTGTTCCCTAGGTGTGTTCTAACTGTATGGGGGCTAGGCTGGCAAGGGGAGGGGAGTGATCACGGCTTCCATATACAGGAAGCCTGTGATCACGGCTTCCATATACAGGAAGCCTGTGATCACCACCTTTCCCCCCCTGTCAGAACGGAGATCCTTGTTTACATACACGGACCTCCGTTCTTTCACTACGGGGGTGCCTACCCGCCCCCCCCCCGGAACACAGTGAGCATGCAAGCGTGCCTCCGGTGGTACGTGCGCGCTCACAATGCTAGTTATAGCAGCCACCATCAGGTGACGTTCGGTTTGCGATAACTAACCACTTTGCCGCTGTCATGCGGGCGGTAGGCAAGTGGTTAAATATCATGCTTGGGGGTCCCCTTAATATGGATCTCTGTGATGTTTAGAACAGTGCCACCGCAAAATGACATTTGTAAAGGAAAAACTGACATTTAAAATCGGTCGCAGCTGGAATGTATTGCTGGTTCCCTGCAATATAGATAAAGATCATTGAAAAAGCATTGTGTTGGGGGTCAGGGTCTGGTATGGATTTTAAGGGGAACCCCATGCCAAATTTAGAAAAAATGGTGTTGGGGTCCCCCCAAAATCCAAACCAGACCCTTATCCGAGCAACCCCATGCCATTTTTCCCAAAATTTGGCATGGGGTTCCCCTTAAAATCCATACCAGACCTGAAGGGCCCGGTATGGACTTTGCGAGGGACCCCTACTCAAAATTTATGTTTAATTTTGGCATGGAGTTCCTCTTAAAATCTATGCCAAATCCTTATCCGAGCGTGCATGCACTGTATATAGTCTACACAGTGGTGTAGTGGTTAGCACTTTCACCTGGGAGCAAAAGGGTCGCTGGTTCAAATCCCAACCACAACACTACCTGCCTGGAGTTTGCATGTTCTCCCTGTGTCTGTGTGGGATTCCTCCAGGTACACTGGTTTCCTCCCATGCTCCAAAGATATGCAGGTAGGTAAATTAAATCCTGTTTAAATTGGCCCTAGTATATGTATGAATGTGAGTTAGGGACCGAAGATTGTAAGCTCCTTGAGGGTAGGGACTGATGTGAATGTACAATATATATGTAAAGCAACAGCGCTTTGCAAGTACCTGAAATAAATACACTGAGTGTATTATATATACCATACTATACATATATATGCCGCTGCCTAACCTTTTGCTGTCTCCGCAAAAGTTTTCATTGTATTCGGCCGCTGTGTACGTTGCCTTATATAATGTGGGCTTGGACTCCGACCCGCTGAGCAATGATTGGCCAAAGGCACCCTGCCTTTGGCAAATCATGGCTCTCACAGCAGAGCATGCTGTGATTGGCCAAAGCACGCAGGACATGTGCATGTGATTCCCCCACAATTTCACTGCATTATGGGTCGCTCAAATTTCCCACAAGCACCCCATAATGTTCATGATTCGGCAACCCCCAGATGTTCGAGTCAAACATACTTTTGACTTGAGCCCGGGGACCATCCCTATCGACCATGGATGTACATTGTGAGACACTTTTTTTTAACATAAAAGATTGGACAATAAATGTCTCCATTTTTACACTTTTTAGGTGAATGTGTATGATGTACCCAATACCCATTCACATGGGGGGGGGGCAGGATCTGGTGGCCCCCTTGTTAATGAGGGCTTCCACATTTCGATCAGCCCCCCAACATCCACAGTTGTTGGGAAGAGGCCCTTGTCCCCATCAACATAGGTACAAGATGCTTTGGGGTGGGGGGGTGCAGAGCCCCCCTCACCCCAAAGCACACACCCCCTCATGTTAAAGGCATGTGGCCTGGTGTGGTCAAGGAGGGGATCAGGCCCTCACTTGTCCCCCCATCCTGACCTTCAGGCTGCCTGCTCAGAAAGGGTCTAGAGTTTGGGGTGATCCCCCGCCATTTTGTAATAAAATTTGGAATGGGCCTCCCCTTAAAATCCACTCCTGAGCCAGAGGGCGTGGTATGGATTGGGGGGACAATACATTATAGCCGTAGGCAAGTTGAAATTACATTTTTGATCAATGTAGGGGAGGATGTGGGAGCTATATGTGGTGTGGGTGGGGTTCATTGATTTATTTGGCGTCACCACACAATTGCTTCCAGCCCGGAGACCGAGTCCTCACCTAAAATTCCCCTCCGGGTAAGGTTTAAAATAATGTTTTACCGCCCCCTAGTGGGGTTTGAGATCTGGGAAAGACTCGTCCGTCGGACTTCCAGTCCTACC